>CP092096.1:16437500-16517500 GCA_029203775.1 Neoneuromus ignobilis | reverse complement strand
TTAACCTGACTTAAAATAAGCTAGAGCAGAGTTTAAACTTATATTTAATTTTATTATTTAAAATGAATTCTAGAAAATATTGTCATAATCAATTTTAGTACTTGAACCATTTTCAAATAGTAACATACAAATTACTACTATTTAAATTCGTAACTGAAAAATACTGAAATTAACCTTACAATGAAGAAAACATTGACACTACTATATATAATATATTTATATATAAACATTTGCATAATTATTTATTGTATTTATTAACAACCAAATGTAATCAAAAAATTTTCTCAAAATAAATTATTACAACAAAATTACATATAAAATTGCATTCTTCTACGTCTCATATCCAAAATTTTGTAGATAATGAGAATTTCTGTAATTAATATTTGTTTTATAACGATTTTTCATATAACATTTATTACAATATATTTTTAAATAACGTTTATTAAACAATTTTTTTACAATATGTTTCTTATATCATTTACATTTTAATGAGATATTTGTTAACAGTTGCAATAGAATAAATTTATAATAAAATATAATTATTGGTAATTATAATAATAAAACATTTTATTTAATCCATTAAGACATGTGTTGATGTTTGAAGAGATCTTAAATGATTTTAAAATAAAGTAAACAAATATATGTATATATGTGTAATTTTATCGAGTAATATTGATTATAATCATTTTTAAAATGATTTCATAATTATTTAATTTCACTCTAAAATTAATTACAAAAAGTTTAAGACTCATGCTGTAAACAAATCTAGTCGAATTTCTATCTGTTCAATAATATTTGTATTTTAAAAGTTAAATTGATATTTAATTGGAATGAATTACTCAACCCCATCTTTATATTATTTTCTAGAAGTTTTTTATAATGAATTCTAATTCACTTTATAACCTAATGAACATTTAGATTAGTTGTAACATCGTTAGAGTGCAGTGTTATAAAATCATGCTTATCAGCAAATAAAAAAACAATAAGTGATTAATTAACAGTGATAAAATCTTATAGTGTTGGAGTTAAGTGATTTATTTATATCAAAATAAATTTGTACGTTTCTAAATTTAATAAATTCATACAGATTAAATTATTTAAAAATATGTAATAAAACTCAAATAGAAAAAAAATCATTAGTAGTTTATATTTTAAGTATTTTTTATTTGCCAGAAGTTTGTTTTTTTATGTATTTAAAAATATTTCTATTTAAAAATACGTAATTATTTTTTAAAAAATATATGATAAACTCTGGTAGAAAATTTTGTTTCAAGCATATTTAGATTAAATCATTTATATTTATTTTTAAAAATATCTTTATAAATATACTTACTTAAACTCTTAATCCACTTTCATTTATGGTAATTGTTGTCTTCATTACTGAACATTACGTCAGAAAAATGATGCTATATGACGTTATTTTAAAGAAAAAAATCAGTTTATTACATCATCAGATGAATGTTTTAGGAATTAATACTTTTTTGAAAAGTGGAAGAATTTATTTAATTTTATGAATCATTCTATCACTCTACACTATGTACATTTATATATATGTATATAATATTAATTTTAATTTATAATTCTCTTTTAAAAAATCGTTTTTCAAAAAAAAAAAATTTCACCACATGCCAAATTATTTAAACTTCAATTAATTCGTTTGAATAGATTATAAAAATTAATTCTAGGAATAAAATTGTAATAAAATCTCAAATGTATATTATATGTATATGATATTAACTCATTTTTTTCTAACAATGTTTTTTTAGATACTTTAACAAATTCATTTTAACATAAAAGAATTACTTTCATCCTCAACATTACAAGATATTCTTAGTGTTTGATAATCATTTAGTACTCATTTTATTTATTGATAAATTGAATGATCATTTTATCATCGTTGGAGTGTTGAGTTATAAAATCTGTTTTTTTTTTAAATTATTTTTTCTGTTTTCAATCGATACTCAAAATTGTTAAAATTTGAATATCAAATAAAATTCTGAATTGATAACATTTATCCATTTAAACATATGATATTATTTTGTTTAAAATCTACTCAATTTTTAAAAATCTGTAAAAAATACGTATCTCTCTGAAAAATAAAATTTTTCTCATACCGAGGAAATTCCCATTCCGCCCCTGTTTCTATAACATTGTTCATTTCCCAACCTAGTTTGATCTATAGGTATATAATGTATATAATACGATGCATTGATACGTTCATCCGGTAATGCCAGTTTGGTTTAGTAGGGGGGCCCCTGGCGAAGTGCTGCGCCCACACTCGCGTGTATAGTATTTTACTAGTTCGACCGCGTGACTACAGCCGCGAAGTGGCGTCCGCAGTGCAAACTCACCTTCACACGTGATTGCAAATAATATTTTACATTTCGCAACCACTTTACTTACTAATAACTAAAACCGTCGTTGGTATCTAATATCCGCGTACACGATCATTCCAAGATAAAATAATCATACATCTACGTATGACCGTGTATAATAAACGATTTCAAAATTAAGAAGTTTTTCTGGAATAAGTCTAGAAGAGGTATTTTAGATATTCATTTTACTTGCAATGAATTATCATCTGTTTCTTTTCTTCGTAATTAGTTTATAAATTCATTTTATTATTTATTGCACTATACATTTTTGAATAACAATGTATTTGCTTGCACAAACATTTTAAACATATATAAAAATCATAAATGATTCATATTTTATATTTAAATTTAAAAAAATAAAACAGTTATCAATTTATGGTCACAATTTTTTTTTCAAATTTTGTGATATGTACCTTAATTAAATATTTATAGTTTTATAAAAACTAACTCAATAAATAACAAAATATAGTTGAAATAATATAAATTGAAAAATTTTCAAATGACATATTATTGTTCATTGTACTATAAAAGCACACATCATTCATTCAATTTTGTTCAAATAATAATTACTAAAAAGTAACAGTCGTACATATTCATCACATATGATATTTACTATACATATATAATTTATTTAAATACATCTATAAGTCAAAAATGTATAAAAAATAGCATTTAGAATTATTTTATATATATATATATATATATATATATATATATATATATATATATATATAAGTACAATATATTTATTTTAATTTTTCATAATTTCAAATTAAATTAAAAAAAGATAAAATTCAAATCAATTACCAAATTTATGAATATTTATAAATTCAAATGTTACAATAAATAATAATTGATTAAAATCTATCTGGACTTCATATTTATTTATTTATTTACCTATATATATATATATATATATATATATATATATATATATATATATATATATATATATTAAACTATTGTCTTATTGTTTTTCCAAATTTACAGAAATACTTTTATGGAAAAATATTTTACACAATTATTACACCTACTCGTATTATTTATATAAACCCACATACATACATACACACACACAAACATATATGTGTGTGTGTGTGTGTGTGTGTGTGTGTGTGTGTGTAAATAATATAATATTTAACCATTTCACAATATAAACACTTTTGTATCAAATATGTAATTAATTTAAATAAGACAAACTTTTTTACTGAAACACATAATACGAATAATAAATTTCCTATTGAGTACTAAAAAGCCTTAAAAACTAATTAATCACTTTTTTATCTCATCATACATCTACTTATAAATTTAATTAATTTCATTTAAAAATGCTAAACGACATAACAAGTTTTTGTGCCACTCAAATCATGATTTCAAAGAATTACTTGATAATAATCTTACCAATTTAATAATCAAATATAAAACGACTTTTATACATATTAACGATATCAAAACTGTTAAATTTTCATACAATCGATACGTTTATAACTTTAATATTTGACGTCAATTTACATATTTTATTTAATTAATGATTTTATAGACTGGAAAAAAATATAACTGCCAATAAATGTTTACCACATGTTGAGAGAACATTGAAGGTTATTGGAATTAGAATATTTGTGAAATTATTTAATACATTTTTGTGCATTACATATATATATATATATATATATATATATATATATATATATATTTGTTAAATATTTAAAATTTTCAAAATCATAAAAGTATTGTTATAAAAAAATTCCTAATTTTATTTTCATAAGTTATAATTGTTATTTTTTATATTCCTTTTTATATTTAAAACTTAACTATAAAAAGGAATAATAATTTATATATATATATATATATATATATATAATTAAAAAAAAATTAATTAATTACTTGTAAAATTAAAATTTATGTATATTTCCTTATAAATTAAAATTTTTCAAATTTGTTGGAAAATATAGTAACTATTTATAAACTCTTATCATCATAATTACTAGTGTTATTAATTGTTACGAAATTTCTATGACAATTTTTATTTCTATTTATCATATTTTTCAATTTTTAAACAAATAATAATAAAGAAGCGAAAATAAACTACATATATTGTACTATTCTACAATAGTACAAATATATGTAGTTTATTTTTGCATTTGACTATTTTACAATAGTCAAATTTGACTACAGATAAAATTTGAAAGGTTAAATTATTTATTATAAATCTTAATTCATATTTTCAAATAATTCCTTTTTTATATAAAGATTTTTTTGATTTCACCAAAAAATGCAAATTAAAAAAAACTATACAAAAACTTTGTCATTTCTAAAATAAAAATATCATTCTGTGGAAACAAATTTTGAATTTAATTTCATGTTCAAAAATTTTACTCTTAAAATATTTGATAATTTAGAAATTCCAATGTGTATTATTTGTCATTTTGCTTATATATTTTTTTAATTTTCTACGCCTATATTATATTATATTGTCTATATCATTTTTCATGTATTTTAGTTCTATCTAAATTTTAATTTTAAATTGTGTAACATAAATAATTTTATAACAAATTATATGCATGTTTATTAAAAAAAATCAATCACAATTATCACGTTTAAAATAAATTATTTGAATTATAAACAATTTTATCTCAAGTAAATAAGTATCTTGAGTAAATATTAAAACATTTATATAAAAAAAGTGATTTTTATTATTTATATATACAATGGTCGTTTGATAAGTATGGTAAATTTATTTATTGTTTAATTTAATTAATTAAATTTTTCAATTTGGTTTTTCTTACTTTTTTACCATACTTATCAAACGACCCTAGTATATATATAATATAAGTGCGTGTACATTATACATTTATTGACATTTTTATTTAAAAAATGTCAATTAGCGTAATAAAATTCCAGTAAAATTTCAATTTAGATATTAACAAAATTCTATACTTTTTTCTATATGAAATATTTCAAACAATTTCCAAATTAGATTATTATTTATTAATATTAAAAAATCGAATTTGATATTGTTTAAATAATTTGATAACTAATATTGTTATTTTTCGTAAATTACGTTATTGCATTATTAATAAAGTTATCATTAAGTAACACAAATATTTTTCTTAGTTCTTCGTACGAATAACTGATAATCTATTTTTATTAATTATTAATTATCTTTTTGACATACACACATACACATATATAAATAATTCTAACAAGTAACAAGTCGAATAAAGTACATTTATTGTCTATATGAAAAATATAATATACAGTGATTAAATGACCTCCAGTCTGCAATTAACATGTAATTTGAATAGGCGAAATCGTTTCCGCTGGATATAAAGCAAATAAAAAACTTATCAATGCTTTTACATAGTAAATATTTTTGTTTGTCTCTTAAAATAGTTTTCTGTTTAAAATAACGATAAATTTTATCATAAAAATTTGACGTGTTCTTTTTTCATATCAAACTCAACTATGGTTTTAATTATTCATATTATATTTCTCTGTTTTTTTAAATTTTTAATTTAATATATGTTAATCTTTCAATTTTATATTAATTTAATAAATGCACACGGTCATAATACGAGTTATTTATTAATTACGCTGTTTTTTTTGCTGCAGAGGATCTGTTAAAAAAATTCGAACGCGAAACATCGCACAACGATGTGAACAAAAGTTACTCATCAAAAGATTCAGAACTTCAGAAACACGGTAAGTCTAAAATCGATTTTCGTCTAATTAACACACGTAGTCTTTGTTGGCTTCACGAAGTAAACCTAAACTCGAATAGTATGTTTTCACTCGTAGTTGTCAGTCAAGAAAACTTCAATTAGACTTATTGAATATATAATTTTATTAATATGATTGAACTTGAAATAGACCGCATGAACAATTCTATTGAATAGTAATTGACAGACGAATAATTAACCTCCCATATCTGTCACATAGTTGTATTATATTCATTAGTAATGTTAAACGCATACTAACATGAGGACATTCCTTTAAATAGTATATCTTTTTAGGCATTGTAAAATATTAATCAATAAGTACAATACATCCGCTTTCTCTCTCCGTCTGTTTATCTATTATACATACTTTTTCTCTTGCACCTGTCAAAACCAATCTTGGTCGTCGTGAACCGTCACCATACACAACTATAGATCCACATGAGCGTGATATACCAGTGTTTTGTCAACGCGATGACGTCATAAACATTGAAGCAGCTACTACGAGTGTTGAGGACATTTCTATTAGTGATGATAATCAATGCAGTGAGTGCAGTGCAAACACAGAGCCTGTCGAGAAAATACAGAACACCTGCGGTGGTGTGCGAGACATACAAAAATTGATATCGATGGCCGATAACGGAAAATCGCGACGGCAACGGCGGGGAAGAGGCGCCGCCAATCGAAAGAAATCGAAAAAAAATGATAACAATAGTGATAGTTGTGCCTTAGTTGACGTTTCGATAAATAACGACTTAACGAACGAATCCGATAATGGTCACGAACAAGTGAATAATAGCGCGAGTGATAATATACAAACGCGAGATCATTTAGTAAATGAAAATCCGACTGAACGTTTTGTTCGTGTCACGGTAAAATCTGAATCGAGCGAAGTGAACACTAGTGAACAGCAGGATCGGTGTGTTGTAACGGGAAATTGTGTTTTAACAATAAACGATTCGCAGAACGAAACGAAACCGAGTTGTTCGAAAGATAATCACGAAGACGATTTCATTAAAACGCAAGACACAGAAACGTCACTAAACGCCTGTGAAAATAATCTTACCGTAAATGAAACACGAACAGATATCAGTACCGTGAATGTATGTAATACAGATAACACATTATCTGAACATTGTGGATCTTTTGATAAAAATACAGGTATTAACGTAATTAATTCGTCGGAAGCATTCGAAAGTGTCGAAACCGAATCAACAGACATGGAAACGATTTGCGCTAAACAACAAATTTTAATACGAATTAAACAAACTGAACAACATTTTTCGAACTATGATAAAACTATAAACAATGTCAAATTGATAAATATGTGCAAAGATGAAAAGAATCAATTTGATAACGAGAAAACGACGGACTTTGTAATCAGTGGAAGTTCATTGGACGACGAGAATAAATTTAAAATTGATGATAGTTTATCGTCGAAAAAGAATAAATTAATAGAAATGTACGCGCAAGAAAATATCATGAATTTAGATTACATCGATGATGATCAGGATGATATTACTACAGAAAATTCAGAAAACGTATTGAATATTGAAATTAAACAAACAGTCGTCAGTACTGAAACAGAAACGAGTGCGTCGGTGATCAATGATTTACAGGATACTGAACAAAGTTGTGCTGTGAAAAATAATAATATTCTAAAGTGTCAGTTAAAAAGTGATAATACAGATACATTGTCAAAAACTTCCAACGAAACTCATCAAATCGAAACAAATGTTAAAACTGAACAAATAGAAAACAAACAGAGTGAAATTTCTTCATCGACGTGTTTTCAAAAAGAAAATGTTACGAAAAGATATATTCAATCTCAGGCGATAATAGAAATTACAGAAATAAACACTAAACAGTGTGAATCTCAAGACGATGAACAATTATATAGAGTACAATCGCCTCCACCAGCAAATATTTCAAAAAAATCATCGATTCCGAAAAGTCGGAGTTTGGATGACGATGATAAAATACAAATTACAGAAATATACGATGATCAAGTGGAAGAAAACAGTAGTACAGAATTAATTGAAAACAATGCCGAAATCGCTGATACAGATTCTGAAATCGAATGGGAAACGGCGGGAGAACTTCGAATTTCAGAAAACAGTAAATCAAATACCGGTTCATTGAGTATAATCGGACATTATTTAGATGAGACTCCTGTAGTTAAAGAAATTATATCACCTGAGGATGAACTCAGTTTAAGGCAATTTTTAGAAAGTTTAAATTTAATCACGTCGAGCACAGATCAATTGAACCGGACGAAAAAAATGCAAGAAAGTAAAGATTTGTTATCGCCTGAAAGTGTATCTGAAAGAAAAGCGAAAAAACGTGCAATGCTTGAAACGTACTTTTTACCTGCATATCAGAACCCTAGATTCTTACATGTGATCGACGAAGAAGAAAGTGATTTAAGTGATAAAGATATTTATGATAAAAAGATGTGTAAACTTTTAAATTCGAATAAATTTTCATTGTTAAAAGACAATAATGAATGGATCGATTGTTGGGATGATGATGATGATGTGTTCTTAAACACTTCTGATAGCAATATAGCTAAGTTGGTTGAAACGAAAATAATTAATATCGATGATGGAATGCTTAAACATTGTGAATGGCAAACAGGCACGGTCGAATCTAGTTCTGGTGCTGAATTTGTATTTTTAGAAGATAGCTCGTCGAGTCGAACTCCGAGCGATTTATTAGAACAGGAAGATGCTAACGAAGCGGATGCAGAAGATGAAGATAGTCGAGACGATACATTGGAATGTGATGATTTTGTTATATTTGATTCTGAACAGTCCGATATAGAAGTGATGAATATAACAAGTAAAACTAAAGAACAGACGATTGTTCACGATAATACGATAGAAAATACAAAAACAGAAAACGAAGTAAACGAAACTCTTCCTTATTCGCATCTAACTCCACCACCGACACCAGACAATTTGTCTCCAAAAATTGAACAAAACAATTTCGAACAATTAACACCGAATGTAAAATTCTTTATCAAAAAGTTACTCGTTATGTTATCTGAACGAAACAACGATGAAAGAATTTATGAGTTCTTAAAAGAAGCTCCATTAGACGAAATACCTCTCGAAATGAAAGAAACGATAACGGATTTGCTATCGTCACATAATTTAATGGACGAAAAACAGAACTTATTTTCATCAGAAACTACGGAAGTGTCTAAAAATGATAATAACAGTATTGTTTTGGATTCTCAGCCAAATTCATCTATCAGTAAACAAAACGAAGATGAAAAGTTAAACGAAGAGTTCGAAATACTCTACAATTCACTTAAAAACAGTCAAACGGAAGATATTCAAGCACAGACATCTTTTTCACCGCATTTATCACGTCCTGAATCATGTAACAGTGTTTGTTCGAGTCGAAGTACTTCTCAAAGTACAGCACGATATATTCCGACGTGTGCGTCTCTCTCTGATATCGCGACGATATTACGCGAAGAACAATTCATCGAGAACGAAACATCGATGGAATTCGAAGACAAAATTTATTGCGAACCCAAATCATTGCGCGAATTGTGCATTAATACAATACTCTCTTTACCTTTTGGTCCAGATATATTAGAGGAATTGGCAAACGTGTCGGAAAGAATCGAAAATATGACAAGCCAAATACCGGTGCGTTGTCATCAAAATCATATAAATCATTCATTAACGCCCCAAACAGAACGGAGAGATGAAAACGAATGTACTTCTGTGTCGGATCAGTGTCTAACAACATCAAATAACAACACTGACGATACTTCTTATATTATTCCAGTTTCCATGGAATCATTTGACAGAATGTCGAATAAAGAAAACTGGATGGGTATTCCCACTAATTTCGATCCTTCATTACTAGTTTGTTTATCACCGTCGCAACGTGTGTATATTAATTCGCATCAAAAACGCGTGTCTAAAAACGAGCCGGACGATTTACTTGATATGCATTACAAATTTATAGAAAGACGTCGTTATAACGAAACATCCGCGACTCATCCTACGAATTTAAAAACGTCACAGAATTCACCGAACGTTGATCAACTAAAAATAGTCGGACGGTTCAGAGACGATGCTAATAATTCGGTCTCGTCAACACACGATAGGAATAGCAATAGATTATTGACGATCATTAGAAATACAGCTGATAAAAAAGCAGAATTAAAGAGTCTCGATATGCAAGGTTATGGTAATAAAAATATTTCTCATGGCGCTAGTGAAAATAACAATTTAAATTACGATGTATGGAAAGAAAATGTCATACGGCCAGATAGAGCCGCGTTTAAAAATGAAATAAAAATGTATAGTAGCGCGACATTACCAAGAGTAAACAAACAAATTAATCAACAGCCATTCGTTGGAGATAGACTGAAAGCACGTCACCTATCGGAATGGATGGATTTAGCGCGGAGAAAAAGTGCATCGGAATGTGATCATACAGCTACGTATTTGTCACAACGTACAGATTTCTCTGGCTTTTTAAGTGACATTCCACAGGTATCTACAAATAACCAGCAATCGGCTGTGAAGACTTCAGTGAAGCGCGTCATCGGCCATTCGGAAGACGTAAAGCTACGGCCGCACGCTTTGCTGACGAGACAGTTATCTGAAAATATATCTAGTCAAAATATCGATGATAAAGTGAACGAAAATAAAAATCGCCGTTATTCGTTACCAGAAGAATTACACGAGAGGCAACTCAATTATATCCTGGAGAAAGAAAGAGAGATCGAACGCGAAATAACATTGTTAGAAGAGGAAAAACGGAAATATTTCAATAATATGAACGAAATGGGACAGGACATCGATCTAGATAAATTTGATTTCTCGAAATATAAAATATCAACAAATCGTGACATAGCTACAATAGCCGGATTCGAAGAGTTTAAGAATAAACTGTCACAAAAATGTGACGCCAGACCGAAATCTATGCCTGTGATGCATGGGGAGTTTTTCAGACAGGCGATGTACGAAGAATACATGAATAAAGTTGCCGAACGAGAGGAGAGGAAACAACAAAAAGTGATAAAAATATCGTCGGGACCTGTATTTAAAGACGAGAAACACATTGAATTGGACACGTCTCGTGCGGAAATAAGACACCCGTTCAAAATCGAAAACGAGTTTATGGATCGTGTAAAAGAACGACGAGATAAACTCGGTTTAAATACTTGCGATGGCGACGAGTCAGACGCACAAATCGAATCGGGCGATTGTAAAAATGAATCGGTACTCGTCTTTGACGGTTCCAAGATAACGGAAGACAAACAACTTCCTAAACATCTTCAGGAATTTGTCCAGATGACCACAACAACGACTGATACTGCACAGGACGTTGAACACAGGATACAGGGTGAGTCGCACGCGCGGAAATTGTTTGATTTTAGTGTCGGCTTGATTGTTGTGTCGTGTTTTTGGATATTACGCAAACTGAAGAGTGTAATATTTTAACATTGCTTCTAATTTATAACAAAACATAATACGTATATCATATATTATTTTTGTGTAGACAATTTACTAACAATAGTGCCGTTTTTTTTTAAGTTTATTGTGTTGTTTATTGTGTCGAGACGTTTCCACTGAGATCTGAATCACTGTGGATCATCGTTTAAACTACTGGCTGTAAATGTGTTCGTCCTGGTCGTCTTCACCTGTAAGTGGGAAAATGCTTTGCGCATGCGACGTACGCTTATCCTCTTTAAAAAATCTAATTTTAGATGAACCGCAAATATATAGGCCAAGCCATATGTACACAAGTCGTAATATATATTAAAAACAACATGTATATACATATGTATGGTATACTCAATAGCGAGATGATTTTTAGATAAACTGGGTAGAAACGTTTATAATACGTAGTAGTACATTCAAAATTATTTAGACACTACATATTATATATATACATTTTTTAATAAAAAATCAAAGGCAATAGAAGTGACAGATACGTGAGGTTACTGTAATAAAATGTTCTTTCATGCATTCTATTTTATATCAATTATATTATTCAAGAATATCTGATATTTATCAGAAATTTATTTTTTTAAAAGTTATTAATATAAGTGCATCAATAATTAATAATATATTTAATGAAACAGTTATTAAGAATCACGTTTACTTAACCATATATCACACAATTGTTATACACAATTTATTTTCGTTTAGTTTGAACTAAACAGAAAAAAAATAATCCAATTATCCAATTTCGCAACCTAAATTTACTTCCTACCAACACGATATTTATTGGAGAGTACAAATTATATTAAGACTGTAAATGGACAATTACTTCATTATTCTAATTAGTATTGAATCATCAACGGTTTTAGAAAAAACGTTTTAATTATAGAATTGTTTTATACGAAAATATTTATTTAGTTTATAACATATGAATTTTTTTAACATACTTAATTTTGGAAATAAATATTTACTAAATATCCAAATATAAAAATATTTTTTTTTAATTTTCAATGTTTAATAGTACTTAAAATTTCATAATTGAATGAATTTTGAATTATTAATTTAAAAAAAGGATCAAAATCGATATAAACATTTAAATTTCATATTTAAAATCAATAACATTTAAATTATGATTTTTAGAAACAAACTTCAAACAATACACGAACCAAATAACATTTTTTTATTTTCAATTAACAGAATATACAAATTACTTAATAATTAAGCCAAACCTTTACTTCATTTTCTATATAAATGACTACAATTTCTGTAATAAAAAAATCTAATTAAATAAAATACATATTTTACCAGTAATTGGTACTTCAAATAACAATATTCTATTGAGAATAATTGGTTGAATGTTAAAAATATTTCGTTTTAATTAAAACATACTTCAAATGAGTAAACGTGACTCTTTATAAATAATTACTTATATTTTAATATCACTCATTTTCTTTTTGTTATTAAATATTTCATTTAAACAATACAACATTAATATCGAAACAATCATAAATTTTCGATATATATATTTCATTGTGCTTTTACACAAATAACACAAACGTAAATCAATTGTATATATTTTTCACCACTAGTTTTTTTTTTAATTTAAAAATTATAATTTCATTACTTATTTCAAACTGTACAAAAAATCAAATTAATTATGGTTTGGTTTGCATGTACATTGCATGATATTTATTTTCAATTTGGTTTTAATTAAAATCAGGGTACATGGTTGATACAAACAGCGACCAAATCAAGGGTAATTGCTCATCAAACAGTTTGCTGCATGAAATCGACAGTAGTTTGACGTTAGCACATGGATTTTTGCTTTCTAGAGGTTGGTGGCTTTATGTACACTTCTTTGTATTTTCTTTCTGTTTGTTTCTTTTCTTAATACGTCGCAAATATGTATGTATATTCACTACTATGACTATAAATTTACATAACTGTTGAATTTATAAAATGTAATTTTGTCGAAATTGAATTGAAATTCTCGATTTGTTTAATCGTTTTTTTCGACAGTCTCGCAACATAAACATACGGAACACATAAAACTATTTTTTTTCTTTAAATATATTACGTATACAATTCAACACCAGACAACAGCTGAACAATTCAAATAGATTTAAATAGAGGCATGACAATAAAACAAGAATACACATGACAAAATGGTTTAAAAACACATTGTCTCTTCACAAACAATACATATATTTAGATTCGTTAAATATAATTGTATTCAGAAATTTGAGAACTATAGAATGCATTTGTTAGAATTGTATATTCGATTTGAAAACATAAATTCTTTCATAAAGAATATTGAATTAATGTTAGTAATGTGTAATTTAAAGAATATTAGTGTTGTTACGAGTTGAAAATAAAATCGAATTGATATATACTAAATTAACGAAATTAAACATTAAAATAATTATTCATTTATCTAAGTATATGAATATACAAATACATTCATAAATTTTATCAAACACATTTTCTATAAAACTTACGAATAAAACTTTTAGTAAAATATAAAGTCATCCAAATGTGACGCCTAGATTTTTGTTTTATTAAAAAGAAACGTGTATAGGGAAACATGTGTATTGTTTCTTATGTTTCTTTTTAATAAAACACAAATCTAGGCATCACATTTGGATGAGCCTATCAATATAACTACTATACATAATAAGGCCAATAAACATGTATCGATAATAAAATTACTGAACTACATTAGGAAATGAAAATGGATTTTTGTTTATAGCCATGCTTTATTTTATTTTACGCACGACTAAACTGAAAAATCGTTATGTTGTAAATAACGATTTCATTATTTTCAATAAAGCTTTTTTTAGTATCATAACTCATTTTTATTCATGGGGTTTTTTAAAAAAATCAAACTAATATTTTATTCATCAACAATGAATTCAAATTGTAAACTGCTTTATAGTTTGTTTGATATATAAAACTGAAATTATAATGAGATATAAAACCGTAATGGAAATAGTAAAATTGAACACACACACACACATACATACATATGAAAACTGATATGAAAAAAAGATTTAATTTTATAATCGCAATAATATATATCATTTTCATCATCAGTCCCTCTGAATCATTTTGGCATTTAAGACCCATATTTTACTGCCATAGGTGAGAACAGTTAAGATGCATTGATCAAAAATATTTTTTAAAAACATAGACGAATATTTTACTTCATAATAAGCGAATTTCTTATTTTTTAGTCAATTATATCGATTAATAATTTAAACATTTTAAACTTCAATAATTACAAATATAATAGGTTTAATGAAATTTAATTAATTTAATGAGTTCGTTAAATTTTTATTTTTATTTTAATTTAATAATGAACTAAATATAACTTAGCATAACATTTAAACAATACATACAGAGAATAATTTTAAAATGCCAGTCATTTTATTACATGATTAAATAATTAGTTGGCATTCATTCAATTTTAAATTATGTATAAAAGTTTTAGACACGAAATAATATAAATCAATAAAACTTGACACTTCTCATTTATATTATATATTTATAAATATATATATATATATATATATATATATATAAATGTTATTTAAACAGAAAATTAAAAAATCACATTATTTATATTTTATTGATACCCTTTGATATTTTTTAATATCAAACATCTTGCTTTTTAATAGAATTTACTAAAATCCTTAATTCATTCATTAATGAACTACAGTTCATTTATAACATTTGTCAATTATTTAACATAATGAAATTATTATCTTTCGGCATAAATTCTTCAATGAAGAATATATTAGAGATTCTCAAAAGAATTCTAATCGATGTTTTAAAATCTTTCATATTTTTTTCTTAATTCCACGTTTTTATTTTTGTATTAAAAGAATAACTGCTTTATCTTGGACAAATAATATTTTATTATTATTCTATTTTAATACAATATTATTTCGTCAAATATTTCTACACATTTATTTGAGTTTGTCCAATTAAGACATTCAATATTTGTCTCCCTGATAACTGAAAAAAATATTTATAACACAATGCTTCCTAATTCGAATATTCAACTTATTCTGATTTTTTTCAACACATCTTGTGGCTATCGAGATTATTTTTTATCATTAAAATATACTTTGACTTTTCTCAATTTTCACTACATGTTAATTTTATTCTTTACAAATTAAATCAAATATTCGTAGGAAATTTAATCAGTAATAACTTTTTCTATCTTTAATTCTATGTTTTTATTTCCATACAATATTTAATAAACACGTTAGCTTGAACCATTGAAAAATCTAACTTGACTGACAAATAGTTTATTATTCACAGTTCTTTGAAGTACGTTTTTTTTAAATATATATTTTTGACATATTTTATTTTTTCGTATCAATTTCCCAGTTTTAACAAATTACGTATGATGACTTATAATCGGTTAATTTGTTCTTATAATTTGACAAATAGACATTCTAGGATTACTAAGCTTCAATTTTTATTTTTTTCTTTATTTAAAAAAACTTTTTCGCCTAAAACACAGAAACTAGTATAAAATATTAATTCTAATTAACTAACTTTAACTTTGTTTATAAATTTCAACCAGCAAAATTATTTTAAATTACTGAAATAAAATAAATTCTTGATTGAATTTTTTTGGAATTTCTGTCTGATTATAAAGAAACAACAATAATATGATATCAGAAAAAAACTCTACTAAGTACCAAACAACACTTGTATTAATGAATATAATAATACGTGACTGAATTCACAACAAGTAAATTGAGGAAAAAATTATACAGACAAGTACAACAATTTATTTAAAACAAAAATTATTAGAATTGTATGATTTTTCCATCAATGTTCTATCATATATTTATAAATCTATACATAAATCTAAATCATTACGACATTATTTTATAACTATTTTTTTAAAAAAATTATAAAATGAAAAGTCTACTGTTTGATATTACATTTTTTTTAAAATGAAAATAGATCAAAATATACTTTAATCATGTTTAGCAATTGTAATTAATTATAAACATTCATTTAATTATCTTATTCCATATATTAATCGTATTTGTTTAAAAATACTGAGATAGTCATAAGAACATGACTTAAACATTATTTCCAAGTACTAAAAAAATGATATGAAATTTATCTTTTTACATAATTGTTTATACGTAGCATAAAACTTCTACTTTATGATAAACAAGTGCAATAAATAATATCAATATAAATAAAATATTAAGTACGTGAAACATTCATATATGTTTCAATACCAGTGAGGATAAACTGAAATATTTATACGAGCTATAACATAAAATGGTGCCAACGTATTATTTATCGTATATTGTATGGAGCGTGTGAAATATTCTATTTAGACATTTTTGAACGAAACACCGGATATTTGTTTTAATTATTTCTAAATAAATATTTAAATCCACGACAATGTCATATACCGAATATTTATTACTAGCTATATTAAAAGCATAAACTCCGGTTAAAAATTCCATATATCAATTTAATAAATTAAACATTTTTTATATTCCTGTTGCATTTTTTCGTTTTTATTTATATACTTTCTTTGTAATATACAATTTGAAAATATCTCTAAAATTAATTTTTAAAATCTATAATTGTGTGTTTTTAGAAAAAGTGTTTATCAAATATTGAAATAAATATTAAACTTTTTTTTGCAAATACAATATTTAAATTTCAATCGAATTTGTTTATAAACATCAATTGAACATTAAAACTATATACAATTATACATTAATTATTTTGTTGAAGAATATTAAAAAGAAATATTAATCACAAAATCAAATCTGGCTTTTTTCTTTATTTCAAATTAAAATAATAACTTTTAAAAGAATTATTTTTCAATAATACTAAATATAGACATTTATCAAATTTTACTTTAACGTTATTTAAAATATTTATCAAATTATCCACTATAATAAATATATGTTTTTTTTATAATTTTATAATTCTCATTAATTTATTTATAATTCTCATTTGGTTCCAATCTTGTACAGAATTTATCAGTTTATAACAACTGGACCACCTGGGAACTCTTACATTACTTTATCAAACTATTGTCAAAGAATACAATATTTTTTTCCATTTCTTTGACTTTTTCTTTAACATTCGTTCCAGTTCAATGACACGATAGTCCAATTTTTCTCCTTCATAAAGTTTCTTTAAGTGCTCTTTCCTTACTCTATTGATTTCTGGCTTGCATAATCAAATTTTATTTTTCATATATATATTATATATATATATATATATATATATATATATATATATATATATATACGAGGTTGTTTGATAAGTCCGTGTAAAAATAAAAACTGCTTCATTTTTTTGAATAAATCGTTTTTATTTTTCAACATAGTCTCCTTTTAGGCTTATACACTTCATCCAACGCTGTTCTAGTTTGTTGATCCCTTCCGAATAATAGGATTTGTCCAAGTCTGTAAAATAGTCATTCGTTCCTGCAATCACCTCCTCGTTCGAATAAAATCTTTTTCCCGCGAGCCATTTCTTCATATTAGGGAACAAATAATAGTCCGATGGAGCCAAGTCTGGAAAATAGGGGGGATGTGAAACGATTTGAAATCCTATTTCCATTAGTTTTGCGGCCACAACTGCTGAGGTGTGAGCTGGTGCGTTGTCGTGATGAAAGAGGACTTTTTTGTGGGCTAATCGGGGACGTTTTTCTTGCAACTCGGTTTTCAAACGATCCAATAATAATGAATAATATGCACCTGTAATGGTTTTACCCTTTTCCAAATAGTCGATAAAGATTATTCCTTGCGAATCCCAAAAGACAGTCGCCATAACCTTCCCGGCCGAAGGAATTGTCTTCGCCTTTTTCGGAGCAGATTCCCCCTTGATAACCCATTGTTTAGACTGCTCTTTGGTCTCAGGAGTGTAGTGATGTTATCCATGTTTCATCTACAGTGATGAAACGACGCTTAAAGTCCTGCGGATTTCGCTGAAACAGCTGCAAACCGTTCTTGCAACACTTCACACGACCTCGTTTTTGGTCGATCGTGAGCAATCGCGGCACCCACCTGGCGGGTATGTCCAAATTATATTATATTATGTCCAAATTATATTATGTCCAAATCTTGGTGTAAAATATTATGTACCCGTTCACACGAGATGCCTACAGCACTAGTAATCTCACGCACTTTCACTCTTCTGTCATCCATCACCATATCATGGATTTTATCAATGGTTTCTGGAGTGGTGACCTCAACAGGGCGTCCAGAACGTTCAGCGTCTCTTGTGCTCGTATGGCCACTCCGAAAATTTTGAAACCACTTATAAACCGCACTAATTGAAGATGCAGAGTCACCATAATGTTTATCAAGCTTCTGTTTAGTCTCCTGAGGCGTTTTGCCTTTAATGAAGTAGTGTTTAATCAACACGCGAAATTCTTTTTCGTTCATTATTTGACAATCACTCGATTTCCTTGATTCCAACGATTGTCAAACACAAAGGAATAGACCGATATGACTGAAACTTGATGTGTGTTCTTCCAAGAGGTGCTACTAATTAAAAATAACCTCGATATGCACCAGTGGTGCCATCTTTCGGAATTTACACGGACTTATCAAAAGACCCTCGTATATATATACAATGATTTATAGAAATTTATAAACAAGAACTTCAAGCAAAATTGCAAAATTAATTGAGATAAGTCGGTCTAGAGTTTTTAAAATAATAAAACGATTTAAAATTGAGAATCGAATAGATATTAACGTTCAATGTGCTCAACTTTAACTTTTAAACGAACACGATAAAAAATATAAGAAATATAGTTAGAAAAATAAAATAAAATCCAAGAATAAGTACATTAAAACTGACCAATAATTTGGAATTGATTATAAGACAGTTATAAATTCATAAATCGTATAATATATATACATGAATAATTACTTTTTTTATTAAATTAAATAGAGAAATAAATATTGTAAAGTGTAAATATGTATACAATCAAAATAATTGGTAAACAGTAAAGTAAAATAAAGATGTGACACAAATTTCCTGCACAAACTAAATAGTAATTAAAAGTTAATTGTTTTACAATTTTTTTTGACATTATCTCTTATCTCTTTATTTTTGTATATATATATATATATATATATATATATATATATATATATATATTTGTGTATGTATTTATGTATATAGTATAAATTCTGATATGCATTTCCGGAGATACTGAACTATATTTATATATTAATTTCGCGAGAGTAAAAATTTACATAATAAAATAAAAAGAGTTTCGTACATGTACATACGACTTTCCAACTTTGCAATCCATGTATTACGAAACTTTGAACCGACCAAACTTGCAACATTCTCAACTCGTATTTTATAAAACGTAAAGTTCACATTTAACTATAATATTTTCCAGCGGATTTTTTGTTACTGCTCGGATGTTCTGGAAAAGAAAAAAAATATTTTTTTTCATGAACGTCTTGGCGATAGTATCACGACATACGAACAACAATAGTGGTGTAAAAATTCGATCTCAACGTTGCCAAAATTCAAACTACAAATTGTCTAGAGATATTCAGTTAAAAGCTAGAGATTCAATATCATAATTTATTGTATGTTTTGTTTGTATTGTAATTTATTGACTATATTTTATGATATGATTTCACATTATCGTATTTTACTCTGTTTCTATTAATAATATCTATTTGTGTATTTAAACATATATATATAACCTTTTTATTTTTATACTTAAACCATTAACAAAATTAGTAATAAACTTATTAACGTTACTTCTATTAATAAAAAAACAACACAC
The DNA here is from genome assembly GCA_029203775.1 of Neoneuromus ignobilis. NCBI lineage: Eukaryota > Metazoa > Arthropoda > Insecta > Megaloptera > Corydalidae > Neoneuromus > Neoneuromus ignobilis. The sequence continues at coordinate 16,497,114 of CP092096.1, read as the reverse complement.
AATTTTCTCATTTATATTTTATTTGTCAGCTATTTATAAATGGATTTTATATTATTTTTTTTTTGTAAAAATCTTTTTACTAAACATTAAAAAATATAGATTCATACTTGATTTTTATAAAAATGAAACGTAATTAATTAATGTTTAATAATTATTTATGATTCAGTATTTACACTCATATAGAATAAATTATTTCAAATTAATTCTTGAACCACATATTCAAACTCAACCTTTTTACTGCTAAAAGCAACTAAAGTTACTGAATGATCTCTGGTTAGGAAAAACGTCTGTAATCTCTTATCTTAACATAATTGTATCATCCAAGTTATAAATTCCACCAAAATAATTGCATTTATTTCTTGAAACACATGAATAAGATATGAACTTGTATCAAGGACACTAATTTTCGACCAAACTCTACCATAACAAAAAGGTTAATTTACAAAAATTTCACATTAAATAAAATAAAACAATATAAAATTTATATTTTCTCAAATTTTACTTCAAGTAATTCCTTCAAGTCTTAAATTATCATATAATTAAAAATCTTGTTCTAGTACATGTAATATTTTTTAAGATGTAATAAGAAATGATAAAAATGAAAACTATTTCTAAGAAGTTTGTTTTAAAACCTTATAAAAAATATACTGACTTGTATTTCCTTATATTTTTGATCAATATTAGTACTTTTTTAAAACAATAATAATTAATATATATTTATTTTCAAATTCATGAAGAATAAATTTATTTCAATAAATTAGAAATAAAGTGATTAAATCAATTAAAAACGATAAAAATTAATTATATAAATTTCTCATGATTAAAGAATGCTTTAACGTTGTTTTTCTTTCCTTTTTGATTTCAACACTTTAATAATTTTACATAGATAATTCTATAAAAATCACCAGAAGTATAATAAATTTTATTTCTGACACCCACTTATATATATATATATATATATATATATATATATATATATATATATATATATATATATATATATGAAAATAGTTCAAACTCGAATTCGATTTCACTATACCTGAATCACATAATTACGTTGACATGACACGTTCAAGTTTCTTTGTGGGCGTTTTCTTGTGTCGAAAAATTTGTCAGTGTAGTAATTAATGGTGGAACATAACAAGGGAACACTATTTTCGTACGTCGTAAAGTTTGTTCGCGTTTTATTACAGCTTTAATTAACAACTTTCCGTCCGTGTTTTCATTTTAATTGTTATGTGTCTTAAGAGGATACGTTTACCTGTAGATTCAGCGTGTAGTACTGTTCCAAATTCATTTATTTTAACAAACTAATCTAATTAGTTATTACGCCACTTAAATCAGCTTTATAATTAATAACAATTATATATATATATATATTTATGTATATATTCTTTTCTATTTCATCTACTAATATACAATATCATTTTTTTATTAATAAATCAATTGTATGAAAAAAACTTAAAAATTTTCCTTCCTCTCACACTATTTTTAAATGATTGACTATTTAAGGAATTTTATATATCTTATCATTGACGTCAATTGAATTATTTTTATCACAAGTATAAAATAATAAATATTGTGAAATATGATTTAATGTAATTATATGTAAGTTGTGGCGTATTTATTTTGTCGGGGGTCAACAATGATCAGCAGGATGTAGAAAATGTATTTATTTGTTTACTTAAAAATTTGTTTGTGAAAATATTTTAAATAAGTCACTTACTGCCAGTAACTAGAGACCGATATGGCAGTTAATGTGTTAATTTGTAAACCATTCTTCATTTATACAGATATGAATTAAATTCCATATATACCATTATGTAAACACATATTTGTGGTTTTCCTTTTTACACTTAAAGAATTTGTAAACAAATTTTTCTGCGTAATTCTCTACGTTCATTTATATATATATATATATATATATATATATATATATATATATATATATATATATATAGATAATATATGAAATAGATATATATATATATATATATATATATATATATATATATATATATATATATACAAATGGTCCCAAAGTAACCCAACAATAAAAAATTATATTTATTTTTCAACATAATCTCCTTTCAGCTCTATACACTTTTTCCAGCGATGTTCAATAAGTTCGATTGTCTTGCTCCTCAAACCCATTAACTGACATCACTTCTTCATCGTTGTTTTGACCACTGAGCCATTTGTTCAAAAATAATTGTTTGAGGTAAAATTCAATTTAATTTTAAATTGCAATAACGGATAACACTTTTTCTTATTGCCATTAACTAGTACCGCGCATATGACCTTGCATTAATGTTTTGATTGTTAATTTGTAAACCATATAATCAATTTATGTTTTTGCTCGACAGTATACACATTTCATGTCCAAATTAAATAATATGCGATGTACCGCACTTTTTGAAATTCCTATATGTAACTCGCGCACTTTCAAATCATCCAGTACATATTTGTGGTTTTCCTTTTACACCATTTCTGGAGTCATCAATTTGGTCGAAAATGCTTCTTGGCAGCTCGTACGGCCTCGTTTAAACTTATATTTCACTAAACGAAGGAGCAGACTCACCCAGAGTAGAATCCAGTTCATTTTATATTGGTTGGGCTGATTTCAAATAAAATATTGTATCATTTATATATATATATATATATATATATATACTTTCTAATATGATATTTTTCAAACAACTTCTCTAGGTTAGGCCGGGTAAATGTAATAATTTAAAAAAAATCAAGTTAAAAAAATAAAATGTTATTAACTAAAATATTGTTCCAAAATTGTAACTTTTTCTACTGAACTTGCATTTCAAAACAGACATAATTAAAGAATTCCAAACAATGAGTTTAAAATATTTTTTATTGAAATTTAGTACCTTTCATTCAGTTTTCATTTTGAACATATAATATAATCGAAGGAAGTATACACATCATAAATATTAAATATAATATCAATGGAAGAAAATTCTGAAAACCGGATTTGTTTTCAAAGTGCCGCTACAAATGAATAACATTGAATGTAATATAATAGTGACAATATCATTCGGTTTGAAATGAAAACTTTCTTATTTGTATCAACCGCAAGATATCTTTTATGATAAGCTTTATTGAGTTTGTTTCGGGAGACTGCGTTTACACGAAATACAAAATAAATAAATAAATCAGGTTTTAGGAAACATGATGTGTCTGAATATGAGATATTATGAAAATTGTAGAAATCGAGATAAAATTATAAATATATATAAAATGATTTGATATATTTTAATTATTAACATCTGAATTATTTATTTTGCTTTATCGCCAATTTTCATCCAATTAGTTGAAAAGGTTTATTCAAGACGAACATGTGTTTTGAATTAAAATGAAATGTTTATTTTTAGTCTATTGTATTTTCTAACAATATATCAGTAAATAACGTGTTTCTTATAATTTTCCTTTATTACGATTTTTAAATTTAAACCATTATTGTTAATATCTCTTAATTTTATTAATGAATTATACAGTAGTTCAAGCATTAAAATCGTTTTAATTTATAACGAAAAACATATATAACTCTGACATTTGTTATTCAATAAAAAAAACTTTCATGTTCATTGACTATCAGCATAGATAATCTATCTAATTTAAGGTCGGACAATATTTCCTAGTAGTAAAACACGAGAAAATTACAACGAGAAAACTAAAAGAGACCGAATAAGAGAGACGATGCTATTAAATAGACGAGTCGACCTTTGTCCACTTTTTCGTCAAACGATTTGAAATGAGCAGATTTATTTGACAAAACATGGCAAATTTCATTTCAAAAACAAGCATGTGTCAAACGAATAGAGTGGACGTTTTTGATATAGAGGAGGTGGGTGAAGATGAGGTGGTACTTTGTATATCGCCAACACGAGAACCGTCACTTGAATAAACATTGGGAAACGGACGTGCTAGAGAAGGAATCACCGCCTCGTCTTCAGATTTAGTCGGTCAGTCGGCAACGAGTAGAGTGTCTAAATCTGTCCTTCCGTCCATAGTTTAGTTAGTAACTCACAAAGTACTATGTGTATGTGTACAGAATCATTATGATTCACCATTTGCATAAACCATGAGTGGGAATCGACAATTTTGTATGATTGATGCAAAAAAGAAATGTATTTGAATGTTTTAAGAGTACCATGAACTTTTATGCAACGATTTAACAAGAAATTTCATGGATAAGAATTGCTTGTAGTATTAGAATGATTAAAATATTTTTGCATATGTCAAAGAACGGTCTATTTATAATGAATGTGTAATTTTTCAATTATTTTTCTCAACGTTACACAATACGTTATTACACTAAATTCAATTGATTTATATTATTTACGACTTTTTTATAAAGCAATCTATACAATTACATTTTCTGCTTATCTTTATGATTATATTAAAGAAATTTATTACTCATACACATTTCTATTTTGATATAGTCGTTATTAAAGTAAAATAAATATATTTTAATTAGTGTAAGCAAAAACATATTTTTATGTGTTCTTATTTTTAATTTTATTATATCCACCCACACATAACTCACTTATTCACTTATACACTCATACACATCCATTTATACTAACAGACGGATCTAATAAGATATATAAAAGTGTAGTTCGAAATATTGATATTAAATATACTAATATTTTTTTTAAACAAATCTAATAATGTCTGTTTACATCTTATAATATAACAGTTGATTAATGAATGATTAAAATTCGATTATTAATAAAAAATGTGTTTTGTTAAATACCTAATTTTGTGTTATAGAATGACAATACGTTCAAAATATTAATTTATGTTAATAATTTGTTAAAAATGTATGTTTTTCAAGAAAATTCTCGTGTAATTCGACCGATATAAATTATTAAATGAATTTATTCATCGATAAAAAGTTCTTCTAACGAACCACACTTGAACCTTGTAACTGCTGTAAAGAACTCGTTCACACATATCTCGTGGTTATATTTCACAAGAATAAGTGCGCCTCTATATGACGCTTACATCGACGCCGATGGCGACGGTCGGGCGTCGCGTTGCCGGTGGTTGCGAAACACCAAGAACCGCTCTAACTTACTATAGCTACGGATTTGGTCGCGGCTAGTGGTTGAAATCGACGTACGAAAGACAAACGTGTTAAGTGATTCTCCTCTCTCGTTAGATTTTCTTAGTGTGTTTACATTACCGTTAAGACAATTCAATTAAAAATCGCCGGTGCTCGTTATATATAGAGGTCGTGTACGTTTATGTGTCTGTACGTGTATATATGTGTTATTTTTCTATAAAAATAATTCGCACATCAATTTATCTCAATGTTTATGTATGAGTGTTAAGATTTTTATTTCGGTTGATCGTGTAATCTGTATGGTGGTGTCGAACCGTCTGTTGCCGCATTCGCGCTAATATATTTGAACTGTTGGTTCGATCAGACGCCTGATGAAAGATGATTCCAAGACCTACGTTTAAGGCTAAATCCATATCACCAGGTAATGTTTGTTTGTTTGAATTATTGGTTAGGTCAACACGTGCTTCACTTCCATGTGACTTATTCCGTTCGTAATTCTACGTATTATTTATTTGCATACAATGAGGTCTCACTTACGAATGTATAATAAAGCACTAATTAATTGTACACATGTCTCGAAATATTTATCTGAAATAATATTTATAATCACGTACAACGTTCACTCGACTATACGAGAATGTTCTTCAAATTTTCAATGGAAATATTTCAAAAGTAGAATTTATAAAAGTGTATTACTTTGAAAGAGAAACATATATTAGAAAAATGCCTTTCCACGAATATATACTGTAGATGAATACTAAAGAGGATGGTGAAATGATAAAAAGTCTTTCAGGATGGTCGGTCAAGTGGATAAGAAAACAGACTTTTCGAGTGGAAAACGGATATGTTCGTTCAGTAGTACATAGGTTAATAAAAAAAATATCAATCTGAGATTACTCAACAATTGTTGAAACATACTAATGATGTGTACAATACAGGAAAATAGAATATAATCAATTATAATAAATTATTCATTCCATTTGCAATACACTTGACATTTTTCTTTTTTTAAAAAAAAATATTCAGAAAGGAAAATCTTGTATATGAAATTTAAACAACTATTTTATACAGTTTATATTACTTAATGATTAAATAATTGAATGAGAAAATATCTGCATGAAATCTTAATTGATTTAATATTATTAGAGTTGAAACAAGTACGTTTAATTACATTTTAATTATTTCTTGAGAATTCTTATATTAATTGCATTTAATTTGCATAACAAAAATTATTTAAAATGAAAATACTCCAAGTGAAAAATATAATTAATATAGAATAAAAACATAAATTTGTAATCTAGAAAAAAATAATTAATTTGAATAAGAAAAAGCATATATTTTTTACAAATGTTCAATAATTCCAGATAATTTAATTATGAAAATAATTAATAACTAATTTAAAAATTATAATAATTCATTTTTGATTGATTATTAAAATACTTTATTTTTTAATTTACTTATAACTAGTAATTATATAAATTTTACTAATTATTGATTTATAACTAGATTATTTATACTTTTTAAAAATTATTACTTGAGAAGATCAAATTTATTTTATAGTTTTATTGGTACAAATGCACTTTTATAAATAATCATTTCAGCATTGTTACAGTTCTTTGAAGAAAATAATTATATATATATATATATATATATATATATATATATATATATATATATATATATATCACACAAATTAATTAAATAAAGAATAATTCTAGTAATGTTGAAATATAAATAGTATACATTAAATTACACTCACAAAACGTCAAGACTTAAATTAAGATTAGTATAACCTTATAAGAGTACTAATTAAGAAATAAATCGCTTTTGAGACAGTCATTGCTCTAGACCACCCACAAATCTGATTTTAGCTGCGATTCAAGGTGTTAAACATCTGTTTTAAACTGTAAGTTTCATTCTAAAAGCTCTTTCGTTATTGAACAAGTTAGATTCGTTTATATTTTAAAATAAACTTTTATTAATTCAAATGTCATAAATCATTTATAATTAAAATAGTTTTAACGCAATATTTATCCAGCATTTTGTTAGAAATCGTTTTTATCAATTCTTGGTGTTTATGAATTTAGTAGTAACACACTTTAATGCCGATACTAAAAACCAAAAACTCGTTAAAAGAATTTACCATTTGGCGCCATATTTTATATGATAAATAAAAGAGTCATCGTTTATGACTAAAAATAAATGTTATTTATAAATTTTTCAAAATGATATATAAATTAGTAACCTATGTACAATTACCACAATTCAAATAAATGATTATTATTAGGAACTCAGATCGAAAAATGAGGAATCTGCAAAAAATATGTTTTTAATATAAATCAGTTTAGTTCATTACTATTTTTCTTTGAAGTGTGTTTTATTATCTTTTAAGACATTTAAAAGGATCTAAATATATTACTTAAAAAATAGTAGGAATTAAATTAAAATATAAATCTTTTCAAATTTATTACTTTATGTTTTTCGTATAATTTAAAGTTTATAAATTAAATAAAATAAGTACATAAATACTAAATATATTTTAATATCACATTGAAAAAATCTAATTAAAATTATCAACTTATCATACAAAAATAATATTAAACATTATTTCATTAGAAATATTTTCATCTGTAATTATGAAACTATTATTAACTTCATGATAAATTTTGTATTACTATTAAGTATTAAAAAAATAATGTTCAGTATATTTATTTCGTGCTGGTAATTTCTTTTATTGTAATTTATAAGAACTTTTTAATAATAGGAAATTTTCAGTATAAAAAAAGTGTTTAAAAGCCTTGTTTCTCAATTACACGAACACATACACAAGTATATATATATATGGGGGTGGGGAGAAAAAAACAAATTATATAACAGTTTCTTTTTTTATCGAACTAACCATTAATTGACTATTATTATCATCATTTAAATGACCTTTAATTACCCCCGCCTAAAATTCCACAAAATCCTTTAATCTCCTAATCTATTTACTTGAAAGCATATCAAAAAAAAATCACATGAATATTGAATGTTTACAAATCGAGATGCGTACGTTTGATTCACTCGCATTGCACGAGATTTATTCGTGTTTCATATAAACATGTATTGTTACAAATGATTCAAAAACTAAATTTAAATCGAAAATCCATCCAACTGTTCATAATAATAACATACAGAACAGTCAGTGTAGTGTATCCATTTTGTGCATATAACTGAAAATTAAATCAGCTGTTATATATATATATATATATATATATATATATATATATATATATATATGTGTGTGTGTGTGTGTGTGTGTGTGTGTGTATGTGTATGTCTGTATATACATAATCAATAGACGAGTTTTAAAAAATTATTGAATTAATAAATGTTTATATTTTATTCGCAAAATCAGTCATTTTACAATATGAAATATGACTATAAATTAGACATATTTTTTTTTTTTAAAAAAAAACGAATTATAGCCTATATAATTGATCATTTCTTAATATTCTTTATTTTTCTTGCAACAAATATTATATGACCTCTATTTAATTTCTTTATTGCTTCTCTTCTGAATCTTTGTCTTTTCTATTTTATTCGTTTTACTTAACCCAGGAAAAGTTTTAAGAAACATGAGTATCTTCTTTGAAGTTGTGTATATATATATATATATATATATATATATATATATATATATATATATATATATATATATATATATATATATATATATATATATATATATATATATATGTGTGTGTGTGTGTGTGTGTATGTGTGTGTGTGTGTATGTGTATGTCTGTATATACATAATCAATAGACGAGTTTTAAAAAGTTATTGAATTAATAAATGTTTATATTTTATTCGCAAAATCAGTCATTTTACAATATGAAATATGACTATAAATTAGACATATTTTTTTTTAAAAAAAAAACGAATTATAGCCTATATAATTGATCATTTCTTAATATTCTTTATTTTTCTTGCAACAAATATTATATGACCTCTATTTAACTTCCTTATTGCTTCTCTTCTGAATCTTTGTCTTTTCTATTTTATTCGTTTTACTTAACCCAGGAAAAGTTTTAAGAAACATGAGTATCTTCTTTGAAGTTTTGTATATATATATATGTGTGTGTGTGTGTGTGTGTGTGTATGTGTGACTCCTGTTCTATGTGATATCTTTCAAACCTGTTTTAATGATATCTTCATGTTAAACATATATTTCAAATTGTATAAAGTAAGATATAGATAATATTTCTATTAAAGGCTCAACCTGTTTAATATTCGTATGTAAGTAATTGTAGTAAGTTTCTCAAATTTAATTGATACTTGATATGCATCTCTACTAATTCTGATCATCAACAGCGACAGTCTCTTTCTATTTAGTCGTAGATGAAAGTTTTTCCCAAAACTTAATTTTATTTGATCCAATACTCTTTTTTTTCTATTCCACTCCGACGAACTTTCTTCTATTTCTGTTCCATCTATCTATCAGTGTTTTTCTAGTCAATCAGTGGTTTTCTCTTGTTAGATGACAGGACTTTCCATTTTAAACTTTTCACTTTTTTTATAACACACATAACTTTGATCTTCTTTCTGATTTACTTATTTCTCTTTTTGTTTTTACGTAAAAATTGCACACATACATACATACTATATATATATATATATATATTAATTTTTTTAAAATTTTACGATACAAAATTGTAACAAAAATTACAATGACAACATAAACGTAACTTTAACTTTGATAATTTACTTTTATTGAATTTAGAGACGAATATGAATCTCAATTCAATAAAATTATGCAAAATAAAGATAAATAATAATATTCAAAAACTTTATAGAAACTAATTTAAAAATATATATAAAATATTTTCACCTGACAGTTATTTTTTATAAAATTCAAATTTAATTTTGTTCATGTGTACAGAACATATTTCGTTTAAAATTATAATTTAAAATGTACGTTCGTTAACAAAATATAACTAATAATGTTGTTCTTACATAATAAAAAAAGTGTACACTTTATATACATATAGTACATAAAACTTTTAAGCATATTCAAAAACCTTATTCTAAACTGTTTAAGCTTTTCGATTGTATTCATAAATAGGCGTTGAAATTTCTCGTATAAACATCGAAGAAAATGTGAAATAAAATCATGCATTAGCCCCATTTATACGAAAAGCACTCTATCTATATATTATTTTTTTAATGACACTTCGCACAGAAGCAATTTTCTTTCTATTCGCAAAAGCTCTCAGTGTACGCTTTACTAGAGAAAATATCCAGATGCACGAGATTCTTTTACGATAAGCCCACGGATATTACCTCACGAGCGTATGACTGTTTCGATTCACACTTGTCGATTTATACACAGGAAGTACTAAAAACATTTCGCAGATACGTACATGTCTATTTTTAGTGATTTATCATTAAAGCAAACACGACATTCATTCAAGAAGGTTTTCGGTAACAACGATCATAATTAATAAATATAACTCGTGCAAATGAACCGTTTAGTTTTATGGATGTTGTTCACTTTTATTCAGATATTGAATCGATAACTAATATTCACATTTAGTTATCATCAGAAAATGTTTTCACTCTTTAGCTTATAAAAATAAAAAGTATACTTGTTGATCATTTCTATTAGTGAATATAAAGAAAAAATATTTTATTAATTTATTTATTTCATATATTCACTCTTTTCATGTTTCATTAGTAAATATTATATAAATTAAAAAAAATATCTTCAACACTTACAAACATAAAATTCAGGTATTATCACATTAATCACTGATTTTTTAAATCTCTTATCGATAATTTAATCTTGTACAAATCTTCCTTTCAAAAAAAACTTTTATACGCTATCTTCTCTTTATTATAAAAAAATAAGTGAATACGATATTCACTTCCTGTTACTCACTAAAGTTTTTTTGTACGGAAATTGCTTGAGTTCGTCCTTCATTTTCATTTTTTCGTTAAAAAAGATTATATTACAAACAACAGTATAGAAAAGTATTGGCAATATGAAAAAATACGTCAGTGTGGTTGAAATAAGTTAGTATGTACCTTCATTGGAAAGAAATAAAAAAAAGTATACATATTTTTTTACCGTAAACTAAAATAAGTACCGAATATATGAAAGTATAGAGAATATATAACATCTACCTCACATGGATATGAAATAAATTATATGGGTTGTTGCTTTTAATATCAAGAATATTTTTTATATATCCTCGACGTTTTGTGGTTAGATATTTTTAAATGTTTTTTTATTTCTCTATGTAAATTTCAAATATAATATTTTTTTTTATAATGATTTATTTAACAAGATGTATATTTGTAATTGATTATTTAACAGAATTGTATAAAATAAAATGATTCTATGTATAAATGTAATTACTCGTGAAAAGGCGATTGTATTTTATAGACAAGTTTATGTGTGTTCGAATTAACTGTTAGTTCATTATTTTTAATGCAATGGTCAAACAAATATCAAATGAAAAAACAGTACGGAGAATTTGAATCGGATGTTGATTTCACGTGTGTGTGTGTATTTTTCCTATTTGCATGTAACATCGTAGAGTACAACACCGTTCATACATTTATGTAGACTTGTAATTAAAATTCGCATTTGATTCGATTATATCAACAAACAAAACGTAAATACGGTACCGTCCAGTGCTGTTTTTCAATGGCAATCAGACACGTCTAGCAAATGACTGAATGATTGATTAGTGAATCGAGTACATTATGAAATACTGATGTTATATAAATATAAAAGTGGGTTCAGTCTTTCCGGTGCGTGTTCCAGCTCATTACAGATGGCGTGGGTTGCGTCCGACGTTGTATATATTTTTATCACGTAGACTTCTTGCTCTGTCCACCATATGCCGCTCGATGTGTGTTGCTTTTATAATTATAGAGAGGAACTAATATGTTCACTAAATTCGAATACTTCTGCCAAAAGATACAAATATCATAAAAGAAGTTGACGTAATATATGTGTTTTTTTTCGTTTGTTTGTTTATGAACGGGGCCCTTTAATGTTACGCAATATTATTATCGTATAATTAAACTCGACTAAAATATCCTTGTGATTAATGGTTTCGCTGGTTTAACATTTATCGTATTTTTGACCTACTTGCACGTAATAATGAGTCGTAATGAATGAGATGATGTACCGTGTTCAATTCACTTAATTAAAAAGGGTAGATGGTTTTCGTCATCGCAAATAGTTGGTGAAAAAATTGTTCGGGTATAAACAACAATCATATTTTATTTACTTATTTGAGTAATAAATTGGATACAATCTTCTTAATTAAAAAAGTTTAATTTATAAATTAATAATCTTATCGGATCATTGACCTTTCAATATTTACTACTTTATTAATATAAATTCATTTTTCTGCGAATTATGTATTCTTCTTGCGTACAGAACACGTTTTTTTAAAAAAAGACCAGTATTTTTAATAAGATGTTTTTTTTATTTAAATGAAATATAATTTTGCATGAAAAACTTAATGAGATAATCATATCTCTTTTGTATTTAAAAGAGATAATAATTTTAAACACACACAAAATTAATACATGTGTGTGTGTATGAAATTTTTTTCAACATATTTATAAATAAATTACTATTTTGTTAGTTTAAAAATTAAATAGTTTATTTAATTCACTAATGAGTAATCAAATCTATCTAACTTTTAATAAAAAATATTAGAAATTAAAAGTATGTTTACCTGTTCTATGTTTGTCGTAATCACTGATATTATTCATAGTTCAACTTCCACATATCAGGTGAATGACTGTACTTGAAATAATTATTACTGATAAAATTTTCATATATTTAAATTGATTTACAAAAATAACTGAAATAAAATATTTTTATTTAATTTTTCTTTTCAAAAATACAAACTAGTAGTCTTTTTATATTATGTTAATAAAGTCAAGTATCGGTATATTTAAAATATTTCTTATTAATAATAATAAATCTACATGATAACAAAAATGAAAATTTAACCTCACTTTAGCTGAAACTAAATACAAAAGAAAAAAATGTTTTCCAAGTACCAGATTGCAATTCAATCAAACTCTTATGCCTTTTTTGGGAAATAGTACATTCAACTAAATCTTTTCTATAATTTTATGTTTAATTTAGAACTTCAATATATGTAAGATTTTAATCCTTATAATATCTAAATAAAATAGGACAGCAATTTTTTTAATAAAATTATTTCAATGTAAGATATTATAAGGTTTATTAAAAAAAATGTATTTCCAGCTTTTTCCTAATGATATATATTATTGAATTTTATATTTTTTCAATTATTTATATATATATATATATATATATATATATATATATATATGTATGTATGTATTATCATCATCATCAAAGTTTATATCGACCCACTACTGGGTGATAATCTCATCAAATACTACTAACTCTTCTTAAACGTCTTGCATGACACTTTCATTTTATATATATATATATATATATATATATATATATAAAGTACATTTTATATATAGTATGATATGTTTTTTTAACTATTTATATATTAAACTTTTTCTTGAACACTTAAATACAAAGATAGATCTAGCTTTTTCAGTACATTTCGGCTTATACGTTTCACACCAGTAACTTCATTACGAAGTTTGCACAAAACTTTGTTCATTGTCGGACAACATAAAATAAACACAAACTGCATTTTGTTGCTAAACTTTTACACAAGTTTATGTCGATTAAATTATCATCGTAATATATATATAAAAATTAAAAGTTTAAACAACAATTTAACACGTACTACGAAATAGTCTTGAATATATTTTTAAGATATTCTATTATCTATTTATATTGTCCAATTGTAAATTTAGAAAAACTGAGACAAGAAATATTAATTTATATTTAAAAATATATACGATATTTTATTTGATAACTTATAATTAACTTACAATAGAATAGAGAAATAAATAATTTTTATTTTTGAATAAAGTATAAATAAAAATTGAATCCAATTAATTTATTCTTTTTATAAATGTCTTTGGAAGACAACCATTTATTTTACAAGTAAATCTGCACCTGTTTGACAATCAAACTGAAACTCTCATATTCTTTTCATTGATTAATTATGTGTCATTGTTCATTGTTATAACTGAAAAGCCTTTGTCAACAAATCGTAAGTTAATGTATAAATTAAAACAACGGTAATTGTTTTAAATCCAACATAAAGTTTCCTGTCGAAAACAGTATTTTATCTATCATAAATAATTATAAGCCATTAAAATTTTATGCAATTTTTTAAAATAATTAGTGAAAATAACCTCATATATTTTATACTAAATTTTCTTTTCTATTATATATATATATGATATTTTTTTATGGCAAAGATTACTTAAATTACCTACATTACTATATAAAATTATTATATGAAATTCAATTTCATTTAATGAACACTTAAAAAGTCATTTATTTCTATAATCGTAATATAACTAATTTAAAATTGTGTAGATCAAAATATGAATGAATGGTCTTGAAGGTTAAATAGTTTTTGATCTATGTCACTTTTTATTAAGAAGAAATATAATAATTAATATCAACAAATATTGATCATTGTACTATTTTATCCATTAATTATATTTGAAAATAATCATGTAATTGATAAAAAAAAAATTAAACTCTTCGTATAAAAGATTTTATAAAATTTGAAATTTATTTAAATAACATAATTTAAAATATTTAATTAAATTAAATATAACTAATATTGTACGTTTTTTTGTTCTGAAAATAGTCTCAAATGAAAATATTTCTAGGCGTGAAAATAATAACAGAAAAATATGTAACAGAAATATAAAAATATTTTTAAAATGACTCAACATTTATTAAGAGAATCTAAAATTCATAGTTAAATGTATGCAATATATAATGATGTATAAAGCTTACTCATGAATTAAAAATTGTTCAAATAATAGGTATTGTTTGTATAAAACTCATATTTTTGGGAAAATGCAATATGGATTTTATTAGTTATTTGATTACATTTTAAAATTTAATTAATAATATTTGGTATTGAAAATGTAAAATATTTTTTCTATTTTACTAAATCAATATTATTTAAAAAATATATTGAAACATTTTTTATTAAAGAAACAACTTTGTTTCTATTTAAATAACATTACGAATTCCGTATATAAATATTTAAAAATAATCCGTAAAAAACATATATATTAAATCAGCTGATATTCTTAGTTTATATTTATTTACGTACTGTTAGTTTTTTCACATGCAATCTATTTACTCTTTTATGTCAATTTTACCGTTTCGACATACTTTTTTATCGTGAAATTAACATCTGGATTTGTTCCAAATGTTACTTACTTACTCACTTATACACCTTTAGTGTAATGTTGTTATTTTGATTTTCTTTTTTTCATTTGGGACATGTCAACTGGAATTACTTATTTTCTGGCTCACTTATTTTCATCTGAAAACAATTCACGTAGTAAAGGTTTTATTTAAGAAAAATGTTAAATCGTGAGTAACACTCATGATATCATTTATGTTATAATTAGTTTTATTTTATATTTATAAATTTACATATACACACAAATAGTATTTAAAACATATTTAAATATCACTAATTATCTATGTATATACTTGAAATAATTATTGATTTTATATTAAACTATATATATTTATAAGATAGATAAGAAGATATTGTCTTTGGTTTTGTACAATTTCATTCATTTTTATTTAAATTATAGAGAATGTGTCATAAATTCTCAAATCAATTTTTTAACATAAATATTGATATTAATTTTCTTAAATGTTTCTTACATAAAAATGCATGCAACTCAGTTGAAATTTTATAATAGAGAAAAAAATCAAACTGATATTTTGAATTATCTTTTCCAGATCTTATAATTGCTTTAAAAATTCTTGTACAATTTCGGTATCATTTTTTTATAACATTAGTTGTGTTCAATATAATCCATTGACTATAAAATTATAAATAATATAAATTATAATAAATGATGATTTTATTAAAATGAAATCTGAGAGAAAATGTAAATTTGTTAGGTTTTTTATTGATAATGGATTGAATAAAGTTTAAGGAAAAATTATGTTTAAAAATAATCTGAGATTTATAACAGTATTTATTTTTAGATTTTTCATAAAATATATTTTAAAAAAAATCTTATATGCTTTACTAATATATTTAATTGAATTAAATAATTTTACTAAATTAAAAAATAAAAATGTTTATATATATATTTATGTATGTGTGTGTGACTGTTTATAAAAAGATGAATTTAAAAAAACAGAAAAGACAATAAGAAAATATTGAATAGATAATTTTACACAGACGACATAACATACACAACAAACATGAAAAAACAACACAATGTGATCTACATATATATTTCGCTGTCATCGTTAGACCTTAATCGTTTTGGCACGACACTCGTATGTTCTATTTTAATCTTGTACCATTCGTGACTCAGGTGTATGGTCACCTGGACAGAGCGCGTCGCCCGAAACCAATACGAAGACAAGAACCGACATTATTACTGCAGTCGCGTCGTCGTCTCAAGAACGTCAACCGTCGCCGCAAAAGCAGCAGAAGGAGGACGATAGTTCGCCGGTTGTGTGGACACCACGCAGTGCGGGCGCGAGTCCAACACCGGAGCGCAAAGAATTCCGACCAGTGAACTTCGAATCGCCAATACTGAGCAGAAAGAATAAAGCCAAATCTGAAGTAATTTTACAATTTATTTTCTTATATTTTATAAGCTACATTCGAGATTTTTAATATTTACCAATCAATGAAAGTACTTCTTACATAAAAATCTATTTTTATTAACAGTCTATAGATTATCATCCATTATATCACAAATAATAATAAACATAAATACTATTTTACACATCTTTAAACAGAATTGAAATGTGATAAAAATATTTATTTCTATAAAAATAAATCATATTATACACATATTTATTCAGTATTATAAATATTACATTTTGCAATCAAAAACTTTTTACAAAAACGTAATATAAAAATAAATTTTGTATACAGTATGTCCTAAAAATCAATAATTTTTATTATTGATTATTCAAAATATATTTCTTCTTAAGAAATTCACAACGACTTTAAAAACATGTCTGGTATTCTTCTTTCAGAGTAGCTGAAATAACAGTCGATGTGTTTTAAATTTCTGAAATTCTATCGAATGAATTTTCCTTCTAGCTTCATATTGTGTTTTAAAACTAAGAAATAGTCACACGATGTCACATCGAGCAAATACAGCGAATGACTAAGCGCTGTAACACCTGTTAATGATTAAAAAAAATTACAGTGATGAATCTGTACAGAATAAATCGTATACAGACTGTTTTAAATTCAAATTTTGATTCAAAATGAGATAAACTTAGGATTGACCAACACTAGTGATAATTTAATTAATCTTACAGACATGTAACAATTATTTTCAATTAATTCATCCTAATTTTTCTTCCTTTTGACTGATTGTAGGTCATTCGCTTCATTTATCATTTTTCAATTATTCTCTTTTTTAAAATTTTGTATATCACTCATAAATTGCTGTATGTGATAAAACTTCTTCTCGATAAATTTTATTCGACACTTGAATCGTTTTTGGAATTTTTTTGGTATTTGTTCCATACTGATTTTTCAACGAATGTCAAAAAGGTACTGATACATTTAATATCATGACAAATAATATATCCATCGAATTTCAACCAAACTAAACATAGTTTTATAAATGAAATGTTAATGGAAAAAACAGTATTTCAAAAAACATCGCTATTAATACCGTCAGTATAATCAAAATTCGAATATTTATGATATAAACCGTGTACTAAAAACAAACATCTGAATATTTAATTTGACGTAAGGATAAAAAAACTATTCTTCATTCTTTTTTTCGCTTTCTCTTAATATATATATATTCAATAAATCTATAAGAATATTATATATATATATATATATATATATATATATATATATATATATATATATATATATATATGTGGTGTAGGTTCATGTGCAAACAAAGCACGATACTAGATAATAGGATTATTTAAATTTTTTGACAAGATTGATGAAATTCGGATACCGTGTCTAAAATCATCTTAAAAAGAAACCACTTTATAGTACATGAGATAAAAAATACTGAAAATATACGTACAGTAAAAACTAAAACGATATGTTGTTTTCATCAATAAAAAAATAAAGGAAGAAAAACTAATCTACGATTTTATCCTATCTGCAAATTCCGAATGGCGCGAAGATAAAATATTTTAACGAAGCTTATTTACATGAAATAAATAGAATAAGTATGTTATTTTTGTCAGTGCCGTTTTCGTTTTATGACTGATTCCCTTTGACATGATTCGTTCTCAACATTATTTATTTTCTTTCGTACAAGTTTGTTTATCCTACGAACTCTGTGCAGAAATATTATCTTTTTTCTTATTTATTTACAAATGAACGTATTTTTTCTGTACACATTTGCGCACATTTGACCAATATCTGTTTGTATTTATTCTTACTCGACCAGAAAGTTTCAGTGATCGATATCATAAAATATCGAATTTATACTGAAAGATTGTACGTATATATTGTATAAATGTACTTTCTTCATTTCGTACGAAAAGTAAACAAATAAAACAAGCATTAAACAAATAAAATCAATAAGAGATATAAATTATATTTTAAGTTCAAATAAGTATGTTTACTGTTTTGTGATTGATTGGATTTCTTTCTTTCTTTCTTTATTGATTTTTACTTACGAAGTTACGTAGATATTTATTTAAAGTAAATAAATTTATTCTGACAATTTCTTTTGATAACATTTTCATTTGTCAATTTAGTAATCAAATCTTGACAAACTGTATTAAATTCAATTTCATCATTTGGTTAAAATTACAAAAATATTTTTAGATAATTAATTTAATTTGAGTAGGAAGTCGATTTGATTTGCGTGTTATAAAACTACACGCATGTAAACTATTATATATATATATATATATATATATATATATATAATATTTATTCGTAAATCTTTGTAGGAATTAAAAACACCAGATCGTGAATCATCAACACGACCTCCGTGGGAATCTTCGAATAATCAATCGGCCGCCAGTGTTCTTAGTGCATCTCTTGACCGTCGTTTAACAAGTAGTCAATCTGCACCACCTAGTGGGTTCAGTACATTACAAACTTCACGTCTTCCACGAGCCCAAAATCCCACAATTACACTTTTACAAAAAGCGAGAGGTAAAGTACATTCATATTTTCATATTATTTATTTAACAATGTCAATTTCGTCAATTATGTTATTTACCAATATCATTTTTATTAATAATAAATCTCAAATAATATTAATATAATAAAAAAATTAAATTATAATAATAACAATAACATATATATATATATATATATATATATATATAAATCCTCAAGATGAGGTATGGGAATGGGACTGACGACCTCTTCTCGTTAAAAATACAACCACCATAAAGCTTTGACGAAAAAAGCTCTACTAATATTGTCAGAAAGACTAAGTTCGTACGAAGTCTACAACACCGAGAAAAAGGTTAATGATAATGTTTATGATCATATATATGATCATCATTAGTCTTTTTATATTCAAATAAATGGACTGGAGACACAATAATACCCATCAGTAAAAAAGTGTATATGTATATAAAAACATTTTTTATTTAAAAGATTGAAATTTAATTACAAAAATTGTTCAATATCAAAATCTTCATTAACTAAAACATTTTAAGATATACATAATATTAGTGATATATTTCCAGAGGGTCAACTACCACGTGTCACATCTTATTTAGAAGAAGTGAGAAGAGAACAAAGAGCAGGAAATGACAAACATTTAATTGGGCCTCACGAAATTAGTAAGTGTTCCTTTTTTTCATTTCTTAAATATAGTATGTGTCTCTTTACTGCATAACACAATCAGTTTATACAGTGAAAAACGAATACACAATACAATCTGACACCGAAGGAGGTAGAAAAAAGAAAATGGTCGAATTAGGACAGAGAAAATTCGAAGGAATCGGACCAACAACAAAAGAAGGCATGCCTATTGTTCTTAGATCTGTAAGTGTATTTTTTTTGCTCTTATTTTTAAACTTTTTGAATTGTTAGTAGTCGAATAGCTTCTATTAGTTCCAAATAATTTTTATTTATTTCTTGTTCTTTTAAAGATAAACAATGTTGTGATTTCAATTAAATCAAACACTTTTTCATAACCAACAATTAGTATATTTATATTTCTCTTATAAACTCATGAATTGAATCCACTTTTGAATAAAATGTAAAATAATTGTATACAAACATTTGAAATAAATAACTGTTCATCTAAAAAATATTTGTAAAGTTTTTTTAAGGATAATGTAGTTCAATTTTATTTGTATGTATTTTTTTAAAAAAAATATATATACTTATTGATTTTGAATTTTGTACAAAATATTTGCAAAAATATTTTTATTCTATACGATTTTTAAGATATTTTTTAATTTCTTTTTAATTCACTCTGAAAGCCATACGAGGTGAGTTTTATTAATTATTCTTAACATTTTTTTTAATAATCAAAATACATGATCTCTGAAGTTTTATACATTTTGGAAAAATGTGAATAATTTTGATAATCGAGCATAATTTCCAATATTATATCAAATATTTTTAAAACAGATTTTTAAAAAATATTATTGATAAAAAATCTAAAGAGATTAATTAAAATAAAATATATTTTCTCTACAGGAAGTGAAAGAATCAAATCAAGCAAAATGGTACAAACGAATGTACGACACACTGCACAAAACGAAAGATGATGGTGAGTCAAAAATCATAATTTCTGTTATTAATAATTAATAAATATGTTGATTACGAAATACAATTAATATTTTTTTTATTTCAATTAAATTTACCATGTACATATATGTTTTAGATAGTCGTAATTTTGTGTGATTATTTTTTAAAGCATGTTACTTTATTATTTCAGACGAATATGTAACCGTTCGATACAAAACAAGACGAGGTGAATTTTATATACAAATATACATATATATCATTTGGATTGTTGGTGTGCTGGTTCCTTTATATATAACATAATCACAAAATGCACTTTGCTTGTTTATATACCACTAAGCACAATAGATACCTACTAATATTTCGAATTAATATTGAATTTACATCATCTTGAATTAAACTTGAAATTGATTAATCTACTAGATTTTAATTTATTATAGTATTGTATTGTTTAGAAATTATTTAAAATATTTTATTATTCAGCACATATATTCTTTGTTAACTTTTTCAAAAAATCGTAATAATTCACAAACTTTTATGATAAACAAGTTTTTTAATTAAAATGTTAAGAAATTTCATGAAATCTATTTATTATTTAATTTTGTGATTATTGTTTTTATTTGTGTTCGTCTACGTTTGTTGCTATTTAATAATTGTACATACAAGTCAATATCAATTCCGGCCATTGAACACACTACAAGCCATATTTTTTATAAATATAATTATTTTTTTAAAAAAATAATCCCTATTTAATGACAAAATTTTAAATTTCTTTATAATCCCCTTTAATTATCAATAATTAAAAAAAACGTCAACTTAAAAAACGTCACACCGAGTAAATAATGAAAACAGATACCAAAGAATTAATTATAAAATTATTTTTAAACTCGTTTTTCGCAAGTTAAACATTCATTTAGATACACATTTTTTACATTCATTTTCTATGTACATAAGGAAGAAAACTGTGTGAAAATGTCGCCTGTACTTATTTGCTTTGTGCAATATAATTAGTTCGGTGTTGAATACATTCCAAAAAAAAAAATTAAAAGAGCATGTGTAAACTAATTATTCAGAATCTCTTAATTTTTTTATAAAATCTAAATTTAAAAAAATAATTTTAGTTTTTTTGGTACGAAATTATGTAATGTTTTTCTCTATTTCAGTCTTAATTTACTTAACGTAATTCCGAAATTTCTTTATTTACAAAGTACTAAATTTTAAACTTGACTTTATCTAAAATTAATTCGACTAAGTTTTTCTATATTAAACATTCTGTATCATTTCGATATAATAAAATTGCTTTGGTAACAGGCATATTTTGTATATATTTAATAATGTGTAGAATTGTTAATTATTTAGATCAGTGGAGACAGGAAATCAAAATATTAACATTTTTTTTATTAATACAATCATTGTACATATTCAATTTTATTGATTAAAGGAACAATTGTAATTTATTTATTTGCAGTATTTATACATATAATATATTTTTATGTTTTGTTCATTACATACAAAACACATATGTTCTAATTCAAGATTTTTACTCAATAATTCAGTCTCATTTAATACCATAAATATAACTCCTTATAAAATATAATAGTTATAAATAAACCAGCTTAAGACAGGAAATCATAACTCATTCGTTTTGATAAAAACAAGGCTTTAATTTTTCATAGTCAATCTATTCTTAATAACTTTCATAGAAAAAAACTGGTTTTCATATTGAACATGAAAACTATTTAAGCCATAAGTGCTTATAAATTATTAAATATTGAATATTTTGAGTAAGTTTTTAAATATATATTCATTTCAAGTGATACTTAAAAATTAAAGAACACAAACACTTATACAACTATAACTTTTTATTACTTAATATATTGTTAATATTTTTTCATATGTAGTTTATTCATTAAAAATTTATTTATAAAAATTACATCACTGATCTAAATAAATAATAATAATATATATAATGTTTATTAAAGAGATAATAATATTCTTTAATATTTGTTATTAATCAAAAATATTACAAAAAATATAAATTCTCAGTAAAATCTTAATAATTCATATGATTGAGGAAGTTTTTTCCCTTTTCTAATTCCATTAAGAAACAAACCTACTGTTGAAATCAATCAACTATTCTTTTATTAAAATATTTGTTTCATTTTTAATTAATCATTGTTAAATTGATATTACTTAATTAATAATTTCCAAGTTTGTCAAAGAGTTCTTTTAAATATTAATTTTTTTTTAAAAATCTTAAACCATTCATTCTAAAAATAAACTGTTGATTATCATTCGTATAAACATTTTTCTGTTACAAATATTTAACTAGAAATGTTATTATTATTTTTATATATTCCATTCCATTTCAAAAATATTAGATATTTTCTATATAAAATGAAATCATTGAAAATATTTGACAATTTCATGAATAATTCAGCAAACTTCACGTTTAGCAAACAGCTTTAAATTGCATAAAATATAGATAAAAATGAAATCTGGCACGATTACTAATAATGAGCTAAACGAAAAGCTATGGTAATTGGCATAGAAATCTTAATATACAATTTAAATGTATGAAACAGTTGTTACAATTATATGATATAACGCTATACAATTTGTTGAATTTCTCAACGTGAAAATAACGAATCAAGTGAAATTTTACGTTAATAACAAATATAATGTGCATTAGTGTACACATAACTGCCACGGTGTTTTTGTCGTAACGCGATACAATTTACAGTAAAATTCCATTAGAATAAAACGAGTAAGATATGTATATATGTATACATTTTGTTGTAAATTAAAACGAAGTAATATTGTTATCTCTTTTATGTCGAATTACAACGTACGAAACATTTTATACGTTTTACTACGATATAATATTTTATGAAAATATATATCTAACACGTTTTCAATATGATATTTTCCTTTGTGTAGGCCGTTATCCATATACATCCAGTAGTGGATATTTATCGGAACCCGAACCTCAAGCGTTGTCGTACGACAGTGATATTTCAGTCCCGACTGGAAAATATGCAACATTAGACCGTCGACGTCCGCAAATAATGAGGGGTAAAGAAAATTACACGTCTTCCACAGTACCGAGAAATATTAAGTAAGTTTATGACACCGTAAAAGTTAATAAATGTAAAATGTACCGCAACGAACTTACACATTGGACAATAAATAACATTATTCTAGAATATAGTACATATTTGCGTGTTGGATAGCTGTTCACTATTCGTGTAATTCGATTGCTCGTTTTTGTAAACAAACATACGTGGATGTTATTTGATAATGCAACAGACTGTAACGAATGAAATAAATTGACAACACAAAATTGACTCTTAACATAAATAAATGGATAAAAGTAGTTTAATAATAAACACATTAAATATTTCTTTCATTAGACAAATAGAGCTTTAAAAAAAAGATAATAAGAATACAAGTATTTCAAATCGATACATTTTAAAAACTAAGAATTTATTATTGTCCACTGTAGTTATTATTGAGTAAATGTTTTGATGAGTTTTCAATAGGATCTTATAACCTACATTGTATTGTTAGTTATGTTATTTGTAAATAAATTTAAAAATGAAAGCCGAATAACCGAATGACATACAAATTTCGAAAAGCAACAAACATTTCAAAATACTTTAAAAATATTTGTGATACGTTCGGAGAAAATGCTGTATCGATTCGAATCTGTGAAAGGAAGTTCGCTGAATTTAACACGATGATTTCAACTTCAACAACAAGTACGCTCTTGACGGTCATCTGAAATTGATGACGGCATTGTACGAAATTTAATCGATACAAACCCACGAATTTCAACAAAAGAGATTACCGAAAGCTAAACATTGATTAATCGATTATATTTCGGCATAAACTAAAATATACTTTGAAGATCGATGATGTTTAGGTACATCAATTATTGACAAGAAAAAACAGAATGGATCGAATGTCTGGAAGAATTACTTTATTGAAACGATTAAATATCGAATTGTTTTCATATCATTTAATAAAAAAAAATTAATCCCCATAACAATGTGATATGTGAAAAAAGTTAAAGACCGATTTATATCTCCAGAAACTATTGATTAGTAGAAATGTAAAAACATAATCTATCAACGATTAATATAAAAAAATATTGTCAACAATTAAATAAATTAAAAACAGTAATGTTATAACAAATGTGTTGAACTCAATTAGAAAAGTTAAAAGAATACTGGTTTAAATCATTTTTAATGAAATAATAAATCGTATTTTTTATAGCAAAACTCATCAAAATTTTTAATACAATTTTAAACTTATTTTAATTATAAATAACAGTTAATTTTTAACTAACAGTTTTATTTTTGTCCGAATTTCAATCATTAAACCGCATAAAAATTTCGTATTATTTTTTTTTAAAAAAAAGAACATAGGTAATATTTTAGAGTATATTTTAATTCCATTAAATTTAATTCTAATTTTTCAATTTTCCATTTTAATTTAATTGTCATATAACTAATTAATGTCTATCTTAATTATTCGACATAATTAAGTATGAAAAATTGATCTACTTGCATAGATACATATCAACAAGATAATTTCTCATCAGTAGTTTCCTTTCAATTAAACATTGACCCTAAACTACGCTATTTTCTAATTGTCAATTAAAATTGTAAGATATTAAGTATCAAGTGATGTAATTCATCCAACTTATTTCAGGTCGACGAATTTGAGTGCATCCGTCAAACACGGTTTCGATGTATATAAAAATCAACCTGGTCGAATTGAAAATTACATACCGGGACATTCATCAATTTCTGAGAAAGAAGCAAAAGAGGTAATGAATTTCGTACTGTTTTCAGTTATTTAAAAAATTACATAAATGACAGCAATAATTTTTTTTCTGTACTCATCTCTAAAATATTGTTTAATATTATATTAAGTTTATTATTTTTAACATTATTTATGTTATTAAAATACCTAGAGAACTTAAATAAGTTTATAATACAAGGCAGTTGTTTAAATGTGAAGTTTTTTTACAATCAATTAAAAGAGATAAAAATTAATTTTTGCAATTATATATATATATATATATATATATATATATATATATAATTTTTACAATTATATTTATATTTTTCTAATTGTCCAATCTATATGTGACCAATCATAAAAATAAAAAATCTACATATACATTAAAAAGATATTTATTTTCGATATAAATTATTTTATATAAACACAAATTCACAACTAAAATTACCTATCAGCCAAAAATTGCTTTCAAAAATAAATTGTTGCCACAAAAATTTCTTCATCAAAATATTTTCTAATTATTTATTGTTAATAATTCATTTTGATAAAGTTCATGACATTTTCAAAATATGAGTACTGAAAATATTCATAAAATAATTTGTACAACTTAAAACTTCATGTACTTAAAATCTTCATAAATAATTGATCACTTTTAATAATTTTTTTTAATAATTATTAAAATTCTCAAAAATGAGCAATAAGAATTGTGAAATAAAAATCAATAAACAAATTTTTCAATTAACTTTTTCATTATTTTGAAAACTTCATAACAACATGTTATTGATTTCATTTCTCTGTTAAAATATAAAAATATAATAGTACTTACTGTTTAATAAAACAATGAATTAGCTACTTTATTAAATCAATTGTGTAAATTCTAAGTAAATTAAAAAAATGCAACTTGAAGTTTGAAAAATGATGAATGTAAAGGATGATATTTTGAAAAAATTAAAGTTAGATTTCGAAACAAAAAATTAATATTTGGCGTCATTTTTCCACATAACTGATAATGTAAACGATAAACATATACACAAATTTGTTATTAAATTAAATAAACTGTGCAACCCAAATGGAATATCCAAAATTATTTGAATTCATTTTTACATTTTTTCATTTTCATTTTAAATATAAACATTTTAACTTCTAAATAAAAATAATTGCAAACTAAAATGATTTAGTTTTAATTGTGATATTACATTAGCCACAAATCCTAAATATAATATTTAAATCTTCATTTCAAAAGCTGCAAATGATTAAAAGAATAAGAAATAATTTTATATTGCCTATGAACAGATAATAAAATAAAAAATATCAATTATAAATTGCAATTATCAAATAAACAGTAACTTATCATGTGATATTAAAATAGCATATTATTATTTTCTTTATATTCATTAGAAAAAGATTAAAATCGCTAAATAAAATAACCATGTGATGGTTTCAATTTCTTTAAACTACGAATGAAAATGTTTATTAAAAAAATATTTTCTACAGTTCAATTAATAATATAGATTAGTATAAGAACTAATTCTTTTAGTTTGCATCGATATGTGTTCAATGTACAGAAGCTTCACACGAATAACAAAACCAAACGCAAAGATTAATTAGCAACTAGTTTATTTCTAGTTCTGGGATAACGCATTTCATGTTTACGTACCACGTGTGTCTTGCATAACGGCAAAAGCTTTTCTTATATTTATGTAATTGTCATAACGTCAACGTAACGGATTCTATCTATTAGTCACCTTCTAGTTGTACCTGACAATAATAAGCAATTTACACTAATTTATAACTATGTTTTATTTTAGTGGTGGGACGAAGTCATGGAAATTTTTGATGGGGTACGAGTTATTTATATTTGCAAATATATTTTCTTAATCTTTTTTTTTCATTCACTAATGACAATTCAGTTATTGCTTTTTAACACACGTCTCCTTTCACTATTTTTTCGTTCCAGTTATTTTATTTTGTACTATTTCGTTTATTTTCGTTGATGATTTTGATTTATTCTTCTGTTGATCAGTTTCAATCTTCACTGGCTTTTAACTATATTATAATTGCACTTAACATAATTATACTAACTATTTCAGTCATTTCCACTAATGATAAGCCACTTATCTGGACGTCTTTTTGTATATTTTACAATTCTTTGTGGTATAAATATCAATACATACATTATATAATTTTTTAAAAAAATAATTTTTTTTATTAGTGAATATAATTAATCTATTTATATAAAACTTAAAGTATTATTTTTGAAAAATATAAAAATTAATTTTATGAAAATTCCAAAAACAATAAAATACTATGTATCATTTCCAATATCATTTATAATATTGATGAATGTAAATAAATAATTATCAATATTATAAAATACCACAAAATAATTCTCAAAAAGACAACTTGGCCTCTTTTTAACATGGTGTTGTGTTTGTGGAAAAACAAACTAACGAGGGGCTATTGTGTGTTTTGTATTGGCGCGTTGGTGTGTGGCGTGGCTGTTCCTCTTCCAGTGGCTGGACGATCACTCTCCACTTCCTCCTTACAGCACAATGCACTACGAGGTCATCAATAGGAGAGTAAGCTGTCTCTCACACTGCATGATGCCCACTGCATGAACGATGCATTATTTAACACACACATACACATAAGCTATACATACAATTGCAGAAGCTTACACAATTTATAATCAATTTTATGTAGATGAATAATACATACACGAGGGTTACCTGAAAATTTATAGAATATAATAATTATAATAAAGATGTATGTGTATTTTAGTAAAATTAATAAAATACAATTGAAATCAAAATTGTATAAAAATTAAAATCAAACTGTATTTCAAATTAGTCTAAATTTTTACCAGATGATTAATTCATTTTATAAATTAACAATTATTCACTTGTAAATCTCAATTGATTCATAAATTCATGAAAATGTAACATAGTAAAATGTTATTTATAAATTATACATTTAAATTCAATTATACTAATGATATCATTATTATATATATATATATATATATATATATATATATATATATATATATATATATATATATATATATATCAAAATTCATAATTAAATTATACACAGATTACTAAAAAAAGTTATACTAAATATATTATTTGATTATTCATAGAATTCCATCATATTTACTTATAATACTGACAGATATTTATATTGTGCATACAAAAATCAAAGCTTTACAAAAATCTAAGCTTATTTTTCTGTCAAAATTGAATCTATCTGGATTTCTACCAAAAAAAAAATAAAAATAAGCATTTATTTACATATATACATAATTTTTCTTTAATTCATTATCCCTTCCCTCAAATTCTTAATCTGATTTTAACCTTGTGGATAATATTGCCTATATGCGATCATTCATTGTCTTTTCTAATAAAGATTTTCTATTGGAAAAAATAGAAATAACAGAATTTTATATAAAACCTAATATTCATTCTGATAAACTAACTTACTATTTTCTTAAATTTATATTAAATTTACAACTGTACCGAAACAAATAATAATAAAATATTATTTACTCATCAATATTTTATAATATACTTCTTTGGTTTACTAAAATCTTTTTTATTATCTGAAAAAAAATTCTAATCCTAAAAACAAACATACCTTGACTTCAAAATATTAAATATAAATATGATCAATATATTTCTTACATAAATAATGAAGTTGAATATATATATATATATATATATATATATATATATATATATATATATATATATATGTATATGTATATGTATGTAATACATATACACACATTTTTGCTATTAGTATAGATAAAAATGTTTGATTTATATTTGATAGTATTATTGATTTTTCCACCCATCATATAACAAAATTCTATGTAATTTATTATGTTGACCTAAAAAGTTGGTAATTTTTTAAGAAAAAAACAAATAATTCTTTTAAGTGAAAACTTAATTTTTTGTATAATATCCATTATTAACTGACTTCTACATAACCAACAATTTATTAATTTCCTCAACATAAAAAATCTCTCTCTTATTTCAAAACACTTCTCTAGTTCATCGACGATTTCGTCTTTTACATCGAATTTTTTCTCTTTTTGAAATTCATCAATGATCTGAATAAATGATGGTCTGACAATACAAATTCCAGATTGTATGGAAAATAGTTCACAACTTATCATCCTATTTTAAGTCTATAAATGCATAGTGCTGCGTTGTCATTATGGAATATAGCTCCTTTCCTATTCACTAATGCTAAATAATATTCTTCAATTTATTTCTATGAAATTTATGTCAATAGCATTTAGTAGCAATCATTAATTTTTTTTATGAACAAACCAATCAGAAACGTAATTGTATTCTGATCAACCCAATATAATTTAAAACATATGCAAATATAATAATGCTGGTATAAAAACATCATTAAATTTCATTTTATATTTATAATATTCCAGGAAAAAATACTATTTATTTATTATAAAATTTATTTTTTCAGAGTAACCCTCTAGAAATAAATATGATATAAAAATTGTATACACAAACATTACAGTGTATATAAAATGTAATGTTTATTTATATTAAGCTCGTAAACTGTGTATATTCTCAAAAACACTATACACCTCATAAAAATCATAAAATAAACATCTCCATATACAAGTTTACAAAAAAAATTTGCGAATTTCAATCGCTTATCAAAGAATATACACAGAGCTATTAACAAATAATATATATTTCATCACGATCTGTTGTTTTTCATCAAACAAACACCACGACGTGAGTGCATTTGATGATTCCACATTTCTTTTTTAAAAAAATAAAATACTAAAACATTACGTTTCAGGTATGCCGCATGACTCGTTTCGTCATTACTAATGAAATGTGTATACAAAAGAATATATATTTATATTTATACAACTACATTGTAACACAAGCATGCGAAATGAATTTATGAATATTTTATTAGATGATAATTTTATTTATTTTTCGTTTCTCCTTTTCTTTTAGCATCTCGAACAACAGAAACATGTCCCGTCGCAGAGCAAATCCTTTATGTCTCAGTAAGTAATTTCATTTTTAAATAGATTCTTTTATTTATTTCTGTTCCAGAAAACATTGCTTTAGTATTTAGTTTCTTAAAATTTGTAATTTGTGTTTATTTTTACATTAGTGCTGCTTTTATAATATACTCATTATTTAGATTCATACTCATAATTGAATTCATTTATTATTCTACATTTATTTGTTGAAAAGAAATATTTCTGTTTTATTATTTGTTTATATTTAAAAAATAAATAAATAACTCGCTTTTAAACGTTATTAAATATTATTTATATAGTTTTTTTTATCAAAATAATAAACTATAAATCAAATTAGTTAATACACTTTGAAATATAAAATACATTTAAAATATATGGTTAATATATTAACTGAAAAAATTGTATATATTTTTAATTAATGATATTTCTAATAAATCTTATTTATAAATCACTAGAGGTAACTTTTATAAATTTATGTTTATTTTTAATTACAGTGCCTTAAAAGAGTCAGGTTATGAAAGTGATTCAACATTGGTGTTCAGAAGAAGAGACGATACTACTCAACAGCTAAGTCCATTAGAACAGAAAGAAGTCTATAAAAGTATCCAGCGTGGAGGTGACGTCCCCCTACATGGGCTTCGTAAACCAGCTCCAGAACGGCCAAAAGGTATTGTACTTAATATTTTATACATGATACGAATTGACTTATACATTTAACAACACTGATGTTTGTCACAATTTCTGCTTAATTAATAGGAAAAAAAACACTTTTATTGTTTGTATCTACTAAAAATATTTTGAATGGGATATAAAAGTAATTACAAGAAAATACGGAATAAATTAATATTAAATTTAATCAATTCAGTTAATTAACACACAATAATTTACACAAATTAATAGAATTTCTTTTCAGTTTGATATATATTCAATATTTATTTTAATGCTTATGCTAAATATTGTATTATCGTAATTATGCTAAATGCTAAAAAAAAATATCAATATGCATGTATTTTTAATGCTGGCAGTGGTGTGTTTTCGGGTTCTTCTCACATGAAAGCAACAAAAATAAAAATAAGGTTGGTAAATATTCGCATACTCATATTTCTTCCTCTTCTGCTTCATATTCACTTCAAATTGCATCGCATTTGTACATATTTAATAATTAGTTGAACTAGTGTTTTTCTCACACGAACATGAAATAGTTTTAATACACACCTGTGCACCAAATTTTCAATGAAAAATGTATCAATCACGCAAGCAACGTACACGTCTTTTTGAAGGTGACTGGTTATGAATTTAATCTTATCATAGAAATTTTAATAGAAGTTTTGATATTTTCCACAGACAAAACACAAATTGAATATATACCGATTTCACCGACATTAACTCGAATACGTGTTCATAAAAACATGGTACCACCTACTCAAATACTTACATATCCAATAACATTCCAACCATCTAGCATACATACTCAACGTTCTTCTTCAATGCCATCAAAGTCGACATATCCTTCTTTGCCACCATCCCCACCTCGAAGAAAATCATCAAAATATAATTCTACGTTACGTCTTGTTTCCACAATGACAATATCATCTCATAGAAGTCCGGGAAGACACGATCAGTGTTATGAACCTGTAAATAAAGATACTTCGAATGTACGTTACCTTCGAGATAAAATCAGTTACAAACTTGATTCGCCATTATCGAAACGGAAAACTGCTACCGATTCTCCATCCACGAAACGTAAAATGAAAATTACAAAAACTATTTCTAATGTGCCTTTGAACGGATCGATAAAAGTAAGTTCAACTTTAAGTACAAATAAGGAAAACGAAAGTACAAAGAAAGTAAAAAGTAAAACGGATCTTTATGAAAAAAAGTCTCCGTCTGTTCATACTGAAGAGGTTATTAAATATCCATTGGAAAGTATTGATAGGAAATACAGACGGAATTTATCCGAACCAGGTACAAGAATTTCAACTTCTTATCCAAAAACAAGAACAAGTTCGCTTGAAAGAACATTCGGTGTCGCAAAACGTAAAGTCGATTTAACAATACCAGTTAAATATGCAAGTTTTCGAATTGTTAGATCTCCAGAACTAACATCACCTACTGAAGTACAAAAAGTCGTGCAGAAAAACAAAGACGATAAATATAAATCGGATAATAATATGTATTTGAAAAAAGTAAATGATTTAAGTTCATCTCATAAAGGAAGTCCGAAAATGAAACCGAAATCGATGAATATTACTTCTTCTACAACGACGAGAGGAAGAGAACTAATGAGAAATTCCGATTTACATTCCAAATGTTTCAAACCGGCCACACCATCAACGTGTCGTGTTCATTCTTCGATGCTGACTAGTAATTTAACAAAAAGCGATTCTAACCTTTCTTTAAAAAAGAAACTGTCTGAAAGTCCAAAACCGATGACAGCTGAAATTATCCGAAAAAAAAAGTTAAATACCGCCACGATTATTAAACCGGTTGTAAAACCACTTCAAAAATCTGTTAAAGTTGAAAATAAAACCGATAATAAATTAAATTGTGATAAAGCAAAACCGAAAGTTAAAAAATCTAAAAAAGTGTCCGATTCAAAAGAAACCAAAGACCGTAAAAATGGTAAATCAAAAGAGAAAACTAAAGAAAAAGAAAACAAAGCGTTAGTTAAATGTTTAGGACGAACTGCCGGAACTGAAGTCATCAAGAAACTAAAACGAATGGAAAATCCTCAAGAATCATTTACAGGTTACGGTACTGTGACTGTTGACGAGTTAAACCGTCAAAAAGCTTCAATGGAATCTGATTCCTTTTTCCAAAAATTATTACTAAGAGACATATCACCGACTCCGTCAATTACGAGTTTATATAAAACTTCAATGGTGATGGAAAAAACTCGAATGTTGCAAAATACAAGTAATCGATCACGTTCTTACGAATCGTCTACAAGAATACCAAACGTATACTTGTCCCATAAAAAACCAGTCACGGAATCTAAATTCAAAAGTATGGACTTACAGAATTATTTTACAACACTGGACGGATTTGAATCGTTAGAAAAGAAATTATATGAACGGTCTGATGAATTAGATGATTTCGATTTATTAGAGCAAAGAGCACTTAATTATTCTCCATATCTCCGAGACAGAAGTCCTGATTTGTTATCTGAAAGAAGTTTAAGTGAGCCCCCGATGAAACTCAAAACTATAGAGTCTGTAACATATTCGCCCACTTTGAGAAAGAAAGAAATTGTAAGAGATGAAGTAATTAGAAGTTCTCGATCCAGTGTCTCGCCATCACCAGTACGATCACCGTCTCGTCGTAAAATATTAAGTATGAAAGCTGAACCTTCCAAATCATTAGAGATCCCTAAACAGAAAATAATTCGTACAAGAAGTGCTGGCGATGCAGATGCTGTTAAAAGAGAGATACGTAGATCATTGTTCTGTCCCAGTCCTCTAACATTAAGTACAAGTTCTTTGAACTTATCAAACATTTCTGACCATAGCGAATACCAAGCATACATTTCAGAACTGGTACATGCAGGTAAAAAATCTGAAAAGTTTAAAGATTTAAAAAGATTCTATACGGTTTTAGAACGTATGGATGAATTAGTTAAAAGTACATCAAACAGTGATTTACGTCCTATACGAAAAGAAGGTGATATTATTGATTTTGATTTGTGGAAAAAAGTGCGAGCTTACGAAAGAGCTAAACACGAAATGAAATTGTTGTACGGTAAAATTAAATCGGATCAGCAAGAAAAAGGGTTTATCTATCATCCTTCGGATACTAAACTAGTCCGTTGGCAGAGAGAAAGAGAACGAGGCTTGAGAGTACGTGAAAAATCCATTGAGGATTTAAAATCGTATTTTTCAAAATTAAGAGATGAACAATCCGAATTAAACGAAAATAAAATCCGTGATATTAAACTGAAAAAGGATGTATATAAGCCATTGTGGCGAGGAAGTTCAGTGCTTAATCTTGCCCAACATATGGTAGAAAAGCGTTCGAGCTCTGAAGGTAGAGCAGATGCGATTAAATTTCGAAGATCATTATCGAGAGATACAAACGAGTTCGGTTTTGGAAATCGACTATGGAGCAGCTTATCTATGGAACAAGTAAATACACTAAAAAATCAATTAGCTGAAATATACAGTCAGACGTCTTTTAAAAAACCAAAAACTATACAAGAGAATTACGTTATTGAAGTTCCTCCTCAAGAAAAGATGAATGGTAAAGAACAGATAGGATCACTTCACGTTCGTAGCAATTCTTTAATATCCCGTAACGATTTAAATTCAATGGAAGTAAAACGTGCCGAAAAAAATAAATCAGATTCGATTGCTTCTATTAGTACAGAACCGTCTAAACCCCAAACACCTTCTATGTCAGAAAATGATAAAAAAAGATTATCACTCACATTAAGTCAAGAAGTATTAAACCGTATTCGCCAGCGACGTAACAACAAAGGTGTCGTACTCGCTAAAGAAACTTTAGGTGCAGTAGCTGCTGCCAACGCGAATATAAGTCCAGCAACATCAAAATTTTTAGAAGACTCTTCGCCGAGGACTTGTTATTCGCTTGAAATGTCCGAAGATGGATCTTTATCTAGACAACCATCGAAAGATAAAGGAGATTTTGTTTTAGTCTTAACGCCCGAAGACGATAAAATCAAGAGTAATATGAATGAAGTGAAGAATGTTCTAGATCAATGGGCACAGCCTAAGTCAATTAACAATACATTAAAAAAATCATCTGCTAGTGAAACAGAAAGTGCAAGTTCAGAAACGTCAGCTAAAACTGTAATTTTCAGAAACAATGACGAGATTCAAAAGAAAATCGAATATTTCGAAAATCAGAACGAAACACTACCTGCAGAAATTGTCGTTTATAAACCATCAGAGTATACAACAAATGAGAAAGTATCAGATTCTTTAATCGATTTGTCAGAACCTAAAAAACCCGATGTCGTTAAACATTCATCTAAATTAGTTCCATCGCAGTCATTCGCCGATCTAAAAGAACTGTTCGGCGAGAATGAAGTTATAAAATATTCAACATTACCTCTATCGACATCAAAACGTACATATTCTTCTCCATCGCGTGAAACACAATTAAAATATGCGAGTTCTTTAAGAACTAATTCTGAAACATCCAGTTTAGAGAATGTGTTCAGAGATCGGAGTCTCTCTCCAGATCCTGAGAAATACTGGCGAGCTTATCTAACATTAGTGAAAAACGGAGACGTCCGTAGACTCACGAATAAATTTGAAAGTTTGGAAAACTTGAATCAAGCTGCTGCATCAAGACAGCTAAAAAAGTACAGAAGTGATCCGGAACTTGCTCGTGCGTACCTGTCACAAAATGGTACTGATCTAGATCGTATCATTATACGTGGACAAGAAATTGGTGACGTTGAGTGGCTTCGACATAAATACGAATGTTTGCGAGCAGCAAACCGTGGTAGAAGCCGAACTCGAAAAGATCGTATGACATCGCCGATATCACGTGTACGCCTTCGTGCTGAAGATAGATTCATGCCTCACATTAACGTTATCAGTAAATTAGCAAGTCTGAAATGTAAACGCAATTCGATGTTATTGAAAGAACATCAGCAGAATATGAAAGAGTTAGCGGCAACTCTAGGTTGTCCTGTTGGAGAAGTGGAAAAATTACGTACTAAATTCGATTCTCCGGACAGACAGCAGATGTCAATTTTAGGCCAAATGTTCACATCATCCCCTAACGTTAATGAACTACGTGATATCAGTCCATATCTAGCCGGTCCTTGGATAGCTCATAAATATCCTAAAAGACAAGACAATTCCAGATCACTCTCTTCGCCAGAATGTGTTCCTTGCTTGAACGGAAGTTCGCCAGCCAAACGTGACCTCGGTAGACCTAAATCTGTTTCACCTCCGCGATCCAAGAAACCTTCATCGATCCTTAAAGCACCTACTAAGCCTGATGACATATTCGCGAATCAACATTTCGATCCGACTATACACCGTCCGACGTACCGTTATCAACCGTCAAGTCCGAAATCTGAACCTGGAACATTCAGATCATGGTGGCCACCAGTACCGACAAACACTCGACCAACAGTTACTTTCAAAGGTGCAATTTATTTCATGTTGAAAAGCATTAGTTTAACTAAATTGCATTGCTTGTGTTTTTACTTACGTTACTTTAATATAAAATTAACTACGTAGATTTTATCAAAGTTTATATCATGTGGAACATCTAAGGTTGTTCTAACACAACAGTTTTTCACTATTCATTCGTATTTGGTATTATTTTAATTACTAATATTAATATAATTAAATTTAGAAATGGACACTAGTAGTTACTTCTTTAAATCAAACATATAAATTAGATATATATGTAAATACTTTAATTTTCATTAAAAAAATACACATTACTATTTTAACTGATATTATTATGCTTTTTATAACCAATTATTTATAAATAAAAAAACATTTTTGTAAATAATATAATATCTAAAAAAATCATCTTATGATTTCAATACTTCAAATATTATTTCAACAAATGATTGAAATTAAATCTACTTTTTTTAAAAATACATACATGACATTACAGAGTATTTTTCTTTAACTTTTTTAATTCATACAATCGTAATTTCTTTCCATTATTTTAATCAATTCATTCCATTATATAAAATCATACCATTCGAGGTATAAACTTTGATATGCATCGTAATTGTTACATTATTTGTACATAAATATCATTTTTAGTACTTGTATGTATATGTTGCATCAAATTATCATTTGTTTGTTTTGGCTTTGTGACGTACAGAACCCGAGATGGCGCCCATGCCACCACCCAAGGATCCACACATCATCAGAGATATTGGATCAGGTATTTACCATCGTCTTATATAAACGCATAGTTTTATTTTAAAAAAATCAAGCACGATAGTTTTAGATTACATACCTGATTGCATTAATTAATAGAAATATTATTAATATTTTTTTGGCACATTCCACATAGACAGAATTAGGAAATAAAATTATTTATATTTACACATACACACATATACAATTTAATTGAAACGAAAACATTTCGAAGCAATAAATTTGAGCAATATTATTTTAAACAATTATTCTTAAATAGAATATACATTGATAGTAATTTATAAGAATTTATTCGTTATTTCTATTTTTTAATATTCTAACGCAATTAACTAACAGAAAACGAATTAAAATTGTAAAAACCCATGATAATTAACACAAAATATATTTATTAAAAGACTGCGATTTTCATAGATTTATTCTGATTTTCTTTCAATATTTTATTTTTTTAAAAAATTGCAAGATTTCTCTAAAATAAACGTAAGATTATATAGTAAAATTTATTTTTTAACAAAAAAATATATTTTAAATACAGTAGCTATATATTTTTTTAAATAAAGACATATAAATGTAATAAAATTAATCTACAGTTCATTAATCAAAATATAAACATTTTAATCCTAATATTCTCCAGAGTAATTTTTTTTATATATTAATCAATCATTTTAATTCTGAAAATTCTCAGTAATTCTGAAATTAATTATTTAACAAATATAAAAGGTTCTACTATAATAAATAGATATGATTATCCATCTTTAGATCTTAAACAATACTTCTAACTGTCTAATATTGTTGATTAAACGAGTATCATACTAATTTCTTTTCGGAATCTTTTATAATTAACTCATGATTATTTGCTTCAAATCTAAAGTGACATTTTTTTATTAATTGTTTGCATTTTATTTATATTTTAATTTCTTCCAAAAAAAAAACTATTACCTGTATAACAAAATATATTTACAAAAAACACACTTTACAAATTCGAATTTAGATTAATGTTTTTAGATTTTCATTTTATTAAAAGAAATTCCTAATTTGTTGTCATATAAAATGAATTCAAATGATACTAAATTAATTAATCAAGATGTATATAAACTCTATAATATAGCGCTCTAAAGATGATGACATAGCCATCGAAATACACAATAACTTATGAACAAATAAAGTGAGCAATAATTATTAATCACTTTTATATCTTGTGATGTTGAAATGATGATTCATTTGTGTTAAACTTAATCGGGTTATTAAATATGAGAAATAATCTGAAATTATTAAAAATATCTCCATTCAGAAATTATTGTTGAAATAATAATATACGTTCTTTTTAAAATTATTTATTATACAAAATTATGTTTATTATTACTGATGTTATCTTTGAACAATATTATTAGTTTATTGCTTACGTTATTTTTAACATAAACATATTTATAAGATCATATGTGTATTTCAACATAGATATTTTTATATTTTTGACATTTGACATAAATGATACGTAAATTGATTTTGACAAACGTCATACATACGATTTATCGTCCTATAACATTTTTGAATATGTATATATTTTCAAAATTTATATCTTCGCACACATAAGTAATATGCTTTGAAATATTATATGGAAAGAAGGTAATATAAGTAAATACAAATATAATTAACGATATTTCTTTTTAGATTGTTTGATATGTTTGTGTTTATTTTTTATAATAAATATTATTTTACAAACTAATTTGGTTGTGTTATTATATTCCTTTATTTCCTAAATATTTTAAAGCATGTTACTTAAAACGGATAACTCGATGAAATTCAATATATTTAAAACATTTTTTTTAAAATATTTATATTTGAAATAAAGTGATATAAAAAATTTAAAATTCAATTGTCATATTTTAAATATTTTTTCGAATAATAAGATTTAAATCATATTTTGTAAAATCCTAGTATAAAAATTTAATTCATGTTTACTGAAATATTTAACCAATTTTTTTTGGTATAACTTTTTCATTTTCTTTTCAATCGATATATAGAAAATATAATCTATTGTTATATTATCTTATATATACGCTTATCTGACATGGATTAATTGATAATGTCTCGTTAAATATAATTTATATTTATTTAAAATTCGAAACAATTACATTGAAAAGGATTACAATACCGTAATGTCAATAATCTGTGAAAAGTATTTGTTATAAATTCCAAGATAACATATCTTATCATATTTCAATAAACAGTCATTTATTGAAGATCTTACATCATCGTTTGCAAAATAAAACAATGTACATAAAAATAGCAAATAGTTTATTAACTATCAAATAGAAACATAAAAAAATTCTTTAGTAAATATTAACATAGATCCAATTATAAATGTTTGGTTTTCAAAGAACAATTACAATTTTTTATGAAATCATGTGGTGTTGGAGAAAAGTTTTGATATCAATATATATATATATATATATATATATATATATATATATATATATAATCATCTAAATGTGACACCTAATTTTGTGTTTTATTAAAAAGAAACTATACACATGTTTCCCTTTACACCACCCTATACACACGTTTATTTTTAATAAAACACAAATCCAGGCGTCACATTTGGATGACCCTATATATATATAATAAATTATACATTATACAACAGCAAATGATAACATACCACTTAATACATAGATAATATTATTGACTTCGAATTTATCTATAAAAGTTTTAATCACAAACAGCTATTATTTTTTAAATCTTTTAGTACAAACGACAACCAATTAAATATTCAAAGTATAGAAAAACATTGTTTTTCATAAAAGAATATAATGCACTTTTAAAACTTCCTTGACCTTACTAAATCATAATTAGTTAATAAGTAATAATAATTTATTAACTTTCATATGTAGTTAAATTTCTAATAATTATTATCAAATCATTCTAAAGACATGTTTGTGAAATTCTAAAAAGATATTCGTTACTAGTTAATATGTTTTATGACAATCTATGCAATTTGATGACCTATAATCATTTTAACTGCTTTGAAGTAGTGTACAAGAAATGTTGATATTCACCTTTAACCCACATTTATTTCTCTTTTTCTGATGACATTTCGTACACATTATTTTTAAATAGTTTATATATACTAATTTGTTGATGTGCGTATGGGTTTTTTTAATATAAAAAATAAATAATATCCTGTTATACGCCGTTTTATCAAATTCCTCGTATACTAAAATAGGCCAAAAATAAAAATTCACTGATGCTAAGGTCGTTTCCGCTACAAAATTTATTTGAACGTTTTCTTTTTAAATACGCAGTAGTTTTTTATATTTTTACGGTAAATTACTTGCAACTAAGTAAACAGTAAACAATAACCATGATGCATGACAATAGATAGTTGGTTAGAAAACATTGAACGGATGATATAACTTGTTGTTTCAAAAACATAATGTTGATTTCGTTTTAAAAAATATTGTTTATTAAATATATAATGACGATAAGTAGTTTGAAACGTATGAAATTATTGTGATTAAATTCCATTATACCTTTCAAAATCATTCAAAGAAAATTGTCTAGAAATAAATCTAATAATACTAATTCATTATTTAATATAATATTCAAAAATAGAACTTTATTAAATGACAGATTTGCAGTATTTAAATGTTTATTTCATTTTAATTTTAGTTCTTAACAATTTTATATAATTATTGGAAATTTGTTTAAATGTTTAAAATTTTCATGAAGTTATTCAGAACTGATCAATAGTAAAGAATGACATTAATATTGGACAATAAGGTTAAAAGTTCATTTTCATCCAGAAAAAGTTTTAAACAAATCCAATAGACATTCTTTCAAGAACCCAGTACCTTATGATAAAATACAATTATATTATTAAACTCTATTATTAAATTCATCTACAATTTCTCTGGAACCACCCCTGATAACCACTAAGAAGAAACGTCCATTCTGTCATCCAGTATTAATTCCATTTTTCACGTGTAAAAAGTAATATATTTTTATTATTGGTTTCAAATTTTCAGATAGTGCATAGAATTGTATTTATTTCTGTAATTTTTAAGTAATTAAAATAATTTCAAGAAATGTTTGAAAATAATAAAGAATATAAAAAGAAATTAATATCTTGATATTTTTAGATATTCATTTTTTATTGAAATAAATATATTTACATCCCTTTTGGGTTATAAAAGTACTTGATTTAAAAACAATTTCTCTTCTATATTTTATGTTGACAAAGTAACAATAATATTTGAACTAGGGAATACTACTTAATTGTGATGATTTCTAGTTTCCTTCTTTAATAGTCAAATGCAATTTTTTGCATGACAGGCGGTGATGCATACCACTAAACTTCCGGTCAATCTAGAAACAATTAAAATTGTTTAAATATATTCCCCATATTTTTTTAAAGAAATATAAATATTTTCTTTAAGGGATTTATATTATTAATAATGATAATTTTTGGTAAAGTCAAATATCATTCAAGAACACAGTTGACGATCCTGAATTCTTTTAGTAATTGCTTATTGACATATTTAACATAATTATTTATATTATGTATATATTGTGTAGATTAATGTGCATTTAGATGTACATGTTTGAATTGTAAATTCTATTAATCTGACAAAACAGCTTTCTGTAAAACCACGTTAAAAAATAATTCTCGAATCAATTGCACATCACATTCTCTTTCTCACAAAATTACTACACAAATTACTATTTGAATTACTTGAGAATGTGTACACAAAAATAGATATGGAACCATTGAGATCATTGTATAAGATTATTAGACACGCCAACATATTCTATTGTCTACCTTATATACAATGTGTCTCGACCTTTTTAATTAAGCCATAGGTAGACATTGCATACAGTCTTTGCCAAGGTTTCATACCGAAAACAACAAGAAGGTGATGTGTGTGTATGTGTTATCGGCTTGAAAATAGTCTTACACTATCTACATTAATAACAATATGGACTAGAGTTATTTTATTGTTAAAGAAATCGGCAGTGATTCTTAGATATATATTTAATAGAAATATTTCCTTTTTTAAAAAGATATCAAAATATTTAAGTTTTTATTTACTGAATTAACGAAAATTAAAAAAATTGAATGAAAAAATTTAAACGTTTGAAATTTAAAACATGTTTATCAGAAAAGAAAACCAATCAGGGGTTTAAATCATTTTTTGTTTATAACAGTTAAATATGCAGACAGTAAATAAAGAGTTAAATTATTTTAGCCGATATTTGTTAAATGAATAATTATTACAAATCTATTTAAAAATATTAACTTAAAAATCAATATATTTTTTAATTTTATTTTAAACAATAATTTATAATCAATTAAAATAAAATTACATTAATTTAACAATAAAAACCGCACACCTTTGTATATTACCTATTTGAATTTTTTCTCATTATTAGAAGTTATCTTTTTGTTTAAAAAATATATTCAGGCAATTTCAGTTAATTATTTGTGAATTCGTACAGAATAGTGTTTACTAATTTTGATTATATGTATACATTTTTCCTTT
The DNA here is from genome assembly GCA_029203775.1 of Neoneuromus ignobilis. NCBI lineage: Eukaryota > Metazoa > Arthropoda > Insecta > Megaloptera > Corydalidae > Neoneuromus > Neoneuromus ignobilis. Next base: position 16,453,911 of record CP092096.1, on the reverse strand, counting down.
AGTGAAAGTTTTTAAATAATATTTCAAACGATAGATTTTGAAATCAATTTAAAAATAAATATTTAGTGGACGTTTTAGTTCTTTATTTTCTGTTTCAATTTTTTTAATATATATATATACATTTATAAAAGGATTAACCTTTAAATACAAATTTAGATACAAAATTTTTTAACATAAATTAATTTTAAATATTTTCTTTAAATTTATTATTTAACTGATAGACAAAATCACAACAGATTAATTTATGAAATTTGCATTTGATATTTTCCTTATTTTGATTTTATTTTTATTTAGACATATTAATAATTTTTAAAAATAAGGTAGTGGTTTCTTAATTAAAAACTAGTCACAATACTAAACCAATTATATCACATTATGGTTTTCTAAATTAATGAGATTATTCAGTAAATTATCTACTTAGCAACTAATAATTCTTTAGTTCAAAGATTGGATTTATAATATATACTTGAAATTATTTGTAACAAATGTCATAAATCAGATATCAAAGACAGAATAGTATAAAATTCTTTTATCTTAAATATAATACAATCATTTCTGAAGTACAATTTTTACAATAGCTTGTATATATTAATTCCAAGAAATCAATTTTAATTAATATTTCATATATATATATATATATATATATATATATATAAATTACAATTCTTGCATTTTCGATTTTATTTCCAATTGTTAAATCTTACATAACTTATTTTTATTATTGAATAAATTTTGTTAACTTTAATTGGTGATTTAAAAGTATATATGTATATGTATGTTAATGTCAAAATTAGTTCTGCAATATACACCGAGTTTTTAATGCATTCGTGCATATCATAATAAATAATTCGACAATTTATTTTGTTACAGTTTGATTTTGAATAAAGAACTGTTTCATTCCATCATTTATGTGTTTTAGATTTCATAATTTTATTCTATATATAAATAATTTCTTTCTAAAATGGATATTTTTTTAAAAAAGTTGTACGATGTAAAACTAGTTTTCTTGGAAACGAAATTAGATTCATAATTGTTTAAATAGATCTTAAGTGTTTATTAAATACAGTCTAAAAATAATCGATGACTAATTGTTTTCGTTTACTTACAAAAATAATGAAATCATAAATATTGTGCGGTTTGTGTAATACAGGTGCAAATTATAGAAAAGATCATTGTTGAAATCATTGTACTATTAAACACAGTGTTAGTAGTGAAGTGATTATGCGAATACCGCCGGATGCGGAAGTAGTAGTTGGCATGGGCACGGAAGTGAATCTCCGCAGGAAATTACCTGCGGCGACTTCTCCTGGAGCTCAAATCAATCGACATACGATTGGGCACACGTTACCATACATTTATGGACCACTTCCTTACAGTTAGTAACATTTGATTTTATATCCAATCGGTCCACTATCTTGTTTTCAAATATCAATAGCAAAATTACTTTCCTGTTTTGTTCTTAATACACAACTCACACAGATCATAATCATATGTTTTGAGATTTTATCAAGGTTATTACAAAATATTGCATTCAAGGTCGAAACTGAAATTACATTATTAGTTTGGTTTTTTTGGTAAACACTTTCGTTTGCTTTTAGTTTTAATTTCAGTCAGTCGTTTAAATTACAGGAAATGTTTTTTTTTACTCAAATAAGAACGTCTTGTTAAAAAGTCTTTAGTACTTTTATAAAAGAATCATGTGAATTAAATATCGTTTATTCTTGTAAGGGAAACATTTTTGTCTTATAATACAGTTCATTACATTAACCATTTAAAATATTTTAAATTTATTAAAATAATAAATTATTTAAGTAAATAATCCAAAAGAATAGTGGATGTAATTATTCTCTAAGATTTTTTCACAAAGTGAAAAATTGAACTTATATATATATAGTTTCAGTATTCATTTTCATCTCCCAACTCCCAAAAAGTGTCCCTTATTTTTTCAACAAATTACTTGGTTAAAACTTAATAATATTATAGCAATTAATTGAAACCAAAATTTTATTTATAAATAATAAGTTAATTTAGACAATTTCACATATTTAATTCGAAAATATAAAGCTATATGTTCATCAAAAATAGAATAACACATCTTGTTATATATTTAATTTATAATTGAAAATAATATTAATAAATAAAATATCTAAAGTAATGTTAGTTAAATGAAGTAACAGTCAGAATATATTTATGATTATATATTTATTCATTATATTTTTATATATATATATATATATATATATATATATATATAAAATGTACAAATAAATATTTTCGACATAGAAATTTTAAAGCCAATACTATTCGAATTTCCTATTGGGAGATTAAATATAAGCATATTAGTCAAATGTACATTTCGTACATGACCTATAGGTTTCAGTGATTATTTAATTAAGAAAATATTTTCGTCGTAAAGTAATCCACGTGTCTGGTATTTTACTTTCACGTATAAATAGAAACTTGCTTCGTTTTTTATCAATATAAATGAAACGTAAATTTTATTATTCCTTAATTTTTTATCAATAACAGCATATATAATGTATGTATGTAGTGTTAATACATGCAAATAAATTTAAATTTATATTTACTTATAAGTGTAAATAGATTAAATTATTTACTTATATATATATATATATATATATATATATATATATATATATATCGATATATGTGCATATGAAATCTTTTCATAATAAAATTGACACGTTTAATTGTACTGACTATTGACATAATGAGGTCATTAATTAATAATAATATAATTATATTTTTATTATTATTTTATCAGTTGTCAATTGAAAATAATAATACAGAATTTAATAAACAATATTCGTAAATATTATGTAGATATCGTTTCATTTTCAAACATGTAACAGTTTTTTTGGATATTTAAATTACAGTAAAATGGTTTTTCCACTTATGTACTTCATTAATATAATTCTCATTACATAATTAATGTTTTTTCATTGTTATATTTTCATGTGTTATTACTATCAAGGAAAAAATACTATTGTAATAAATTATAGAAAAACTAAATATAATTTAGATTAAATATAGATACTGGCAAATTGAAATTGATTTGTGGAAATATTTTACCTATCACAAATTCATAATAACTAATAATTCATAATAATAATAATTTATTAACAAAGGATTTTGTTTCATATTATTTTATTTATTTCCTCTATATTACATTATTGCCGTTTTAATAAAAAATATTGTTTAACAGTCAAAATAAATTGTGTTACTATTTGGGTACTCCTCAGTAAATTGATAATTTTTTCTTGTATAAATTTTTAAATACGTATCAGTTCGATTTTATTACTAATCAAATATATATATACACACATTATCTATTTGTAGAGTAATTAAATAGCTTGTTATGTCATTAATCAATCTATTATGCATATGTTTATTTTAAAATTTTACCAGTCATTATTAATTGCAAAACAATTTACACATTACACTGACAGTATTTAAAAACATATTCCTTTAAGTCTGCTAAATATATTTGTTAATAAATTAATAAAAAAACAGTACTATTCAATTTTTAAAATATTACTATCAAAATAAATTATATAAGGATCTTGAAAATATTTACTTTTATATGTAAAATTTCCATATATATATATATGTATATAACAAAGGCCTCTTCCAAAACTTTCCACTTTTAATGATCCATTTTATATATCTTTCTTTATCCATGAGTTTCTTCTTGAAACTTTTTATAGTTCCAAGTTTGCAATCAATAATTTATGTTATTAATCAGCAGTCTTCTCTTCTTGCTATATAACTGACATTTTCATTTTAAACTTTTCACTCTTATTATAACTTTTGTTTGTTGTTTAATCTACTTGTTTCTCTTCTTGACTCTATTCTTATTCTCATCTTCTTGTTTTATTCCTGACATGTATTTCTATGCTTCTCTCTGTTGTATCTAGCTATTGAATTATTTTGACATTTAAAATCCATATTTCACTAACATAACTGAAAATAAACCGAATATATGGTTTAAAAAATGCTTCAAAGAAATATTCGACTTCATAATATAAGATTTTTTATCGAATTGATATGCCATTTTTATTATCGTGTTTACATATATTATATATATATATATATATATATATATATATATATATATATATATATATATATATTACATAAAAAATAAATACGTTCAATATAATCTTTTGTAATATAAATGTCATTTTTGTGAAGCCATATTTTTTATCAAAATTATATTACTTATATCACCTTTAGAATCATGAAAAAAATATTTACAATATTTTTTTAATTAAAAAATATACTTATTTATTAAATGTACAAATGTGATAATTTTAAAAATGTCTATATTTCAAATCTGAATTGATGTGATTTAATATCATTTACTATTAAAAATGAATTTATATCAGATTTAATCTATACTAATGAAAGAGTTAAAGTAATTCTATTGTATATATTTTTTGTTGATAACGTGATAATAAATTCATATTCAATCCAAGAAAAAATGAATAAATATGAATAGTAAATAATTAACACAGTTTCCATTTAAACTTCATAACTTACAACAGACTATTTGGAATGTAAACAAACATCCAACTGAATATAATTCAACAGATGATAACTACATATGTTATTAATACAGAACTTGTGCGGGTAACCCACTTCGACCAACAATAATTGCGGTCAGTGTCCGATATCACTTTTCACTTTAACTATAATCGCGACAGGTAAAACTGATCTTCAGCAACCTTGAAAAGACAACAGTCATACAAATACATTTCATCGTATATGTTTATTCTTTATTGACTTTGCATCAATTCTGCAAGACATCTAACTGTTATGGAAATGGCAACAATCGAACACATTTTTTTCATTGGAAAACTTTCTTTCTTTCTTTATCATTATGCTGGTTGCATGTACACCTGTATAATTCACGGTTGACATTTTAGTATAGTGATTTAAAACGTACATAGCAGTACGTTGACATTTTTGCCTTTATATGGAAAATATTGTGTCTGTGCGTGTTTTATTTTTTTAATCGGCCATTTAAATACTTTCGTGAATTCGACATATTGTTTTGTGTATACACGAATATTTTATTATTATTCCAAGTCCGAGAGTTATTTTTAAGAACTTAAACAATTGTGATAATTAAATTAAATATTTAAAATTATTTACATACTGGAAGTAAGATCGATTTTCATTTTGTTCTATTTTGGGTTCATGTACAATTATTAAATTTTTTAACACATTTTCTCTATTACAATTCCATTATCAATTGGTCGTTTAATATTCTTTTAATATACTGTTTAGAAATGTTAAAAGAATAATATATTAAAATAAATAATTCATTTTAATCTGTTATTGTTTTTCAAACATTCTGACTTTTTAATTAATTTTCAATGAATACTATTGTAGTATTTATTATATTTAATAAAAAAATATCCTTAATTATTATTTGTTTGAGAAATGTTTAACGTTTTATGTATTTTATCTACCGTTACTTTTTTATTTATTAAAATAGTTTTGTAAATTGATAACTTAAAAAAATTAATTAAGATTAAGTATGATAAATATTTGTAGTATTTTATATTTTGAAATAATTCATTAATCATTTTTATAGTCCTATTTTATTGTTATTAAATTAGAGTTTGTTTTATAACTCTGTTTTTAATTATTTATTTACTTTTTACGATTCTTCATATCAAAGTCATTAAACATATTTACTTTATATTAATGTAAGTCACAAAAATCTTTTTATGAAAACTATATAACTTATATTTCTCTAAAATCATGAGAAAACATTGATAAGACTTATTCAATTAAAATATTTTCATTATTTAATGTAGTTTATAATAAATGTATAATTATGACATTTTAAAAAATATCTCTGTACTAATCTCAGTTAAATAATCCACATTAATTAATTTTATCTTAAAAAAATCCACTTAAATAATAATCATCTCTTTTATCGTATTACTTCCTATACAGAATAATTCCAAAGTACTAATTTTGGAAACTCATTCTTTAAATATATGCGTAATATATATTCAAGTGCACATTTATACATATTCATTGTTTTAATGGGACACACAATACAATTACTTCCTTATCCATTAGGTCTACGAACCTACAAACAAATTTAGTATGTAAATACTTTACCATATTTGTTTAGCATTAAATATGAATAGATACAGTTACTTGCAGACTTGTTCTAAATAACAATATTCGAATAATAAAATAATAATAATAATATTAACAACGGGTTTTTTCAGAATGTTTGTCAAGGTTAAGAGGTGTAATTAAGGTGATATTTATACATGTTTATTACAGCAACGTATGAAGAACGTGATCAATTGTAGATGAATTCATTTTGTTTACGTTTCTTGAGTTTCTGAAAAGGTTTATGTTGTTTTTTTTTTCAAAAAATATATATTATTGATAAATAAACGACGCAAATTAATAATAGTATGAAAGAAATGAAATGATAGTCAAATAATTCCTATATTTCCCATAAGAAAATAAAATATAATCGTATTGTATCAAATATATATTATATATTAGAAATAATTTTAATCAATTATTAAATAAAATACAACTAAATGTATTTTAATATTGTTTTCTAATTATTAAATACAAAATAATTATTTTTAAGAAATGATATTAGTTAATAAATATAATAATTTGGTATTTGATGGATAAAAAATAAATTTCTAAAAAATCATCTTCATTACTAAATACATATGAATAAGAATATAATTAGATATCATTTTATAGCTAAAGTTGAAAAAAGGTGATTTATTTGTTTCCACATTATATCGAAATTAATTCTATCTATCGTTTCAGAATCTCCACGGCGTTATGTGGAGAATGAAGTAACGATCCATTACCGTAGTCCTGTACGTCACGAAGTGAAAGAAGCATTGAGCGAAGAAGAACTGGCGCGTCGACAGGCGGAGGCGATGCGTCGCATCTATCAAGAAGAGCGACGCCGCAAATATCTACAAGAACTAGAGGATATGAATAGTAGACGTCACACGGACAATTTCACACCGTCGCAAAAGTCTCCGATACCGTTGAACCGTTACGACGATTTCGACGATGTCACGCACGCAAAACTAGCGCGGTCACGGGATCGAACACCCGAGTCACGTTTGGTCGCCCGTGCCCTTTTCAATTTTGTTGGCCAGTCCTCTAGGGAATTGACATTCAAGAAAGGTGATATTATTTATGTGAGGAGACAGATCGATAGGAATTGGTATGAAGGGGAACATAATGCGATGGTCGGATTGTTTCCGTTTAATTATGTTGAGGTAAGTGTTATAATATTCATAAATGTGTTTTATTTCTCTAAATTCCATTATTCAAATCCATTTATAACATTTTATCTGGCACGAAATGTTTATGTCATAAGAAAATGTATCTTCAATTAAATAGTTATTTTTTAAACTAATTCAAATTAAAAAAATATTAATGATTGATTTCGTATTCTTTAGAAATTCAAAATAAATTTCTGATAAAAGTATATAAACATCAAATTGAATCTAAATCAATAATTTAATATTCATAATGTTTGTATAAGTTGTACTTTTTGGAATTTTTTCTATTTTATTAAACAATATAAAACTGCTCCATAACTCAAAATAAATATCGTTGACAATTAATGTTTTTACTTAGGAAAATTTGACTATCTATGTGTATAAAGCTCAAATATTTTCAATAAAACTACATTGATTAATAATTTCCTTTGAGATTGTATAGTTTTATCTGTTTCAAAATCATGTGATGATTTTCTAAAACTTGACAAAATTACCCAAAGGCGAATTTTAAGATAAAACAGTTCGTAAAAGATAAACAATAAATATTTTTAAAAATAAAACCAATTCGCATAATATAATATATAACTAAATCATAGTATTATCGTTTATGAAATATCTTTAAGTGACTAATATCTAATTTTTTACTCATTGAATTAACCTTAAAAAATCGCGGGTTTTTTTTGATGCATTTTAAACAACAGATTAGTTATATGAAATATTTAACAGTGAATAAAGTATTGATCACAATATTTTCGTTTATTAAACATACATATAAAAATAAACCTTGACTTGTTCGGTTATAAATAATTTTATCTTTTTTAAAACAATATCTATATCATCAATATTCATTCGTATACATATCAGTTTACATTTATCCTAAGTTGTAAAATGCATTCATTTTATCAATTTAGTTCAATGTAAATATTTTATAATAAATGACGTATATTTATATACGTTATTTAACTTTATTTTTGCACAAAAACAAATACTAAATATATATCTATATATGTATATAAAATACTGAAATTGTATTGTTCATCACTTCAATGGAATTCATACAAAAAATAATACATTGCTTGTTTATTGTATATAATTTTTTAATCTTACAATAATTTCAAAACTTACCGTTTTTACACGCAGCTATTATTGTCACACAAAACGTGACACGTTTTTAATGTTTAATGCATTTTTAATGTAATCTCTTTCCCATTTTAATAACAAAGTACTATATATCAAAAAAACATTTTTCTATTATATCAGATTAAGTATAATTTATTTCAACACAAATTGTTTCACGCATATGTTATCAAAAAAGCATCTGTGCACAGTGAAGTAAATTTATAACAATTTGAAACCAACATCAAGTGTATTATTTCTATTAAATCCCTATTCGACGTAAATACAGTTAATCGATGTAAAGTTGAAAAAATGTACATGCATGTTTAATTAAATAAATTGCATAGTCTTGTACAAAAAAAATCCACTTGAAATTGATTTAATCCAATTATAATATAATTATAGGATAAAGTAATAAAATACAATTAAAATATTAAGATTCGTTGTTATGATCATTGAGATGAAAGTGATAAAATTCATCTTGTATTTAATACAAATAACGTTTCCCATCTGAAATTTTATATACTGAATTAATTTTAACATAAAAAAGTAAAACTTTCACACAGATAGACATATAATCATGATGTGAAATTCGAATTAAAGAAGTCGTTTTGTCGAACTCGATTTTCTTTCATTGTATTTGTTACGGATGACGTTTTCTTAACAATAATTTTACATTTAACAGTTGAACAAATAATCATTTCTCTTAATACAATAACATTATCATTTTTATGTGAACCATATATACATATATGTAATACTGTTAAAAATGATTATTTTTAATTAATATTTCATATTAAATTCATCCAAGTATTATCATTTACAACAAATTTATATTTGTACTTAAGTATTCCAACAACTAATGAACTGACAAATAGGTCATTAGTATATCAATTTTGATGAATTCCAAGCAATGTTATCATTTAATTAAATAAAAATAATAAAAATGTCGATTAACATACCATCTGGCCGAAACATAATATTTTGTACATAACAATCAAATAATTATATCTAAAATAATATTTTTTTAAAAAAAAATCCAGTCGTAATTATTAAGATAACAGTTTTATTTTTTCAAAAAAATATCGTTTATTAATTTTTAATTCATTTGAATCTATGTACTTACAAATATTTTCTAAGGTTAACCATTTTACTGTTGACCAAAATTTCTATGTATATTCTAACAAGCTAACCGAGCCGATAGATCACTCCATCCGCAGTAAGAGGGTTAAAACTATCAATTATACTAAAAGTGCAATAATGCAATATTTGTATTGATTATATGAAATAATTTTGAAATGAGATTTAAGATATTTCATCGATTTTTAGACACTAGAATGGAAGACAATCATTTAAATATTTTACATCTTATTAAATGAAATTAGTGTAACATTAAACAATTTTAGTGTCTATATTGTATTTACAGATAATTCCTTTCGATGGACTGAAAACAACTCTTAAGAAACCACACGAAGGACAAGCTCGTGCCAAATTTAATTTCATAGCTCAGACACATTTAGAGCTTTCGCTAGCAAAAGGTGAAATGGTGATATTAACAAGACGTGTCGACGAAAATTGGTTTGAAGGTCGAATCGGTACTAAGAAAGGCATTTTCCCTATTTCGTACGTTGATGTTTTAAACTATCCTACTGATTCACACGAAGTGGAAAAACCTGTTGCTGCACCGGCAGCACATTCGTTATTATTGAATGGTACATCAGGAGGTAAACAATCGATGGGAAGTCATAGTTACCAACCTGATTTCAGTCATAATAGACAGATCAGTTACCACCATGCTAAACCAGTCAATGTAACACCGACAAGTCAACAAGGATATGGATCGTTGACACGACAACAAAAATTAGGATCGTCCACTCCGACCAATTTAAATCAAACTCTTCATATTGATACGCAGTCAGAACCAATACCGTAAATATTATTTCCTTTTTAAATTTGACGTGATCTTTTAGTTAACATAATATTAATGCATGTTTAATTAACTGCATGGGAAAAATTAACATGTTATTTTACTTAACGTATTTTAATTTAACTTACAAAATTCCGTTTATTAAGGTTCGTAGACACGTATAGTCTTTTTAATGTTATATATTTATATATATATATATATATATATATATATATATATATATATATATAAATGAACTACATAAATATATCAGAAACATGGAAATGTATGATTTAATAATTTTTACTTCTTTTTTTGCATTTAATAAAATATAATTTCATTACATTCTTAAGAATGTAATGAACTTATGAATTTATAGCAATAATTACAAGATTTATTTTAAATAATGAACTGTATATTATATATACATATGTAATATAAATTGAATTCCATATACATTTTTTTTTGAGGCAACTCAGTTGTCTTGTGCTAACGTTAAAATCTATTATTTTTATTTTTAAAAACTTTCGTATATAAGGAAATTGCTCAATTAAATAAGTAAATATATAAATTTAATATATTGTAAAAACGTTTATGTTAATAAATTAAATTAACAATAAATTATTCAATTGTAACATCAAAAAATGTAATGTCTATTTTATTGTTTGATAGTTCTAAAATGAATTAATACATTTGTCTTTAAAAAAATATATCCAAAGTGTTATATATTGTGTATATTATACATAAAACGGATATAGACATAAAAAAATATCAACAAAAAAGAGGAAAAAACGTAAATACTTATCATATAAGAGAATTCCTTGAACGTCGTCAATAATGTCAACAGAAAATTTTGGCAATATGATAAGAATTGTTTTAGCAACATACGACATAAACAAAAAAAACAACTCTAAGGACGAATTTATTCAAGAACAAGTCACTTTATAAACAATATAACTCATTGACGTGATTTTGTAAATATTTTTTTATAATATTTATTCTTATCGTATTTTTTTTATATTTTTTTCAAATTAAAAATCGAAAACAGCATATTTCACACATTCATAGGCATACATACATACATATATATATATATATATATTTATATATATATATATATATATATATATATATATATATATATATATATATATATATATATATATATATATATATATATATATATATATATATATATATATATACACACACACACACATATAACACAGTAATTCATTGTAAATAAAAATATTTTTGATTATTTTATTAAAATTATAGATTATACAGTTTTTCTGATACAATATATATATATATATATATATATATATATATATATATATATATATATATATATATATATCATATTGTATCAGAGGATTAATATAATCTATAACATACGTGTGTGTGTATGTATGTATGTATATATAACGAATTTACATAGGAAAAAATACAAAAAACAATAAATATAGCTTTTTTCGTAATTTAAAAGTGCATTAAAAATTTTGTATATTTAATAATATATACAGAATTTATGTTATTGAAATTTATTCCATTATATATGTATAATGTATAATTGAAAAAAATCAGATGATATTCTTAGTAAGATTCTTTATCAATAATCTTTACCAAGAACAAATACTTGTATAATAATCAGTTAACTTTATATTTCATTTCTTGTATTTTCTAGAAAATAATAATCAAAAAAAGATATCAGTTTTCACAATTTTGCTTCATACATATCTATAATAAAATTACATATGAATGACTTGCATTAAATGTATATATTAATTAATATAAAAAAAACGCATAAGTATTTCTAATTTTATAATTTTACGTCATTGAACGAACTGTGGAATTTTTTCCTATTTAGAAAACTTGTATGTTTGCATAAAATTTATGTATATTATTTAACATGACAAATAGGATTCATCGGATATTTAAGAAACACAATCATATCACTAAATTATCATATATTTATTGACCTGTAAAACATAAATACATTTAATTAGTACAAGTATATTTAAATTAAACATGGGTTCATTTGCTTCCAAATGGCCTTTTTATTGTTCATTTCAAGATTATACCAGATTGTTTCTTATTTATTGCTAGGAGATATTAACATTATTATTTTTAGATTTATCAAAAATTATATATATATATGTATAGATAGATAGATAGACAGATTCGTATTATTTGATTTTTTCATGGTCAACCATTTTCTTCTATGTGTATAATTTTTTTAAAAAAAAAATTTCCAGTGATATCAGGAAAAAATCTTTATAAATATGTTTGGTTTTAACTAATCGCATGTTTGCGAATGACTAACAAAGTATGTCAATGACTACGTCAAAATTCAGTTGATTAATTTCAACAGCGAAGCTACCAAAAGGCAGTTATATCCAAACAATATGTTTAAGTACAAAATTTAATAATGATACAACATACACAGACAATCTATAATCGATTAGAATATGTATTCGACATTCTTCAATCCCTAGTATCCTAAGTCTCTTTAATAATATTAAAGAGTTCTTAAAACGATTGGTTTTTTTTACGAAATGAGGTTATCATTATTTATTAGTTGTTTTGGAACTGTGGCTGATTCACTTTACACAAATGAATTTTCACCCCTACACCACAATATTTTTAAGTGTTCAATAATCACTTATTGTTCACTTGTTTTTTATAATTATATAATTTATAATTACATAATTATATCGGCTGATGCATTTCGATGGCGATGCCATCATTGTCAAAGCCTTTCTGTTGAGCCATGTTCAATTCCCAAATTTTGGTGTTTGAATGTAGCAGTCTCCAGCATGAGATAACCAGTGATTATATCACTAACTAAATGATAACAAATAAAATTATTTTTGTAGTTCAGAAGATTGTTAATAACTCTTAAAAAATCCTACTTTAAAAACGTAAAGTATTTCTTTTACTTTCAATTATTTTATGCAACTTTTGGGCTTATTATCAAATAACTTTTTAACACAGATAATCACAAATTCTATTCGATATATGTATGTTTCATATACTTTATATTGAATTCAATATATATATATATATATATATGAACATATACATATACTGATGTGAATAAGTCATCGCCATATAAGTAGCATACGCAATTTATTGATATAATTCAATAAAGTCGTTAAATTGGAAAAAAATATATTTAATTCAAAATAAATATAATAAATATTTATTTTTTTTAATTTAACGACTCCTTTGAATTATATCAATAAATTGCTATGTTACCCATATGGCAATGACGTACATCTGTGTACAAGTAATATATATATATATATATATATATATATATATATATATATATATATATATATGCATGTATGAATGCATGTACGTATGACAAATTACATATTTTTTTAAAATGCAAATTATTTACAAAATATATTATTACACATTTTCGTTTATATGCTATTGTTAAGTTATAACAAATATGAAATAAATTTCATTCAAGTTAAAATGCATGCATACACACACACACTATATATGTATGTATGTATATGTGTGTACGTGTATCACATGAATAATCATTTCTGGAAAACCGTCAAAGAATATTTTGATTATTTGACTAATGTATTTACTTCACAATATTCTCAGTAATCGTTATCTCGATTTGTTGACATTGAAAATTCCAACAAAATAAGTATAGTATTTAATACATTTATCAAATTTTTATTTTTTTAAATATATTTCCAACTCCTTTTTTCTATATTTTTCAATTTGATATTTTTAATGTATTAATAATATTGTTTCATAACAAATTTGGGAAATAATTAATATTTTAAATAACATTATTTGATATTAATGTAGTTCTAAAAATGTTGAAAATAGTATTTTCGATATTGACATTTTTCATAACATAAACACTGAAATAAAATTTAATCAATATATTAACACATTGTATGCGGGCAACGTCTAGACGACATCTTTCGCATACTATTACTAGAGCGCGAAAGACGTCGTCGAGACGTTGCCCGCATTAAATGTGTTAATAACAATTTCGTATTTTGAAAAAAACATTGTGATATATATATATATATATATATATATATAATTAAAAACAAATATATTTTATTTAAAACATTTTTCAATGTTATAATTATTTGTAATTATTAATATTTTGTTAAAAAGTATTTTTTTTAAATTATATTGCGGTAAAATTTTCCTTAAAGATAAAAACCGAATGACTATGAAAAAATAATATATTTTGTAATATCTTATGATTAAATTGATTATTATATAGTTATAATTTTTCCTTGAAATTTTTTTTAACTTAATTATTAAATTTTATTTTTAACAATTAGATTTTATATATTGTATATATAAAGAAGCATTTTACGTATTTAATTACAACTAGTTATTATATTTTAAGTTTCTAATAAGTGTAAAATAATCGCATGTGTTCTAATAATAATTATAAAACTTAAGATACATGTAATATGTTTATATTATTTCCTTTTTTCAAAGGTATCGAGCTATGTACAAATACAAACCTCAAAATGAAGATGAGTTAGAACTTTTGGAAGGAGATGTTGTGTACGTTTTAGAAAAATGCGACGATGGTTGGTATGTTGGTTCTAGTCAAAGAACTGGCGCTTTTGGTACATTTCCTGGTAACTATGTTGAAAAAATATAACATTCGTTGAAATGTAAAAAAAATAACGAAGTATATGTAAAAATGAAATTACAGAAATCATCGTTCGGTTACTATGTTTGAATAAATACAAATATATATTAATAAATATACAAACCAAATATGTTATTTTAGGACCAGATTTTATTACCAATTCGGTGATTTTATATATATATATATATATATATATATATATATATATATATATATATATAAAATATCGCACTACTCTTGTTGACCATTTTTCAATGAATAATATCGAAGATACCAAAAAAATATGTATGAATTTTTAATTGTCGCTTTTTGTATAAATTTATATATAGAGAACACATCTAATACTATTAATACGTATTAACCGTGAATAGTGTTTTCTGAAAATTCATGAAATTAATTTAGAGTAAAAATGCCCTTATCATCAGTATTGATAAGATTAATGTTATCATATATTTTTTTGCGTAATAACGTTGAAACGATTTATATATTTTCTGTAAATATAAGAAGGTTATTTTTATTTCGTAGCTTATTAATATTTAATATTTCGCACATTACTAATTTAAATAGACGGTCTTTGGATACCAATTTAATCGTAATTGATATGTTTTTTTAACTAAAATTAAATATGTATATTGACATAATATAGACTTTTTAAATTACCGTATTAAGAATATAATATGGGATGTTTTTAATTTTTATTGAAATTGAAAAGAACTTAAACTAATCTGTTAAAAATGTATTATTAATGAAAATAATAATTACTTTTTTCTTGAATATTTAAAGACCTGGAAATTGCACACGAAATTAATATTCTTTTTTTTATATTTAGTTCTACCGGCTAAATAGCATTGAAAATAGTATTGATTACATTTTATTTATTTTAAGTTCTTCAAACTGTAGTGTTGAATAGTATTGATTTACAACTATCACAACTTTGCTAACGCTTCAACATTGCCAATTTCACATGTACTGTGAATTAATTTAACTTTTATGATATTTAGATGATGATATATCTGCAGTTTTCAAGTCTAAATTTATTGATTTTTAATGTCGGTCAAAAATTAAATATATATATATATATATACATACTGCAAATTTTTAAAAACAAGCTTAGTGAAATCAATGCAATATTTTATTATATTTACATATATGTAGTTTTTACATTCATTATACTTTAAATTGTACAGTTTTTATCTTTTTTTTTAAATTCTATGCAAATATGCAAAATACCGAACCGACATTAATATCAATATATATATATATATATATATATATATATATATATATATATATATATATATATATATATATATATAACTAGTATAAATCCAAATGTACATTAGTAATTAAATTTCTAATATTTCTTATTCACTACTTAATGATTAAAAAAACAAAATTTATTTATATATATAT
>CP092096.1:16372500-16432500 GCA_029203775.1 Neoneuromus ignobilis | reverse complement strand
AAAATTAATTCAAATATTAAGATTAATCGTACTGAAGAAAATTCCCATCATTAACATAACTAATTTGAATTATAGGTAGAAAAATTAATAATAGTTTTGTATATACATATATATATATATATATATATATATATATATATAGTACTGACTTTTTATCTCAATAAAAAAATTCATTCACTGATCAATTTACATAATTGTATTACAAAACCGCTTAAGAATTCTATGAAATGAGAATATATAATTAAAATCAATGTGTTTCTTATTCCAAATTTGGCAATTCATATGTGCTACACAAAAACCGGGCCAAATTGTTACAAACAATTATCAGTAATTAATATATGGTATATAACTGATTCCTTTAAAGGAATTTAGAAATTCAACACAACATTTATACGAACATTTTGTTATAATATAGAATTTTTTTATATTTTTAGACAAATATCGTCTTATTTGAAAAACCAACCACATATATATATATATATATATATATATATATATATATATATATATATATATATATATAAAGTTTAACACAACACACATACACATATTTCTTTGTTTAAAAATAAATCATACAAACACAAAATATCTATTTCCGCATTATACATCTTTAAAGCAAAGATCGTGACCTGATTTTTGAATTTTTACAATAGATTAAGTTATTTTTGTTCATATTGTCTGTTTTTTATTTGTTGTTAGATAATTTAAATTTATTTCTATTGAATTGAATTGAATAAAACTCATAAAAGTTATAATTTATTTTTGAATAGATATTATCTGGTAATAAATGATTACATGTATTGAATATTTTTACTATATATATATATATATATATATATATATATATATATATATATATAATATGTAAATACTTCCTATTAGGTTATTGCATACGAAATGACTGGATTTGATAGTTAGTTACGATTTTCATAATAAAAACCACAAGTATGAATAAAACAATTACTGCATAGAATTTTGAAATCATTTCTACTTCAAATTACACTGTAAGTGTATAATAAAAAAAAGATTAAAAACATATAAAATTAACCAGAAACGTATACTCTTTTTTACAAATATAAACTTGGACACAATGAAGTTGAGACAGTTAATAAGATCATTTGGAACTGACTCAGTAATCGAACAAAATTATCGATTGAATTTTATATATTAACTGAATTAGTAGCATATTTCTCATTTTCAATATATTGTAGTTTTGTTTAAAAAATATCTATTTTTTAATCATTTGAAAATAATTAATTAAGATAATTTGATTGTAACATTTAATTGTCGCATAAGATATTTCAAAGAAAAATAAAATTATCAATACGCCTTGTTGGCAATGATTACGAAAATACTATTTTATTTTTGATCATTGAGGTTTTTTTTATGCTTCGCTACGTAATTTATTGTAAATGTGTTTTTACGATAACAGATTGTGTTTTTTACGATTTTAGAGGACAGTCACATGTTATACATATGATCGCAAAATATACACACATATATCCATATATATATATATATATATATATATATATATATATATATATATATATATGTATGTATATATATATATGCATAATTATCACTAATTTTTTAAAATTAAAAAGCAATTTTCATTATTTGTTACAAGTGAAAAAATTTATTTAGAAAATCAAGTTATGTTTTTTCATTTGTATGCACCTGTATATCCATGTTTTAACAAATTAATTACCGCCAACAGCCTGAGATTTTGTGTTTAATAATCATTTATTATTCACTTTATTAACTAATATACAATTCTATAACCATGTAATCATCATTAAAATGCTAAAAATCAAAAATAAGCGAATCATTTATTGAAAGTGAATTTGACACAACATCGAAATAAATTGTATATATTCATAATTATATTTAACATTTTTATTAATTGTAATATTGAAATTTTTAATTGTTTTATATTTGGTTATAACCAGTTTCAAGATTTGTGTAGTTATTCTTAGATTACTACTATTCATTTGACTAACTACAAATAGCACAGGAATCGAAACAGTATGTAGTAAGAGACAATAAAATGTATTTAGTAAAAATTCACATATCTTACATTTTATGTTTTACATGAAGATTTATTTGAATAAGATATTTTTAAAATATATTTAGGTGTAATATAATAATTAAAAATAAATAAGTGCCATTTTTTGACAATCTATTGCATATATATATATATATATATATATATATATATATATATATATATATATATATATATAATTTAAAAATACATGATGCAATAATTAGCAAACACTCGAAAAATTGCATCATAAATATAAAAATAAAATTATATCAATAAATTGATTATCAGTTGTAAAAAAAATAATATTTTTAATATACCGTTATTAAAAAAATGATTGATTGCATATTAAAATTAAATTATTTGATTAAATACTTAAGTGAATTATTTTGTAAAATTATTTTTTATGAAATAATTAATAAAGGATTGAACATTAATTGTTTTATTTAAATATAATATCGTTTATTTTTTTATTATTATGAAAGAATCCAATTATTAAAACTTTGCATATGTACTTTTCAATTCTTACAAAACACATTAAATCAATAACAAATAAAAATATTAACAATAGAATACTCGATGTTTTGTAAATTTAACTATAATGATTGAATCGTAAAAATAAGTACAATTCGTTCTTGCAGTTAACTTGCCATCACCTGCTCAGTAACATATGTATATATGAATATATTTTAGTTTCAAAATTGACAGCTGTATGTATCATATTTTTTTATTGTTTTCTTAAAACGTTTCCTTTGTACATTCAAATGCATTTAACTGTAAATGAACATAATTATTTTAAAGAATTGATAGAAACATTTTTATTTTATATTTCTTCCAATTAATAAAAAAAATGTTTAGTATATGCGCAATAAAAAATGTTACAAAAAGATAAACTAATAATAATAATATTTAACAATAAGAATTATTTATTATCGTATGTATATATCATCAAAGTATTTGTAAATATGATTCAGTTACTAAAATCATTTTTTCCTTCATTTTGCACAACTATTGCAAATAAGATATGACTGAGAAATATTATAAATATAATATAATACACATGCAATTACAAACAGATTGAAAAATCTTGAATGGCTAAGACGTTGCAAATCAAATTCAAGACATTGACCCTTAGTTTCGATGTCAACTAAACAAGTTTTTTGAAATGGAATGCAATCATTAACTTCGAGTTAGGAGAATGTAAAAAGTAAATGCATATCGAAATTGGTGCAATTTTATAACAGACATATATATATATATATATATATATATATATATATATATATATATATATATATATACAATATATCTATGTATATATAAATACAATTGTATTTAGAAATACATAAACAAATTTCATTAATAAACATTTTTATTTTGATTGTACTACCTCACGAATCTTTCATTAGTAAATAGTTTTATCATTTATTTATATATCAATAGAGTATATATCTTAAAAATATTTTTAATTCCATGAATTGCTTATAATTTATTTGTTACCTTTTGAATCATGTTTTTTGTCGTTTATTTATTTTTAATCTAAATTAATCAGTTATTTTATTAACACGTATTTATTTTATAATGTCATAGTGGATAATTCATTTATTTATTCCCAGTCATTATATTTCAATATGAATCTAGTGCATGTTTTTTTTCCTTTCATAGTTAGATAGTATTTTTTTAATATACATAAATTTAGGAGAGAACAATAATTTTTAATATATACTTTAAATAACGTCGATAAAATAATTTAGAATAAAAATAAATCTTTCTTCATTGTTAAAACTTCGAAAATGAATAAATAAATTCCATTAATAATGTTTATTTTGACTGTACTTTTCTACGTATCTTTTTATTGTTGTTATTATTTAAATGTATCACTTTTATCGTTTCATATACGCTGAACTAACTTTAGTTTAATCATTATCTTGTATCATTATAAACCACATTCAGTGTTCACATAGCATGTATTATTTTTCAAGACCTTTGCACCAAGTATCAAATATTTATTTCGTTTGCTACTTTATATATAACAACATATAGGTAATTTATTTACCTATTTTATGAGTATTTAATTTTGAGAAATATTTATATTTTGTCTTCGGATAATTTTTGCACTCAAAGAAATATTAAATAATAAATGAAAAATAAAATAAAATAAATATTAAATGAAAAAACATTGAATATGTTTTATTTTCATATAAAGAATATTTAAAAATTATTGAAGAAGAAGATTAATTTTATCATTTCCTTTCACTTTTCTTTCATTAAAATAATAGGAAGAAAGTACTTTATTATTTATTTAGTTTAAAGCAAATACATCAACGTATATAATTTAAATTTAAAATATCGTTTGAAAATAAAATTGGCTGATTTTAATATGTTACTATTTAGACAAAAGATTTTTTTATCATCACAACATCGCTTTTAAAATGGAACTGTTAAAATTTCATTGAAAAAGATATATCTATGAATGAATTTAAGATCAGTTAGGTTCATAACAAAAATAAAAAGATGTCAAATAATGATTACTTTAAGATAAAAAAATTGCAAATAAATGTTATCAAGTCATTGTATAACGTTTGACCTAAGAACTTATTCATATAAACACTGTTTGGTTACATCACCAGATATGTTCATACATAGATTTATATAGTACATGGATATTTTTGTACACATCACACGAAAATACATGGTGGTAAATAAGAAAAAAATATTTTTAAAGAATTTGTTTGAAATAATTCTAGGAAAGGAGATAATATACGTTTTAGTATGATGCGTTTTAGAATGTATTGTAATAATGACGGCTGTTCATAATAAAAATATCGGATGTAAATTTCGCATTCTAAATTATTATTTCATCATACTTGGTTTCAAGAATTTTAGTGAACTTGAGTTTTTCATACAACTTATTCAACAAAATACATTAGTTAATGTGACGTAGGTAATTGTGATTGGAATATTATGTTTTAAGTTTTCCCCTTCTCTTTCAATGAACTGTTGATAAAGTGGTAATAAAACAAGAAGAAATTGAATAATTCCTGAAGTTGATAAGTTCATTTGCAACTGGGCGGTTTAGTTTGTACTAAGTTTTTAGTGAAAGTGGACGTATTTTTTTGAAACAGTGTGTAGAGTGAATTATATATTTTTTTAAAAATTTTACAAATTTGTGTCAAATTTTAGTTTGTTTTTAGAATTTGTAGTTTTAAACTGTTTATTAAAAGATTTTTCTTATTTTACAATTAAAATTTGAAGGTACTAGTTTTTAAAAATAATTATTCATTTTTTAATAATATATATATATAAAATTTCATTGTATTTAATTTTTGATTCCATATTTTATATAAAATATAATAATTGAGTAATATAGAAATTTATATTTAATTTTTATAAAAAATGCTAATGTAATTTTTTAATGTAAATTAAATATTTTGCTATATATAATGTTACACTGGCTCGTATTTGTATCATATCTCCTTTAAATAAAAATCAATATGTGTAGTAAACATACAACGATTGCTTTAATTTAATAAATATTTGAGTGTTGTTTTTAAAAATTTTTTTGGATTTTTAGTTAATTTTACCGCCATCGCATAAAACTATAATATTCAACCAATCAAGACGTTTATATAAAAATCACGTGGTACTGCTGAGTTTATAAATACAATAAACATCAAGCTGAATACTCTCTTTTCCACGGTACTTGTGTTGGGGGTGCTGTTTAATTCTCAGCGCTCATCGTAGGTTTAGAATGCCAAAAACAACTCTTATGAACGGCTACTCAAATGGTCACCATGCCATTGAACTGGAAGATGGATCGAGTTTTCTATTTACGTCGGAATCTGTCGGCGAAGGGCATCCAGGTAAATAATTTTTATCTTTTGTAACACAAAATACAATGCATAACATGGCGGATTGTAATTTGCGACTAAAGCATTAAGACGCACGTTTGGAACAGAAATGTTGACTAGAAATATTCTTGATTGTACATTTCGTCGATATAATATCGACCCGAAGTTATTTATTCATTATTTACGATTGTTTGTGAGAATCTCAGGGTTTTAATATCAGTCCCACGTGTATTCATGAAAATGTTTGTTACAGACAAAATGTGCGATCAGATTAGTGACGCCATCCTGGATGCACATTTAGAACAAGATCCAAACGCGAAGGTAGCTTGCGGTAAGTAAAATATATTTAAGTTAATATATTTGTAACTGATAATTTGTTTTTGATCAAAAATTTGTATGCTGAAAGAACTTTATTTTCAGAAACTGTAACAAAAACTGGCATGATTTTACTCTGTGGTGAAATTACATCAAAGGCCGTTGTCGACTATCAAGCCGTTGTCAGAGATACTGTGAAACATATTGGTTATGATGATTCATCGAAAGGTAAGTAACAATTTTGTTAATTTTTTTTTGAAAAACCACCCTGAAGAGATTCTAGTTATTCTACTATATACAGTCACATTAAATGAATTCAAACAAACGTTTGTCAAATAATAACAAATTGGGGTACTTAGGGTTCGATTGGCGTACACTGAACCTTCTTGTGGCTTTAGAACAACAGTCACCTGAGATTGCTAATGGAGTTCACATTAATAGGGAAGAAGTTGATATTGGGGCTGGCGATCAGGTATATAAAAATTGAATGCCTCTGCTCGTCAAATTGGGGTTCAAATGAAACAAACTAATCAAATATTTAAGATATAATATAATTGAATATATATTTAATCAAAGCATGAGGGTATTATATTAAATTTCTTTTTATAGGTTATGTGGGGATTTTTTTTTAAGTATTTAAAAATAACTATATACATATGTGTATGATAAATTATACACCTGCATATATTGTAACACATGTTCTAAACCTATGTAGAACATGAAAAAACTGGTCAATTACATATATATATATATATTAATATATGTTAACAGTTTAATGTACACTTGAGTTTGCTTGCATGTATGTAAAAGTAATTTCATTTATGGGATATATAACAGGATTTGACTACAAGACATGCAATGTACTTTTGGCATTGGATCAACAATCACCAAATATCGCAGCAGGAGTCCATCAAAATCGAAATGATGAAGAGGTCGGGGCAGGTGATCAGGTGTGATATTTTTACACCCATTCTATTTTCAAACTTATTTTGTAAACTGAATATAATTATTGTATATAATAGTTTTTATTCTTCATTTGTTTCACCAAAAATGTTAATTTCTAATTTTATTCATTAATTTTAAATATAAATTTGGTATGTAATTAATATTGGAGGTGAACAATGCTTTTTAAGGTTAGCATGTTTTTTAACAAGTGGGTTGGGCTAATAATACTAATATTTTTATAAGAATAATAAAAAACGCATGAAAATCAATATTATGATGTGTGTGCATATATATATATACATATATATATCACACTTATGTTAATACATAATATATTTTTAAATTGGCTGTATTGAAATTTTTTTATGAATGAAATATTTATTTTTTTACTTTTTGAACTGAAATTTGTAATAATTTTTTGTTTTGTATGCATGTTTTTATATTTAACCGAATTTATATGATTTTTTGCTAATATTTTATTTAAAATTAGGGTTTGATGTTTGGATATGCAACAGATGAAACCGAAGAATGTATGCCCTTAACTGTAGTCTTAGCACACAGATTAAATCATCGTATTGCTGAATTAAGAAGAAGTGGAGAATTTTGGTGGGCCCGGCCTGATTCTAAAACACAAGTGAGTTATACATATATATATACTTTGTACTTTTTTTTAATGAATATATATATGTGTATGTATAATATATACATACATATAAAAGAATCCATGATGTCAATGAAAGTATTTGCTACTCTTGAAGCTAATGATGTCAACTATACTCTGAGAAAAAAAACTTTAAATCAGTCTTCATAATGATCTGTTATTTGATGTTAATATTAATTCTTTTTGTTTCAATAGGTTACATGTGAATACATATTTGAAGGTGGTGCTTGTATTCCACAAAGAGTGCATACTGTCGTCATATCTGTACAACATAGTGAAAAAATACCTCTGAATGATTTAAGAACTGAAGTTGCATCCAAAGTATTCAGACATGTTATTCCAGAACGTTATTTAGATGCAGATACCATCATTCACATTAATCCGTGCGGACCATTCATTATTGGAGGACCACAGGTTTATATTTTTTTAATTTGAGAATGTTTAAAATAGAATCGATTAAATAACTAATAATGCTCACAGGGTGATGCTGGCCTGACCGGACGTAAAATCATCGTCGATACGTACGGTGGTTGGGGAGCTCATGGCGGTGGGGCGTTCTCTGGAAAAGATTTCACAAAAGTCGATAGATCTGCAGCTTATGCTGCCCGTTGGGTCGCGAAATCTCTCGTCAAGGCAGGTCTTTGCAGGCGTTGTCTTGTCCAAGTCGCATACGCTATTGGAGTAGCTGAACCGCTTTCGATTACAGTTTTTGATTATGGAACGTCTAAATTGTCACAAAAAGAATTATTGACCGTGGTTACTAACAACTTCGATTTGAGACCAGGGATGATTGTGAAGTAAGTCTATATGTAAAATTCTTTGAGTAGAAAAATTTATGCACTAAAAATGTCCACGGTTTTAAGAAATATTCTTCTTAAGAACGTACCTTGGAAAAGTGCAATAATAATTGGTAACTAGGCGTTTCCTTCTGATAAACATTTTCAGATGAGGGCATCGTTTACCATATAATAATATATTATAGAAAATCAAAAGATTACATAAAGTTCATTTGTGTAAACAAATTTTTAAATTAAAGTAGAAATTCCAGTAATCCTGTTTTTTCTTTACAGAGACTTAAAACTTCGAGATCCAATTTATCAGAAGACAAGTACTTATGGACACTTTGGGCGAGATGGATTCAGTTGGGAACAACCTAAAAGTCTCATTCTATGGTAATGGATTCGATAATGTTTGCTTGTATGTTTAATTTTATTTTAGTCATAGTGACTGTTTTTAAAGAAATAAAATTTTGATCGTGTATTTTATCTTTGCAAGATATACTCTTTTAATGAATGTACATATATCACGAAATATCGCGTGTTAGTTTTAGTCATTAGAGTATTTAATTTTTTAATGTTATTGGTATTCTGAACCTCAGTTGTGATCATTGGACGTGATTGCAATGTTGGTCGGTCTGTGGATGTTATGCGGTCATGTGACAACGTAGATCACAGTGTAATTCAACAACGTCGATACGATCGATTTTGTAGAATCACTGCAAGCGCGTGTGCTGGGCGAAACGTTCGATTTCCACTAGAATTTTTTTATAGCAGTTAACTAACACTAGTGGCATCATCTCTGCAGCACACACATTGTGTTGTGTTTACGAAAAATAATCTATTTGGAAAAGAGCATTTCCGAAAACACTCCGATCTGCTCCTGTCACACTAAGCATATAACGTTAAGTCCGCATTTACCTTGTAGTCACGGATATGGAACGAACAAGATATGACATTTTAACGACTTGTCCCTATAATTCCGTGGTATAAAATTGTAAACATTTCCTATTAATATTGTATAACAGTTATTATAGATGATTGATCTGTATAATCTATTTTTAAACTTTCGCTGTAGTGTACTACTTTTATTGTACTCTAGAGCTCTTTTAATGTTAAATTATTTTCATCAATAAATTGTTTTAGATAACTGTAAAATATATATTTTATTTTACTGCGTACTTATTTATTTCCTCATAATATTTACTTTTATATATATGTATGTATGTATATATATATATATATGTATATATATATATATATGTATATATATATATATGTATGTATATATATATATATATATATATATATATATATATATATATATATATATATATATATATATATATATATATATATATATATATATATATATATATATATATATATATATATATATATATATATATATATATATATATATATATATATATATATATATATATATATATATATATATATATATATATATATATATATGTATATATATATATATATATATATATATATATATATATATATATATATATATATATATATATATATGTATATATATATGTATATATATATATATATATATATATATATATATATATATATATATATATATATATATATATATATATATATATATATATATATATATATATATATATATATATATATATATATATATATATATATATGTATATATATATATATATATATATATATATATATATATATATATATATATATATATATATATATGTATATATATATATATATATATATATATATATATATATATATATATATATATATATATATATATATATATATATATATATATATATATATATATATATATATATATATATATATATATATATATATATATGTATATATATATATATATATATATATATATATATATATATATATATATATATATATATATATATATATATATATATATATATATATATATATATATATATATATATATATATATATATATATGTATATATATATATATATATATATATATATATATATATATATATATATATATATATATATATATATATATATATATATATATATATATATATATATATATATATATATATATATATATATATATATATATATATATATATATATATATATATATATATATATATATATATATATATATATATATATATATATATATATATATATATATATATATATATATATATATATATATATATATATATATATATATATATATATATATATATATATATATATATATATATATATATATATATATATATATATATATATATATATATATATATATATATATATATATATATATATATATATATATATATATATATATATATATATATATATATATATATATATATATATATATATATATATATATATATATATATATATATATATATATATATATATATATATATATATATGTATATATATATATATATATATATATATATATATATATATATATATATATATATATATATATATATATATATATATATATATATATATATATATATATATATATATATATATATATATATATATATATATATATATATATATATATATATATATATATATATATATATATATATATATATATATATATATATATATATATATGTATATATATATATATATATATATATATATATATGTATATATATATATATATATATATATATATATATATATATATATATATATATATATATATATATATATATATATATATATATGTATATATATATATATATATATATATATATATATATATATATATATATATATATATATATATATATATATATATATATATATATATATATATATATATATATATGTATATATGTATATATATATATATATATATATATATATATATATATATATATATATATATATATATATATATATATATATATATATATATATATATATATATATATATATGTATATATATATATATATATATATATATATATATATGTATATATATATATATGTATGTATATATATGTATATATGTATATATATATATATATATATATATATATATGTATATGTATATATATATATATATATATATATATATATATATATATATATATATATATATATATATATATATGTATATATATATATATGTATATATATATATATATATATATATATATATATATATATATATATATATATATATATATATATATATATATGTATATATATATATATATATATATATATATATATATATATATATATATATATATATATATATATATATATATATATATATATATATATATATATATATATATATATATATATATATATATATATATATGCATATATATATATATATATATATATATATATATATATATATATATATATATATATATATATATATATATATATATATATATATATATATATATATATATATATGTATATATATATATATATATATATATATATATATATATATGAATATGTATATATATATATATATATATATATATATGTATATACTTATATATATATGTATATTATATGAAAATTTATAAAATTAAACTATATCTATATAAAATATACTTTATATAACTGACAATATGTTCATATATATATATATATGGTATATATATATATATATATATATATATATTTATATATTATGTATATTATATATATATACTATGTATATATATATATATATGTTTATATATATATGGAATTATATATATATATATTATATATATGAGCACTGCAAGCCTATGCTGTGCTCTCTATGGTGGTATTTTGCACAGGCTGGCCACCATCTGTTTGCTGGAAAAAAAGGTAATCCTAATTGTAATTTCAAAAGTTAATGCCATCCTATATGTCAATAAATATATATATATAATATATATGTGTATGTATATATATATGTGCCAAGTACTCACAGAGACTCTGGTTTCAGTATCCATAGAAACCTTCCATGAGCTTTGGATGTACTTATTAACTGTTCATAAGATACTGTGTGTGTGTGTGTGGTGTATGTTGTGTGAGTGCATGGTGTGTAGTGAGTTTATCTTGTGTATTGTATGTATGATGCATATGCATGTGTTGAAAAGAAGTCTGTGTGTTGTAAGTTGTATGTTAAACGTGTGTATGTGTGATTGTGTGCTGTGTATATGTTGTGACTGTGGTGTGTAGTGAGTGTATGTATTGAATGTATGGTCCGAGTGTAAGGTGTGTGCATGTACATATTATGTGTGGTCTCAGTGTGGGTGTGTATAGTGTATGGCGTGTTTATTGTATGTGCGCTGAGTATAGGTTGTGTATTGTATGTGTGGTGTGAGTATAGGGTTTGTTTGGATATAGGAAGTACAAATTTTTAAAACATTTTTATGAGTAGATATTTATTTCTCTCGATATTAAATAAATTTTACATAAAAAAATTCACAACTCACAATATTTATTTAGAAAAGCAAATAATACAAAATAAATCAACTCTAGATTTTCAAAACATACAAACCATTTAACTTGGTATATTAATATTAGAAAAGAACTATTATATTCAAATATTACAAAGTATGTATAATAGTAACTGTAAACTTAACAGATATTTTCTATTAATAATGAATGTTCAAAAAAAAACAAAAAAAAAAAAACACAATTACCAAAGAGAGAAACATCTATCCTTATCATGCTTTGAGTACTTTTCTGTTGCAAAATATTTGCCAAGGAGATGTTAGGCAAAAATCGGGATTTTAAATTCTGTATGCAAGTCCACAATTTTTTTGGTTCAACAGACATTCCTTACAAAAATTAAAATTAATTTCATAATTTTACACATGTACAGAATGCCGGTTGTTTTTTTCTTTTTTAATTAAGTTTTCAAATAAAGGAAAGATGTTCAAAAAAATTTTTAGTCAGACATGAAAAACTTCTTAAGGCATTTCATTAACTTGAAAATTTTTAAAATTAAACTTTATCTATATAAAATATTACTTTAGTTAACTGACAAAATGTTCATATAAAAATAATTCGTAAAAATTATTTTTTTATACATATTTGGTTATGAAATGCCTTTAGTCTGCTCTATTTTTAAATTAAATGTTATTGACTCACGCACTAATTAAAGATGGTATTAAGTTTTAAAAGATAAGTTGGAATTAATAATTATGGTGTCAATCGCGTGAGCACTGCAAGCCTATGCCGTGCTCTCTGTGGTGGTATTTTGCACAGGCTGGCCACCATCTGTTTGCTGGAAAAAAAGGTAATCCTAATTGTAATTTCAAAAGTTAATGCCATTCTATATGTCAATATAAACAACTAACAAAAAATACAACAAATAAGCACTAACTTTCATATTTGCAAAGATTTTTAAAAAAACTATTTTTAAAGTCAATATAAAAATTATTGAAAACTAAAAACAATAAAAACATAATAATAATAATAATACAATTACATATATGTGTGTATATATATATATATTGTATATATAAACACACATTCTATATCTTGAAAATTTTATTCAATCACAATCCATAGCATTAAACATTAATGTCTCTGAAATATACAACACACACATAGATGGATACAACTTTATCCCACACACAAAAAAAAAAAAAAAACTCATAAGCTGAAACTTACATCTGGATTAGCTGAAGTAGCTGTGTCTTCAGCCTAAAATAAATTACTTAATTAGAATGAAAATAGAATGAAAAAAAGAGGGCTAGTTTTAAATACTTTCAAAATAATTAAAAAAAAGTTCATGTTCAAAATAAAAGGAAATTTGATATGAATTAAATAGTTAATTCTTTATATATATATTAATATTGAAAACAAAATAGGTCACTTAAAATGCAACTACAATTATATGCTTTAAAAATACATTTAGATTTTTCCTACTCATGCAAAAAATACAGAGTAAATGAAGAAACAATATATAAAACAGAATGACTAATTGTAACCATTTAATGTGTAATTTAACAAAAAGAATTTTCAACCTTACATTATGCCACACAATAAGAGGAATATTCTACAACATGTAAGAATTTACAATGTCATTCTGTTTACATAAGTAAGATGAATAATAAAAAATCATCCAAATGATTTTAAACGATTATACATATTTGTAATAACATTTACACTTACATTAGTCCAATCATCGCCATCAGACTGAGAATTTCCCGGTTGACGAGTCTGACGGGTTGCACGGCGACGATAACGATTCTTTGGTGGACCTCTTTGAATGTCACCACCGTCTTGACCATCGCCCTGAGCATTGTCTTGGCTCCGTGGTCTACGAGGAGGACCGCCTCTACCTCCGCGAAAATTTCTACGGAAAAATCTACGTGACGGTCCACCACGTTGACCACCTTGCTGTATATTGCCGTCACCTTGTTCACCATCACCACCCATATCTGGCCGAGGACCAGAACGACGGCCACGGGGATAATATCCCCCATAACCACCTCTTCCACGTCGAGGTCTAAAACGACGTATAGATGTGTTTTCACCACCTTCATTACCCGATTGATCACCTTCTAATTTCCCTTCACCGGATTCATAATCTAATAAAAATATTTAAAATTAACGTAATCGAGATTTATAAAACATGAATTT
Organism: Neoneuromus ignobilis; assembly: GCA_029203775.1. Classification (NCBI taxonomy): domain Eukaryota; kingdom Metazoa; phylum Arthropoda; class Insecta; order Megaloptera; family Corydalidae; genus Neoneuromus; species Neoneuromus ignobilis. The sequence continues at coordinate 16,417,245 of CP092096.1, read as the reverse complement.
CAAAAAAGAATAAAAGCTAATTTTATAATAACAAACTAACTATCTTGATTATCACGAGGAGGTCTACGTGAACCTCCACGACCACCCCGCACAGCACGAGGATAGAACCACTGACGATAGCCACGACGTTTATCGGCCGCATATGGTGAGCCACGCACTGCTGTTCCATCAGGCCCTGTCACCTGAGCAGCTTCATGACCTTTTTCACCCACCACCACATTGAATTCCACCACCTCTCCGTCACCCACCGAGCGCACCGCCTTCTTCGGATTATTTTTCACAATGGCTGACTATAAAACATAAAAAAAAAACTTTATACTATTACAATATATTTAACTTATATACATATATATTATATATGCACACTACCGTTCAAAAGTTTGGAAGCAAGTATATTTTTCATTAAACAAAAAAAATCAATACATCCCAGGGAGAATTAAAAGTCACGCTCTAACAAACTTTCAACAACTCTGACAATTATCTTCAAACAAAATAGGAAAAAAATAGATGAATATTTTAAGAAATTAATAAATGCATAAAATTTATTTTCAATTAATGAAAAATAAATGTGGTCACTTTGACAAGGCAAGAAATTAATTTAAATAAGGTAGTTTTTGTACTGAAGTAAATACTGTGATTCCAATAAAACAATATATATACACTTCTTTAATTACTTATTCAATAATTTGCATTTGCTTCCAAACTTTTGAATGGTCTGTGTATATGTATATGTGAGTGAGTGAAAGTGTGTGTGTATGCATTAATATATATATATATATATATATATATATATATATATATATATATATATATATATATATATATATATAATCTTTAACTATCAATATTTTCACACACAAATAATATATATGTAAAAATACAACATTAAATTACTTATCACTTATGAATAAACATAATAATCAAAGGTTGAAAAGTTTATCAGTATTTATAAAAACAAAAAAATATTACACAACATAGAATTTAAAGATAAATATTGAATTTAAATACATAAAAATAATTAATTAAACTAACAATTTTCATTAAAGAAATAAAAACTTCACATTATACATTATTTTATTAACATTTCAATAATAATATTATTGAAATGTTAATAAAATAATGTATAATGTTTTTATTATAATTTGAAATAATGTTTAATAATAAACATTATTTCAAATTATCATTTTTAAAGTTAATGAAAATTTGATAATTTCACACAAACATTTAAAATCTTATATTAAAAACCAGGATTTAAATTTGTATCAATTTACTCACCTGATGTACAAATACGTCTTCCTTTGTGTCATTTCTGAAAATAAACATATTTTATATATTAAATAATTAAAATCTAAATTTAAAAATATTATATTCGTGCAGACTGCTAGTACTTTTTTTAATATATATATATATATATATATATATATATATATATATATATATATATATATATATATATATAAAATGGCTATATAATTTTTCATTCTTTTTAGTTCAGCATTAATTGTAACATGTTTTATACTTTTAGTCTTAGTATTTTCAGTGTTCTATTCCAAAACTATGAATTAAATTACTAAGTCAAGTTGCTTTTTATGTCAATGTCCTTAACTATTGTTTTATATATAGTAAAATGTCAGATCATTGGACCAAAGAAGATAGGCAACAGTGAACATTTGAATTATGAGAAGTCTGAAAATATATCCAATGCTAATAAAGAGCACAAAAATAAATCAGTTTCAAATACTTTTTTCAGTTACTATTAGTATTTGTGTGTGCATATATCACATATGAAATCAGATATTTATATAAAAATATTACCTATTTATAAACCCATATCCACTCTTGACATTGAACCATTTAACAGTGCCGGACACCTTACTAGCTGTAAATTAAAATAATTATTTTAATATTTACACACACACGTTTATATTTGTGCATGTTCTTGTGTGTACTTTATATATACACCTAAAACAATAGATATGTTTACTTCTAATCCAGGCGCGCCATTATTTCTATTATAATCGTATGTTTTAGGTGCAGTTTTAATCATAAAATAATTATATAAAATAATTAGATCACGAAGAAATACATAAAAAAGGCTATTTTAAATTATCCATATTACATTAACTTATGAATTCTTTTAAAAGAATGTCATAAACATGGCTTCTCATTAAATAAGTAAGAAAGCTATGAAAAATTCAATAAATCTTTTCCAAGCCCCGTTAAAATAATTAAAATACATAAAATACATTATTTATAAATTACTTTTGATAACTCTAAAGTGGAATTATTAACATAAGATTTTTAATTGCATCATAACTCATTATTCTCAAACATGTGCTCAAACGCGCTAAGATGGTGGCCTCATGGAAGCAGACCGGCGTGGTGACCTCATCTACGCATTACGAAATATATATATTTTTTTTTAAAAAATTCATTTTTCTTACCGATGACTTGCTTTGTAGTCGCCTTAGGTTGTACGGGCGCTTGCTCCGGGTCAGCCATGGTGTTAATGGGCCGGTGGGAAGATGTTTTCACTCCGCACACACACTCCGAGATGTTAACTGCTTTCCTGCTTTTACAGTTGTTGTTGAATGCTTACTAAATTCGTAGCCAACTACATACTTAATGCTTGTTGATAAAATAGGTTACGACATACGGCACGATTTTCATTCTCACAGCTGCATACCAGTAGTAAATAATGCATAGGGAACGTATATGAACACTTTTTTACTAATTATTTGTTATTGCGCATGAGTCTAATAACACGATGTGTAATTCAATTATTTTTATCTATGAAATAATTTCACAGCCAAATTTACATTATTAAAATAATTTTCTTGTATTAATTAATAATATTGAATATGTATCCTAATATTCCTTGAAAATAACAAATACATGATTATATCTACCTACCTATATATATATAAATGTATTTATAAATGATGATTTTAGAGTAATTTATAAGCATAATTATATAAAATGCCTGGTTTAGTTGGATAGTTAGGAATAGGAATGTATTAAAATACTAGATTCAAATATTGTAATATAATGTACTTCATGTATTATAGTACATTTTTCCCAACAATTATGTTGACAACATATAGTTTAGTACATTATGTTTCTGTAAGCATGACTTATATTTACTTATAAAAACTTTATATATCACATTTGTAAAATATCAAAATATTTTTAATAACATTTATTCCATCACTATGAACATATCCAAATTCATATCGTCAATAAAACTGACAAATCAACGAATATTCACTTACGTGAACGAAAGCACACTTGATTACCTAAAATATGTCATGCTAACGTCGCATAACCGTTATATAATTACCATACTCTAGAATATTAATTCTTTCGCATACTCATACGTATATTTATCCGATATATTTTTTTATTAACATTTCTTGTTTAATGCATTCTAAGCATTTACAGTAACTCGAAAATCTAGAATCTCATATGATCATTTAAACAAATAAAATACAATTTATAGAATGTTCTTCTTTATAAATAGTTTTTCCAAATTTGAATATTTAAGTATCGAATATGCATATAGATATAACTCTATGAATATATAAACTACTTAATTAGTTTACTCTTACATATGAATAATGAACACAAAGTAAACATATAAAAACAATTTTTTTAACACATTAAATGTTTTACAAATTTTATCATTTTAACTAAAAAGTTTAAAAAGAAAACTTCACGACCAGGTAACACAAAAAGCTTAAATAACCAATATAATTTTTAAATAATTACATTCAATTTTAACTACGCACGGTGTAATGGAAAAAAAATCATTTAAATATACAATCATTTTTGCCTTCGTGCTCTCGCTATGGATCTCGGTCTCGGTGCTGTCGAACCGGATCCTATACTGAACATAGCTCCTCCTGATCCTGAAGGCGGTGCGAATTGAGGTAACGACGGTGTGCCGAAAGCCGGAGTGGTCGTTCCTGTTCCGAATGTATTCGAAGAACCGAAAGCTGGAGTTGCATTTGATCCGGCTGAAAAATTAAAATTACTAGGCGTGGCAATAGATGAACTTGCACCGAACTGGAATGCACTCGGTTTAGTATTACTTGCACTACTAGCTTGATTTGAACTTCCGAAAGTGAAAACACTTGAAGATGTACTTGCATGTGTTTGATTTGTCGATGCTGTATTACCGAAAGTACCGAATCCATTATTGGACTGGTTATTAGTTCCGAAATTCATATTCGAAGTAGATCCAAATACAGAAGGTTGGCCAGTAGAATTAAAAGATGTCGTATTAGGCGTCGCACCAAATATAGTATTAGATTGCTGAACTGTTGAACCAAATATGTTACTAGATGGCTGTGTGGTAGTTGAACCAAAAGCATTATTATTATTATTATTATTATTACTAGTACTATTGTTGTTGTTCGCAAATCCGACAGAATTTGGCTGAGTAGATGCACCAAAAATATTATTGTTCTGAGGTGTAGTTCCAAATACATTATTTGCTTGATTAGAAGAACCAAATCCAGTTTGTTGTTGAGGATTACCAAATGGACTTGATGTTTGACCGTCTCCTATAAATGTAGAAGTCGACCCGAATATATTTTTAGTGCCTGTTCCTTTAAATGGATTTGCCGTAGTAACAGATCCGAATATATTCGAAGTTGTCGTCGTTTGAACTCCGAAAGTAGATGACGTAGTTTGTGGGGTCACGGTCGATCCAAAAATAGACGATGAATTTGCTGTTCTGAATGAATTTTTTGTCGCGTTTCCAAAAGATCCGGCTGAAGTTGTAGAACCAAAAGCTGTCTCATTTGTATTAACACCATTTCCAAATGTGAACAACTTTGAATCTGAATTCGATGTTGTATTATTACCAAACGATACTTTTTCTGTATTTACTGTTGAATTAGTAGATACAAATCCACCAAATGTTGGCACAGTCGGTGCTGTTGAAGTGGTAACTGTAGTTTGGCCAAATGCAGCAGTTCCAAACGGAGAAGCAAAAGTTGTAGATTTGATAGCATCACCAAACTTTGGCTGATTTTGTACTGTGTTAGCATTAAATGATGGACTTTTTCCTGTTCCAAAATTGAAAAGAGTTTGATCTGTTTCCTTTTTACTGTTTGTTCCAAACATTACAGGCTCAGATTTTGTAACTGTCGTTACAAAATTTGAATTTACACTAGCAGTTGATGTACCAAATTGTAAATTACTATCGATGATATTATTAGTATTTGATCCAAATTGAATATTTGAATTATTATTAGTAGTCGTCAAAGTGAATGATAAACTTGATGCGGTCGTTACAGATACTCCAAAGGTAGATTGATTATTTTCTAATTTAGATACATTGTTATTTACTGATACTTCATTAGATTTTATTGCAGAAGCACCAAAACTAGGTAAATTACTTGATATTTTATTATCAGAAGTAAATGTTCCAAATGAAACTGTAGTTGTAGGATTTTTATTCAACATTGATCCAAAAGAAGACACGCAAGTGTTAGTCTTCTGTACACCAAAATTAGGTACAGCTATGGTTTTCTCTGCAGATGTTACTATTGTGCTTATTCCTTGAATATTTTGATTAACAGTTGATTGTATATCACACACTGGTACTTTTGTTGATTCTGATTTAGTTGATCCTTTAATATCAAAAATAAATCCACCGGTATTTGACTGATTGTTAGATTTGTTTTCAGATATAGACTTTTGCTCAAAACTACCACCGATAGAAGTTGATAATTTATTTTCACCAAAATTGAAAAGAGTAGTTTTACTTTGATCTGAATTTAAACCATTGTCTATTTTATTTGAAACAAAATTAAATCTAGATGTCGCTGAAATAGGCGTGTTTAGTGACTGAAGAGAAATTGTCGGTAATTGAACAGAGGTTGCAGAAGATGGATTAAATGGTGACGATGTTTTTGTTTCAAAATTAAACATAGGAGATATTTTTGGAGAACTGGAGCTACTATTGTTTGATACTGTTGAATTGTTTGTTATTATAGGAGAAACTGATTTGATACCAAAAGACATTTTAGGTGGACTGGATGTCCCAGTAGCAGAAACACTATTAAGCAAAGGCACCGCTGTTTCTATAGACTTACTAGCTGCAGAAGAAACAGACGGTATCGTATTGATAGTGGTACCGCACGAAACAATCGGCGATGTGTTTCCGAAAGTCACACTGCACACTTGACTCGGAGAAGTGAAAATAGATCCGTTTAAAATTCTAGGACTCGTTTTGCCGTGCGATGAAGATGCAAGAAAACTGTCCCTAATCACATTTGAATCAGAAACAACTTTTTCAGGTGATGAGTTTTGTAAAATATTAGGAATTGAAACTGTAATTAAAATATGTGATTTATTCACATCATTCTGACTAGTATCAAATTCTGATACTTCAGATTTTGATGGAGAGCATGATTCTGTAATAACAGAATTTGAATTGACAATCTTTTTTTCATCGGACTCTTTTAATATATCTTCTCCGGTTGACTGCCGTGTAAATTTAGATTCTTTCGATGAAATATTAACATCCTCGGGTAAATTGAATGTAACTTTTTTCTTTACTGTATCTGTTTTTGATTTGGGAGGTGTGAGAATACTGACAAGAGGTTTAGTTTCCGCTGGATTATCAGTAACATCCATACTTTTTTGTTTCGTTTTAGATATTTCTTTTATTTTCTTGTCTATCGTTTCTTTATCTAAACCGTCTAGCACGCCTAACAAAGTTATTAATCGGACATCGTCCGAAACTTCTTTTATCGGTAACTCGACCCTATTTGTTTCAAATATCTCTGGATTAAACCTGTAATGGTTACGTGATTTGTGATTTATTTCCGATACGGTTTGTGATTTAGGCGACCTTATTTCTTTTGTGATATTTTTCTGAATTGTTTTACTCTCCGTCAATCCTTCGAAATTATTTTTCGGCACATCTGTGTGTAAAGTTCCATTAGAAAGATTGATTTCATTACTAGAGTTCAATTTTACTTGCTTATTGTTATTGTAGTGATTGAAATGAGAATTGGCTTTATCTGAAATAAATACCAAAATAAATATTCAATAACTTAATATAATGAAATAAAAATATAAAAAAAAAAAAAAAAAAACACTGAATTCTTACTGTACCTGCTTTTCTTTTCATGGTGCACTGATTCTGTAACATGCCAACACTCGAACTATGAGACATGATAATGTCTTTGATGCTACTACGATATTTTTTCGTAGTAGGTGAAACGCCAGTGTTTGAAAACGTCGGCGATTCGCTGTCACGATTCCGTTTTGTTTTATTACATACGTCTTCGTCGAGAACCGTGTTCGATTTTAAACGTTTATTGACTTCTGAATCTTCTTCCTAAAAATAACAGCGTGAAAATAGTTTTTTTTAAATTCTATTACATCGACAATAGCAACGCTTACTCTCGCGTGTATTCTTTTTCTAGAAATTTCTTTTAAAGCATCGAGCACACTCCGTGTGCTAATTTCTGTCTGCAGATTATCTGGCTTTCGTTCAGGAGGGTACATCATTGAACTTTCATTGAATATCAATGTCCGATCTGCCGGACGATAAGAGGTATCTAAATAAAAATGAAATTAACGACGCTGCTATAAAAACTCATAAAAGATATGCGAGATTTAAAAGTTATACGGAAAATCACAACGTGTTCGTCTTCATACCTGGCGGTGCTATACGAACAGTAACTGTTTTTCGTAAAGGTTTCATCTGTGGTAAAGGTGATTTATTTAACTGTATATTTGGAAATTGTCCTGGACTACTGTATTTTGGATGATGTGTTAAACGTTGTTTATTATTAACAGAATCCTGGGAATTATACTGTACAATTCGAGTAGTTAACCCAGGACTTTTAGTATCTGTCAATGTCCTAAAATGTTTTCATAATATTAAATCATTTTAGTTCTGGTCATATCTTTTTTTAATCACTTACCCTATATCAATATTGTAACGAGTTGAAGCAAGGAGTGGACCAGTCTGAAACATTGTACTATTGTCTGGACTTTCGAATGATCCATTAAAATGTGGTATATTTGTATTTGATAAAGAGTATTTCTTATGTCTAAAAAGAAATATAAAAATTATACAGCATAAACTGAATAACTAAAGTAACTGCATGCTTGTATTGTATATGCAAATGTATATATTCAATAATACATTGTATTATCGAAGTAAATTTATTTACCTGTTCCATATAGAACCTTTTGGAGTAGTTTTTACCAAGGAATTATTTCCTGATTCGTTTTTTCTATTCCAGGAAGACGAAATTGGAGTAGATGTAAGTTTCATAGTACCAAAAGACATATTTCCATTTTGAGGTGATACACTTATGTTTGGATCAAACGTACGACCACTAGTTGAATTTTTAGTAAACATTTTCTTGACGAGATAATATTGTCAGCAGTATAGGCGAACGCCTTGAAATTGAAGGTTTCAAATGTGTTTTCTAACCTTTTAATTATTTATAGATAATTGTGAAATCGTTGCACGCACGTTACGATTTGAATATTTAAATTAAAAAAAAAAATAAGAAAATTAACACTGATAATATAAAATGTACTTAATGATAAAAGCAAAATTATTGTTAATTTTGTAATAAACTTATTTACACGTTAAGAACGCAAGAACACGCATCATCGTCTCTCGGTTCACAAAATAGCTGCGTCAGCCATATTTAATTTTAAATATTTTTTTTTCCTTGCACGTTTACATTCTTCACACTGATACGATTTGTGATACGTATGTAAACAAGCATTGCTGACTCGAATTAAGAGGCTCTCGCTAAAATTTATGACTTATGCAAGAAGTTACAAATTTATTTGCACAATACTGATTAATGACGTACCGTTATCACAACCAAATAAATAAATGACAGAGACTCGAACATACGAAGTTTGATATGCATGATCATTTCAAATAAATAGCTTCTCTGACCAAGAAAAAATAATCTCTTATTGAATAATAAATCGATTTTAAATGTTCTACTAGTGTACACAGTTACGTGTACTTTAATTATTATCTCTTGTACAAAAATATTACTTTACTTTTTAATACTACTATAAATGAACGAGTCAATAAACTGTTAGTATAAATAGTTTTTATAAAAAAAAGCAACAATTTATTTCACTCGGAATTTATACACTTGATTTATTTATGCCCAAACGTTATTGTTATTCATAATTATTAAAATCTGATATCAAGATTGTTTTTTAAAAAATAACAAATAAATCAAACATCTTATTGCTATACACCAAAGTAAAAACACAGAGGCGTTGTTTTTGAGTAAAATATATTTTTTATTAATATACCAATAGATGAAATAGTCATTATACACACTATCGAATGAGTTTCGTTTTCCTCTACTATATATTACAATGATGTTTACACTTTTTTTAATAAAGAAAAATAAATGTTTGAAAAAATGTATACATATTAACAAAATAGTAATAAATATTTAATATATTTTCAGTATTTTATATATTTTGATGTACATATATCAAATATAATTTTTAAAATAAAACGATTTATAATGAGTATGTTTAAGATGAATTACTAAATTATAAATGAAAATATATATTGAGGCAGTGATTGTAAGAGATCAAATGAAATTAATTAAATAAAAAATAATCTCTAGCTTAATTAAAATATGGTTATATGGCCTTTTATTTTGCCAAAGGCACGTTATGGCAGCATGAACAACTGAAGGCAACAAATATAAATGAAAATAAAATATAAAATCGTTACATATTACATAAAATTGCAGTAAGCTTCATTATAACCTAAAATAAATTTAGTTATCGATATTTAAGTTTATAATACAAATCATATTTATAAGCATTGAAAAATGTATTGTATCGACGAAAACAACGGATATATTAGATTATTCGAGTCGATTACAATATCAAACAGAAGTAAAGACAAATAGTATTTCTTGGTTTCTGAACTGCCCTGAGAAATATTTTATGTACAGTAACTATCATAAAAAAAAAGATATATATAAAATATTTCACATCCTGTTAGACATATAATAAATAGTGGTTTGACAGAGATCGTAATCGAACGGATAAAGCACGACAGTATTCGAATTCGTAACATATAAGTCGGTACAAACGATGAATTGACTTTAAAATGTAATTAAATTATACAAAAAGTGAAACATTTTATTTACTTAGAATACAACACAAACCATACATAACATTTCATTAATATTTACATTTTTCGAGACTTATCATATACATATATTTATAAACAGATATTTTATTAATATTACGCAGATACTTTGTTCCGCTTTCCCTGTTCTTTTACACATTCTGCATCGATCTTTTTCCCTTTTGCGTGCGCTAATAACGTCACTAATTTTTTAGGCGAATCACCTACAATCCATCCGTGTTGTATAGGCCTGTCGTCGTCAGGATCTTCTCTTATTGGTTTCACTTCGATTAGATCTTCAAATTCATCTTCACTTGAACTAGACCAATAATAAAGTTTTTCACTCGCACTACGTTTACGTCTAGTCGTCGCTAAACTTTCTATAGTTTCAACTTGTGATAACTGGTCTTTGTTCGATGGTTTTGCAATTGTAACAGGTCGTTCTTTAGTTTCAACGGAACATGTGTTCCTTCGTTTGATCGTGTTAGATTTTCGGTGAACTTTACTACACTTTTCTGACCTTTTGACACGTTTTAACGGCCGTTTTCTAGGTAAAATTTTTCTTTTCATCGAATGAAGGCGTGAAGATTTAGTTTTGAAAACGATTTTTTGCGGTAAAGAAGTCGTAGTCTTTTCTCCGTTCATACTTTTTTCTAACGATAATGCAGAAGTATCAGACACGTTGTTTTTAATTAAAACATCACAGTTGTTTTGCTTTTTCATTTCGTTATTTTCTTCTACTTCTTCAGTGTCGTTTTGAAAAACTACATCGAGAGCCGTCGTATCGGGGATATCGGCACTTTTAGATTTAAAACCGTCGACGACAGCCGATTCAAGTATTTTTTTTCTATCTACTTCTGCGTCTGATAATTCATCGGAGCTCCAAAACTCGACTAGAACGTTTTGCTTACCGCTCGTGCATTTTCGCTGGCTTTTCCTTCCTGCGACTCCGATACATTCTCTGATTTCTTGTTCTAGATTTAATGTCTGTTGAAGCTTTTGTTTCTTAAACGTTCGCTTGCGATTACTCTTGTTGACGGGTTTCTTTGCAGATAAACAGAATTCATCATCTGAACTGGAATCTGTTCTAGCACGTGGTTTTTTATATTTTTTTGATTTCTGAACAGCCTGTGAGGATGGCACGACAACTTCAGTTTTCAAAGTATAAGTACTATCGATATTCTGTTTAATTTTATTTTCTAACGTATCGAGTCTTTCTAAATGACTAGATGCGGAACAATCATCGATTTTTTTTAATTTAGTAACTTCTTTTTCTATTGCACTAGAGTCTCGACCTAATAATGCGTCGAAAATCGAATCGATTTCTTTTTCACTCAATTTAATATTAACACTAGCGTCGACTTTCACAGATCCTTTTTTTGGATGTCCTTCGAGCAATTTAGAATTTTCTGGATCGGCTACATCGCTCGACTCTGACGGTTTACTCTTCACGACATGTTTAAATATTCTTCCCATTATCATACATTTCTTTTGATTATCGTTTTTCACATTTCTTTTGCGCGATCTCACTCGTTTCTTCTGAATGTTTCTACTTTTCACGACCGGTACATCTTCTTCACTTGAAGGTGAATTGTCCACACTAAGAGAATCGATATAGGGATAAGGTTCACTATCGCTATCCAAGTTATTACTTTTGTTTACATTTGCTTCGTCACTTAAATTGTTATCTGTATTTAAATCATTCGTGCGAGTGTCTACAGATGTATTCACGATTTTTTGACTACGAAAACTTTTAAAAAGTGGCAGTGTGTTTTCAGAATTAAATAAACCCAATCCGTCGTTATCTTGTGTATCTTCGAAATCATAAATATCTTTAACTTTCGGCGTTTCTTGCTTTTTCATCCCGGATTTCATTTTCGTATATCTACTCTTCATACCTTTTGATTTTTGCGACTTTCCTCGTTTGACTTCACGAAAACCCAACTTATTTCCGACACGATTAAAAAATCCTGAATTTTTTCTTTTCGAGCCGTTTGTAACTATATACCCGTCGGCGAAATTTGATTCAGATGAAGTTTTACTTAATTTATTTTTAAAACTTTTTAATACACTCTGGGATACCTCGACACCATTTTTATATAACTTTAAACCGAATGAAACATTATTTTTTGAATTTGCTGCCGCAAGTAAATTTTGATCGTCACACGACTTGTCGTACATTTCATTTAAACTTTTTGCCTGCATTGAACAGTTTAACATTTCTGATAAATTTAATTCATGGGTCGGTATAGATACTCTGATTCCTTCGAAAACTTTTTTAGCACCTTTAGTAAGAATTTTCTTATTTGCTTCTGTACTTGAATCGACAGTATCTTTTTCGTCTTCAGTTGTAGGAACTTCATTTGATGAGGACGTACTGTAAAATGTACGTACATATATAACAACATATATAAACATTATTATAAAAAAATATAAAAATTAAAAATATATAATTACCTGTGTAAATCTGCAGCTATATTTGATTGCTCTGTATTGGATTCATTGATAGTTTGAATTATATTTTCGATCTCGTGTTCTTTCTCTGTTTGAAGCTCATTCTTTAGGTTTTCTTCACATAATGTACCTTCAATGTTGTCGGAGTCAACTTCATTTGCCATCAGTAAATTTGCAGCATCATCAATTACATTAATGAAATTATTGAAACTACTAGTATTTTGTTCTCGGTTACATGAGTTTATATCAACATTATCCACCAATTCGTTTGATGTCTGGTCTTCTTCATTTTCCGATAATTGTTCTTGGTCTTCATTTGCGTTTGCATAATGTTGATACGGAATTGATTCTACAGAACTGACGGATATATCTTCGTACTGAATGTCTAAATTGTCTTGATTAATTAAAATTGAATTAGAATTCGATGAAACATCTTCGAATCTGACATCAGTCAATGAATTAGATTTACTTCTGATTTGTTTTTCTTGTTCCAGCCATTTATATGATGTATTATTAATCAAAACAGCACCGAAAGGAGTATTGGAAGCAGAATCCCTATTTGAAATCCAATCCGATGCAACAGAATCTGAACTAGACCAGTTTTCTGATCTTGAGTTATTGATATTTTCCTCATTAGGTTCCACTGGCTTAAAGTCAAAAGAATCTCCACTTACTGTTTTAAATTTAAAATTAGTAGGATCGGAATTTATTTTTTTATTAAGTTTATGAGATTCTGAACTACTTTTCAATAGACTACAACACTCTAAAAATAATTCTTCATCTCTGTTAAGCTTTTTTCCAGAATAATTTTCATCAAAACGATTCGTATTAAAATTTCCAATATTTTTGCACTGCTTTTTGTTAGAGGTATCTGAGGTATCATTGGAAAGAAGAAAAGATTCCTTATTTTTTTCAGCAAATTTTGTAATATGCGATGAAATAATTTTTTTACAAGTTACATTTGTACTATTAGTTAGTTTTTCGTCTTCCCCAATCATATCATCGTCTTTATTCGTATTATTTATGTAATTATCACTTGTACTGTTAACATAGTTTTCAGGAATCTTAGTATTTGATAATTCAGAATTAATTTCTTCCAATGACTTAGGAGGCGATGTGATAGGATTCAAGTCGAAACTTTTTCTTTCTCCTAAACTTCTATAACGTTTCGGTTGATTTGAAATGACTAAATCCGGATAATTTACATTAGATCCTAACTGGTATGATTCATTGCCGATATCATCGTCGTCTTCAATATCATTATCGTCGTCGCCGTCATCTTCACTGTTCAAAGTAACGGTATTACAACTCTGATTTATATCGATGTTGCTGTTTTTATTCTCGATATCATTCTGTAATAATTCACTCGAATAATTTTTAGAATCCTTTTCACTATTGACAATTTTTTCAGATGAAGAATCTTTATTTACATTATTAAAACTGTCAACGCTATCGTGCAAAGAATGTTCATTATTTTCGTCTTTTGGATATGTCTCTTCTATAACATTATTTGCTTCTTTGATTGCATTTAACTCTATTTCTTTTTGTTCTTTTCGCCGAAGTTCATCTTGTTTTGCTTCTATTTCAGACAGTTTTGCTATATGAGTGAATGTCATTTTATGTTTTGTTAAATTATCTGCCCGACAAAAATGTTTGTTACATATTTCACAGAAATGATCGATAACTGCACTTTTTTTAGACTGGATTGTCTCTTTTATTTTTGTAACTGTCTTTCGCGATTTTTTCATCTTTCTTGTCAATTTCTTCATTTTATTGGTTTTTATTTTCAACAAAACCGGCGAATGTCTATCAGCAATCGAAGACTGCTCTTTTTCTGGTTCTTCAAAATCGTTACTCTGTTCTGGAAAATCATCCGAATTTAAATTATCAATATCGTTATCGATTGAAAAGGATGTATTTGAACTTTTAATATTATCAATCGATGAAATAGAAACATTTTCATCTAATGCATCAAGTTCAATACTATTTCTGTGAGATTTAGAATATGAAAATTCTTTATTTCCTTTTATTTCTGTTATAACAAAGTCACTATTGTCATTATTCGTCGAAGAATTCGAAGTTTTACGACTAAGATGTAAAATGATCGGTTCTACTTTTTCATTATTAGTACATGTAGACGACACTGTCTTTTTAACATCAGAATTATGTTTCGACTTTGAAGAATGTTTTTTCAGTTTAGATATTTTTCCTTTCTTTTTTCGATGAGTTTTCTTTTCAAAATTACTATTTGTTATAGAAAATTCATATATCTGTATGTCATTTTCTGCAACTTTTGGTTGTTCTAAACATGTCTCGATTTCATTATTAGCAACATCTATTTCACAATTTAATACATTACAAGAATCATTTTCATCAATATGATTTTCATTTACAGTATCTAAAATCTCTTCATCTACAAAACTTTCTATCATATCCTTTTGTTGTAATATGACATCCATTTTACATTTCTCATCAGCATTTAAGATATTAATTTCTTTTGATTCATCATCTAACAGATCGTTCTTTTCATCAATATTTTCGATATTTTCAAGAATGTTTAGTTCTTTTTCCTCCAATATCGGTGTTAATTCTTCAATTAATTTTGGTAAATTTATACTAGCAATATCTTCTACAGAATTTTGAACGGTATCTAATTCTGTATTAGTATTAGTTCGAGAGGAAAGAAATTTGGATAAAGGTATTTCATCTTCAGAATCACTTGACAATGGACTAGTAGAAGAAATATTCTTACAGTCATCATTGATTCTACCACAAATAGATACTATATCTTTTATCGAATCATTTGAAACGGAAATGCATGGTTCCTTATTCAAAGAATGATCTATTATTTCATTACTTATTAAATTGTTTACTTCTAAATTTAAATTATTCTGTAGTATATTATTCTGACTATCCGAAGTGTAATTATTATTAAAACTTATTTTACCATTAGCAATTGCTACATTATCAGGTACTGTTTGAAGTGTTTCAGAACAAACTTTCGTTTTTCTTTTATTTCTATTTCTTTTTGATTTCGACTTTGTGAGAACTTTTGAAAGATCTACATTATTATTTTCCTTTCCACTATCGACAGTTTCAGATTTATTATAATCTATTTTTGTTACATGATTCGAATTGTACTCTGATAGCTTCTCGTCAAAAATTTTATTGTTTTTCAAACTGTTCTGATTCAGTATGTCAGAATTAAACATTTCTGCATTTCCTTCATTTTCAACAATACTGTTAGTATGGAACATTAGCCGACTATTTGAACGAAAATCATTTTCAACCGAGCTTAACTTATTTACAGTATCACATTCCAAAACGCCATTTGTTTGGTTTATTAACTGCATATTAGAAAAAATATTATTTTGGTATTCGTCCTCAATAACAGGACTTTTAGATCGTGCAGTATTATTTTCAAAGTCGGTATTTATTTGCGCCGATGTGCAATCACTTTTAATAGATGTACTAGATTCGACGTCGATCGAATTTTTTTCATTGTTTTGTTCTAAAGAATATTCCAAATTTAAATGTTTTTGTAGAATGAAATCGTCATATTGAGAATTTGAAATATTCATATTTTCCTGCCCACTATCATATAAAATAAGAGAATGTTTTTGCATACACGACGGATCTTTTTCAAAAGTAATTCTGTTTCTATCAGCTAAATCGTCCGTTTTATCAAACGTGCAAATGTTATCATTCTCAATAATGTTTACTGTGTCATATTTCTGAGACACAATTATTTGAGCGTTTTCTTTTAATGCTAAATTACTATCTATATCAGAATTATTATTTACAATTTTTTCTTCGGGGCAACAGACGTTATCTTCTTCTTCAGGAATCGAATCGTTCAAATCTTTCTGATAAGTAAAAATATCTAATTTTTGAGAAATGGAGATAACAGAATTTTCTAATGCAGAGGAAATAATATCGTGCGAAGAAACCTCACGTACATCGTCAGAAGTATCAATTAAATTTATATTATTTGATCTAGCTGTAACAATGTCATCTATTAGAGGAGATTTATTAATATCTTCTAAAATAACCGACACCTTCATGTTATCTAAAGGCAAAGATGTGTTCATATCTTCCAAAGATATAGAGGTATTTAAATATTCCAAAGGAACAGACGTACTGTTTTTCATATGAACGGTTGTAGGAATAGTAGTAGTCTCTGAAGGAACGGAATTGCTTTTCGAACAGTCTGATATATTTTCTAAAGAAATTGAAATACTATCTTTTAAAACATCCAATCGAGTTTCTTGTAAAATATCAACCGTGTTGGATTCAAAATCATCAGATACACTATTTTCCAAACAATTAGCCGTACAGTTATCTAACGAAAACGTTTTATTTACTAAATGTTCATTTGTCTCTTTTTCTAATGGAACAAAAGTTATATTTGGTTCCAAAAATACAGGCGAATTATTTTCTTCGGAAATATTTAAACTTCTTTCTGCGTTATTATCGGGACCACTTTCAAAAATACTCAACATGTTTTGTTCTAAACTATTACATGCTTTATTATCTGTTGGAATATATGTGTCATTTTTAAAAGAAAGCGATGTACTATTTTCAAAAACAGTAAGATCATTATTATGTGTGGACGATGAAATTTCTGTTTCGAGTTTATTATTTTCTAAAATGTTCGATTTATTTTTTTCCGACGACTGTCTCGTACCTTTTTCTACTGGACTAAATGTAATGTTATCATCAGTAGAAATAGACGTATTTATATCTTCTGACGGAAGAGATATGTCTAAATCTTTTATTAAGTTTGAACTGTGAATATTTTTTTCCAAAACACATCGATTGTTATCTTTTAAATGAATATCAGTAATAATCTCAGACGGAATTTTTGGTATAATATCAAACGTATTGTCAGATTCTAAATTAAGCGATGAGTTGAGAACTTCTTCCATTGGAGTTGCGGCAGTATCCATGTTTTTTTCAATCTTTTCCGGGCATAATGAAACGGAAATGTTTTCTGTACAAACGTTCTCATTATTTAAAGATATGTTAGTATTCTCTAAAGATGAAACTTTAATGTCTTTTAAAGCCACGTCGTCCTCGTCGTGTATCTGAGTGTATTCGTTTTCTTTTGAAGGCGTGACAATTCTATTTTCTTCGTCTACATTAGATATTTTTTCTAGACAAGGCGAAATGTAGTTCGTTTCAATAGACAGCGATTTATTTTCTAATATAGAATTATTTATATTTTCTCGAGCATTACAATTAATTTCATCGTGAGATGATGTAGTATTTATTATGTTTGTTTCTAACTCCTTGTCGACGTTGTTTTCAATTAAATTATTTACGACTAAACTAACAGAAGTTTCTTTTTTATTTGTATTTTCTAGATTTGAGTCGTTTTCAGCTTTCATTCTTCTTTTCGCTTTCAAATTGAATTTTTTAACTTTTACTTTAATCGTTTCTTTTTTACGTCGTTTACTCTTATTCACTTTTTTACCATTTAATAATTTTATCAAAGGTATATCTTCTGATGAACTATCAGAAATATCTAATTTATCAAAATTTTCCAATTCATTCGATATACATTCAAAAAATGTATTATCGATACAATCTAACTTATCATCAGATATCAAACTGTTTTCTAAAGAATTGTCACTAGTATCACAAATATCGTTATGAATGTTTATGTTTTCTGCAACACTGTTGATTATACTGTCAACGTTTGTTACTGGTACTAAATCATTCATACGGTCGACAATGTGAATCTTTTTTAAATTTGAAAATTTCAAAGTACTCTCGTTTATAAAAGTGCTGGTATCGAAACTATCGTTGTAATCTATGAACCCGCAATCTAAATCTATATTATCTTTATCCGTGAATATTTCATTCACTTTACTGTCTAATAATAAGCTGATTATTTCTTCTTGTTCTTTATTTGTTATTTCGTCAACGTCCTGTTTTTTTCTTCGAGACTTCTTTCGTCTCTGTAAGTTTCCGATCTTAAAATGCGATTTCTTTTTTATTTTAGATTTTCTCTTTTTAATATTCTTATTCGTTTCAGCTGTTTTCTGGAAATCCGACAATTCTTCAGTTATTTCGTTCGTTTTGTCTTCATCCATTATTCGTATGAGATTTTCTTCTGCGGAAGGTAAGACTGTTTCGTCTAATATATCAGAAGTGTTTTCATCATTACCTGAATTATTTTTTTCCGAAACGACCACTTCGACGACGTCTGATACTTCATTACATATTTCTTTATCTTTTTCGAAAATATCATTGGAATTCTTTTCTTCGTTAATTAATTCATTCTGTGTTATTTCAGTCATACTATCTGGAAGTATCTTTTCATCTTCATCTAATTGATTTTCTACGCTGACATTTTTCTCTAATTCTATTTTTTCAGTTTCATCAGATTTGTTTTCTACAGAAATACTTTGTAAATCGTAATCTGAACAAACAGCATCATCGTCTTTATTATTTTCTAGATTGACTAATGTGTGAACTGTATCCGTATCTGCGTTTTTCTCAACGCAAACACTATTCAATTCAGACATTTCTAGTGAATCCGTCTCGGTCTTTTCGGTTACTTCAGACTGGCTGATCGTGCTAATCGTTGCACATTCTACATGGTTTATTTCATTAATATTTTCATTTTCTGTACTTATTGTATCGTTATCGTGGACAGTGGTCGTCGTTGTATCAACGATCGGTTCATTTTTATTATTTGGAACTTCATTAACACGAGGATTATCTATCGGTTGATCTAGCGTTTGTGAAGTGATCGGGTTGATTAATTTCTGTTGTAATTTACAAGTCAACATTGCAATACAATCGTTCAATCCGCGCGTCGGTTTTTTTACATTTTTTGATTTAGGTTTATCTTCTACCTTCTTTGGCACCACAATGCTGCTCGTTTCATTTTTTGACACTGCGATACTACTCGATTCGATATTTGTATTATTAAACGGAACTAAATTATAATTTGTACTATATATGTTTGTAGGTGTTTTTTTGGTTTCTTCGATATCTTTATTTTTACGTATCGATAAGTCTAACACTTCGTTTTCGAAATCCGGCACGTAGTCAACAACAGGAGGATATTTTAAATTCTCTTCACAAAACGGTTTACTGATTCCAGGTTCCCTTAAATGTTCTTTGAAATTCTTTTTTGTGCTTAGATTACATATCGGATACATGTTTTCACGAACCGGAATGATATTGAAATCAAACACGGGGTCATCTTCAGGTAATATATTCTTTACGTTCTGTATTTTTTTAATTTCTGACGGTTTTCGTTTATTGCTACCGGTGTTGATAACAGGCGACAGTATAGGTATAGTTTGATTCAGAGGCTCTCTATTTATAACCTGATCTTTTACTTTTTCTAAAACGGGCATCGTTTTAAAATTGTCTTCATCGTTTATCTGTTCTGAACACAGAGGCGGCGTGTCGCATTTTTCTTTAACAGCATTTTCTTCGTTTGGCACATTTTCGGTATTATTTAAACTGGAATAAATTTCAACCGATGATGGAGGAGGTTCGAGAGTTTCAGTACTGTTTTCTTCTTTTTTTAATATGTTTTTTAATTGGAACGTGCTCGTTTTTCTTTTCGCTGCATTCTTTTTATTTAAATCTGTATCCGAAACCGATTTAGTCAATGGATTCAACGGTTGAATATTTTCTATACGATTTGAATTTATGTTCTCATCCATAATAGTTTCAATTTTTTTACTAATTCTCTTCGATAATCTAGCGCTTAGACTTCTTATCGACTTGCCTTTTTTGGTTGGTTCTTTTCTATTTGCGTCGGCGATATCGTTTAATTCATCGACGATGTTCTTTTCAACATTGACGTCCATTACACTAGTTATTTTCTCGGTCACGACTTTCGCATCTTTCTTTTGAAATTTATTTATGAAATCTGTTAAGTTTTTTTTAAAAGGTTTGAAAACGTTTTTAATTTTCGTTTTATTTGTATTTTCTTCTACATTTTTCGCTTCCTCGATATTATCTTCCGAATTTACTTTTAAACTATTTAACGAATCATTCGAAGCACAATCGAAATGTACAAGTCCGTCAACAGATATTGCTCTTTTGAATGGCATCTTCCCGATTTTTTTTTTACTGTCCAATTCTTTTTTATTTTCGATTAAGACGTTTTGAATGTTGTTCGTTCTCACAGATTTTCGGAGTGAATTCAATTTCGTCTTTCTAAGATTAGTTAAACTCTTTAACGATTTCGTTTTTTTCACTATTTTCCCGCTTTTATTAATACCCTGTTTAGTTTTCACGGCAACATCGTTTGGAGACTTTACATTTTTATTGAGTTCGATTTGAATTTTTGTTTCAGATTCGATTTCTTGTTGATTCTGAACTAAATCTGCATTTTTTTGATTTGAAATCGTTTCTTTTTCAATCGACGTCGTTTCCATTTGACTCGATCTTAATTTTTTTCTAAACATTGTTGTTGTTAACTTGGCAGCTCTTGTACGCCTTAATATTTTCGATTTTTTCAACAACGGAGCTTTTAAAGGTTTATTTGAATTACAATCGTCGCTTTTATTTGGAACTACTTTTGGTGTTTTTAATGGAATTGCTAATTTCGGATCGGTTTTCGGAACGGGCGTATTCTTTTTATCGCGCGTCGTCATTACTTTTTTTAACGGTTTGGAATTTTTCATTTTCTGATCTTCTTTAGTTTTATCGTCCGATATTTTCACGGTCGGTGTTTTCTGTTTATTTTTAGGTTTTATTATTTTAGAAACGGCACTTTTCAATTTATTCATCGAACGTAACGTTTTTGTTTTTGGTCCCGATGCCGTAGTTGTATCGATTACTTTACTAGAAAGTACTTTACTAAAAATGTTATTTTTTGTCTTATCAACGACTTTATTAATTGGTTCGGAATTATTTGAAAACTGAGAAACTTCCGTATTCGATGCATCTGTACATATTTTATTCACTGCTTTTGATTTCACTTTTAACAATGTACTTTTAACGGAATCTACTTTCGAACTATTTACTTTATCTACACTCGTCCTATTTTGGTTTTGTGTTTTTTGTAGATGATTTCTATCTCTGAGATTTTTTTGTAAGGTCTGTTTCATTTTTTTACTAGCTGCTTTAATTGACGAAGTTAACGCCGATTCGGTTTTATTGTTTAGCTTTCGTAATCTTGCCGATTTAAATTTATATTTCGATTTTTGAGAACCTTTCTCTGGCTTTGATTTATTGAGTAATAATTTAGATTTTACGGTTGGGTTCGGGGGTGTTAAATTAGGATTTATTTTACGTTTTCTAGTTACGCCTTCTTTAAATGATAAAATTTTTCGCGATGTCCGTTTCGGAGGTAAATTGGCCAGCATACGTTGAATTGTTTCCGCTATGAAATAATACATGATATTATAAATAAAAGAAAAGAAATATTTACTGAATAAAATTATTCTTACAAACGACAATTTTACAAAATAGTTTATATACTTTATTAAATGATTTTTATTGTCAATAAATTTATATCAAAACCAAAATATTAGCAAAGGTATGAACAATTTGGAAAAAAACCATTAACCGGTTTTCTCTTTACATCTTGTAATTATCTTTTATTATTATCCTCTGATTTTAATTACTGTTAAATGACGGTGTGAATTTGTAAAAAAATATACAAAATAAGGACAGTCCATCGAAATACAAATACGAGGGTCGTTTGATAAGTATAGTAAATTTATTTATTGTTTAATTTAATTAATTAATTAATTAAATTAAATTTTTCAATTTAGTTTTTCTTACTTTTTCACCATACTTATCAAACGACCTCGTACATTTTATGAGGTATGAAAATATGTTATGGCGTGCAAGAGAGCGAGTTGCTTACCATCACTAGGCCTAGGTGGTCGCGGCCCCGACAACTTGGATCGATCTCTTCTGCATTCACGTCTCTTCCCCTCATCATCCGCGGCCTCGCTACTCACTGTTAACCGGCCTGACAAGTTCCTCTTCATCCCTACATATCAGCATCGTTATCACAATTTATATTCTCAGTGGAAAACATTTGAGATAGAGAGAACACATAAAATAATTAACCTACTTATTTATTAACCCATTTAACAACAAGGATGTGAAATCATTCGGGAAACAACAACGTATTTGTAAGTTGAAATTTTAAAAAATATTTAAAAAAAATATTTCGAAAATTAAAATTCAATGGTGATTTAAAATACATGGAATAATAAATAATTATTCTACTTTTCAATGATAAAAAAACGAATATATATATATATATATATATATATATATATATATATATATATATATATATATATATATATATATTAATGGAATTAAATGATGGAATAAGTCTCTTCGATTCTGATATATGAAATAAAAATATTTTTTCTTTTCTTTCTTATTCAATCTATTATATAATTTTTATTATATCTCATTACAATGTTCCATCTCTTAGGAAGTTTATTTATTCCAACCTCTTAAAAGATATTGGTTTTGATACAAAAAGATCTTTGATATGTGATTTTATTTATTTATATGAATTTAATTTTCCCTTTTTAATATAATGTTGTTAAGATTAGAGTAGATTGTAATCTTAAAATGACAGATCAGCTGAATATTCAGTATGTGTCAAGATTTCTCAATATATATATTTAAATAAATAAATATTTTTTTACAATTAGATCAACATCTAAAATAAATATCATTTTTAGTAAAAATTTTTTTTAGAATAATGATAACCAATAAAGAATTTGTATTATCATCTCTTAATACCAGATTTTCTGTTTACAATACACTTATTTTTTCTATTTTTATTAAGTCTTTCTGTTTCACTACTCATAGTTAAATAATTACGACTGTTTTTAAATGTAAGTTATTTGGACATTTTCTATTTTTTCCAAAAGAACTCTATATTAAAAATGAAAACAATTTTTCGAATTACAAATAAAAATTAAATTACACTGATACTGAGTTATAAGAACATCAAAACTAAATACAGATTTACCAATTCGAATTACATAGTAAACGTTTAGTTTCCAGATGAATTAATTTTCATATACATAAAATGGCGATGTGCTTGATACATCAAATGCAAATTAGTTTGTTTACGTGTATGTTTATATTTTATATATAGTTTTATATATGATCAAATCCAAAAACATTTCAAAAATGTTTTCTAAACGCTGAAAATTATTAGCAAACAAACATGCAGTTTCATTTATATATCAGATTATGTACTAAGTGACTTTACTATTCACATAAATTCACAAGTCAGCATACATTTCACAATATATTTAACACACCTGTAAACAAGTTTAGTTATTCTCAAGTTGACATCATATGATCTGATGCAAATTTACACGGATTCTATGTGATGACCAGTGAAATATTTAAGTTAAATATATTTGAATATTTTTTTATACGAAATATAAGTTTTTATTTGGATTTTTTGAATCATGAAGAGTAGTTTTACTTAAATGAAACGATTCTTACTGTTAAAATAAATATAAATATTAATATAATCATTTATAAGTATTGAATTTTATAACTACTATATATATATATATATATATATATATATATATATATATATATATATATATATATATATAATACTGTACTTAAATTTAGTAAACCCTAAAAATAGAAATACATACTTTTTGATAATTTACATTTGAAAATTGCTTGTGAATCAAGTTATATAAATACAGGTGATATGAAATATATAATTTAATAAGTCTCTTAGTATTTTATATCAAACACATCAAATACAAATAATAATTTTTTTGATTTTATCAATTACAGTCGATAATTTTATTCAACAAATGTTAATTTGGTTTTTATTTTTTTAAATTTAAAATACAAAACAAATTGTTTATTTAGTTCGTAATTATCTTTCGAATTTCTTTCCGACTGATTTTATTAATAAAAAATATCATAAATACATAATAAAAATTCATAACAAATATGACATATATATATTTAAATTTTTAGATGATGATAGTTTGTAATCGTTAACATATTTCTCATTTAATTATTTGTGATTCATATATTTTAGTTTTGTGGAATAATTTAACTTTTTGTCATCAGACATTAATAATTATTTATTTTAAAAAAAGTATATTTTTAAAAAATCCATTGTCTTATTAACAATATTCCCAGATGTACTAAGTGATCGAGGAAAAAATGTCCAATTATATCTAAGGTTTATAAAAAAAACTAAATTATTTAAGAGATAAAAATACTTATTTGGAAGAATTAGAACCAGATAAGTTAGAGTAATTCCAGTGATAACAATTCCTAAGTTTTTATTGGACTAGGGATAGAAAGTGGGAACAATCTGTTTGTTAAAATCTGTTAGCTACACTGCCGGGTGCAGTGTTAGCAAAAAAAAACCTAGAGCTTGATTGTAAGAAGCTGGCAGTATCAGAGATAGACCCTAGGAGCCTTTGGCTGCATAGGTATTGACTGATGTCTTATAAGAATATGGGGAATAAAACAAAAAAATATTATTTTAGATTGTAGTTTAAAGGATTTCCTTACAGAGAAAAAAGGCTGCTCATAATTACAAAGATAATCCATAAATAATAAATTATGAAAAAAAATAATTTAAATGTTTTATTTCTGTCCATTAAAAATTAGATATTAAAAAATCTTCATTTTTAAAACATTAAATAAACTGAATTTATAAAAATATGACTAGTTTTTAAATGAAATTATTAAAGCAAAAAAGGTGTAAGACTAAAATTTGTAGTGCAACAATAAATATTGATCACTATAAAATTTTGTATTATGAGTAATTAATTTGTAAATAATTGATTAGCTACTATACTAAACTAGATATTTATAATATTCTTTTTTTTTTAAAAAAAGAATAGACATTAAAAACTCTAGTAAGGAATGTTGTCAACTACTATATTTTGTCTATTTACTATATTATTCTTACTGAATATTTTGTACAAATTTAATTGTGTATGATATGAATCTATCAAACATACATGCTTTTACTTTAAATTTCAAATACTTTTTTTATTCGTAAATTAATCAACTTGTAATAAATAATTAGTGATTTTAAATGAAAAAAGACGACATATCTATTGTAAAATTTGAATTCGATATTCAACATCTTTTATAAACAAACATTTATTTATAGCATATCAGAAAAGGCGACATTCTGGCTAGACTAGAAGTCCATTCGCATATTTCCCAAATACCCAAAAATGCAATTTCACAACTCAATATTTATTTATGTACACATTACTGTATTTGAATAACATTTAGTACACTAACATTTTTCTATCATTAGCATCAATTAGTTCTTCAATTTAGCAGTCTATCCTCGAAAAACTTTACACATAAAGACATTGAACTTTAAATTCTCTAAAACATCGATGATTGTATATAAAACTACTGACTATAATTAAAAATTATTTCTATGCCTATTTCTTTTAATTAACGAATCATATTTTTGCACGCCGACAGCATTAACAACATTTCTATACCATTCAATATAACAAAAACAATTTTGTAAATCTTTTTATTTTTTGTATCGATCTTTGTTATTCGAGATAGAACATTTATCTTAACTTGTTGTTGTCGTTTTGTGTTGTTGTATATGTACTGGCTATGTTTTTTTCGTATTTTGCTAGCATGATTTTCAACTCAGCCATAATCACAATAATCACGCGATTTTGGAATGATCAACACATACCTAATTACTTGTTCTAAGCCTTAAAGATTTATATACGAATCAATAATTATTTTTGTAAAATATATTTTATAATATATATATATATATATATATATATATATATATATATATATATATTATCATAAAATATAAATTTTAATAACTACACATTTAAATACTAACATATATTTTAATCAACACTCATTACTTATTATTTTTTTTGTATAATTGTTTTCTTACTGATATTTCTTATAGCTCATTTACCATTTTGAACTTATATATCATTAACTAACAGTAATTTACGTAGTTTAATACTGTTTCAAAGTTTTAACCAATTAATTGTAATTAATACTTAAAACGATCGTTAATATGACATTTCATCTAGATAAATAATATTTTATTCTATTGATATTAACAACACATTTGATCCATCTGAAATATAATTGAAAGAAGGCAAGAAAATGTAACCTAATTAATATTTTCAACAATAATTAGTCTTTTTTCATTTCATTACTGTTCTAATAAATTTTAAAGAACTAATCAATGAAATTTCATTTTATATCTCTATACACTTATTTAAAAAAAATCTGTTTAACAAAAATTCTAACTACTAGCTGCCCCTGTTTATTTCTTAAAAAAATATAATACTGGCTTGATTATTAAAATGACATTAGAAAAAAGTGAATTATAAGCAATTACTGAAAAGTTTATAAAATATTTTCAGTCCATATAACATAAATTTATTTCTACAAAATATAATTCAAATATTTTAAACACTAATTCTAAAGATAGGAAGTAAATAAAACGAACCTTTATCAAATCTCAATTTAATATTTTAAATTATATATATATTAATACGTTTTAAGTACATTATAAAATAAGTTAATATTGTACATTTTAAATATTTCTAAAAAATCATGCCTTGCTTAAAACCGTACGACCCAGTGAATCATACAAACCGGACACAGGTAATTTATGACGTAGTTATTGCTGTTTACAGCTGTCTTTACAAAGAAATGTCTGACACAATGTTTCGTTATAATTTGTCAACTACAGGTAAATTTGAATGATCTGTATACCAATTTACTGATTTTTCCTTTACTGTACTTTCCTTCGACTATGAACAACATATAAAAACTGGCAGTTATTTATAACGTTCAATATATTTAATTCTGAACTATACAATTTTTTTCATATAAAAAATAATTCAGGATAAAACATATTACTGAACAAAATAACTGATTTGAATTTATCTAAAACCGATTTTATCGCCATTTAACCTGTTTATAAACACTGACAAAAATTTAGTAATACATTTTAAATGTTTTAAACATGTTTTTAACAAGATAAAAGTTTCGAAACATTCGTTACTGTATAAATTGGATTAAAATCGATAAAGCACTGAAGAAATATAAAAGGTGTGGTCGCTTGTCTTCATGAATTATTCGATATTTCAGTTTTCAAAACAAGAATAACATGCATGTGGAGAGAAAATTGTACTGGAAATAAACTACAAACTATAGTGAAGTGTCACATTCGATGAGATAGTGATATTACAACGTTGATATTTCAGTTGTACAGTACTAATTTAATAAAATTATATATTCTTAAAGAGGAATATATAAACTGAAATACTACTAACGTATTCTCTTTTATCTTTTAAAAGTTATGTGTATATTTATATAGCATTAAAAATAGAAAATACTGTCGATAAATTGATAAAGAAAAATGTATATATATATATATATATATATATATATATATCACATTTACAGCATCCAAGATTTTTTTCCATTTTTATGTACGAAATAAAAATTGATCGTTAAGATTTAGAATTTTAAAAGATTTCATTACAAATTTAATATTTTACATGGTTTTTATTTTAAAAATATTTTTTTATAGTTTATAAATTATTTGTTACTTACTTAAAAAAAATCTAAGTATGTAATTAATTAGAGAAAATTGAAAAAAATCAGAATAGTAGCGTTAATGTTATTACTTATGTGGGAAAAGTTAAAATTATAAAAGAAACGATTAAAGGATAAACAATGTTTAGTATGTAATGAATAATCGAATCTTGTTTGAAACACTACAAAGGTTGAAAGACAAAAGGAAATAATTATTATATAAAATGACTGGATTAGAAAAATGTGACCTTCTAAACATCATAGAATATTAAATAGTGTAATTTATTATGAGATATAACTAAAATGAAAAATTAAAGAGAATATGAATAAAATCAATAAATACTAAAAAAAAGAATAATATAGTGTCGTGTTATTTTTCTTTTTCTTTCTTATATTTATTATTTGATTTGAGATGTCAATTTGTAAGAGTATGAAGTATAACTCTTTTTTATAATATATTTTCATTAACAAACAAACAATATTATAAATGACAAAAACGAACTATAAATATGCTTTACTATAATCAATTCTAATAATACAAATAAATATTAAATTTATACAAATTAACGAAAAGAAATCAGCAATGCACGACGTTAATACTTAAGGATATTATATTTAAATAATTAAATGTAGTACCTGAGCACATCAAAATAGATAAATATTTTTTGCAGAATAATCTGTAATGTATGTATGTATCTGTGAATATCCATACAAATATATATATATATATATATATATATATATATATATATATATATATATATATATATATATATATTAGATTAAAATTTATAGTTACGATGATACGAACTTCCTTCATGCTTGGCTATCCATAAAATTTGAACATTCTCATCATAGTTCTGTTGCACATTTTAATTTAATAAGAATTAGTTTTTTCGTAGAAATTATATAACCAAAAAATCCAAACATTATTCACACGTACATTGTCAATATATTAAGGTCAAAAATGCCCAGGTTGTTTATTAATATTATATATATATGCGATATTAAATGCACTGAAAAATCATGTAACTAAAAAGTGTAGTGAATTTTTTTAAAAAATATCTACAAAAATACTATATCCTAGGTATAGAATTACAGGATAGTTCAAAATTATGAAAGAATGAGACAGGGCAATGCGAATCGTCAAAGTTATTTATAGTGGTGAAATGAGGAATATTTTAAGATACTAAACTGAAGATCTGAAAGAAGAAAAGTAAAAATATAAAAGAGATATATAATCAAATCCGATTTACTAGCATTATTTTCTCAATAAACCTTGATGAAGTCGAAAAAATAGAAGAATTGTATAAAATAAGTCAAAAAATTGATTTTAATTAATACATATTTAAAATGAAGGACTGTTTTCATTAATAGTCACAATAGTTATTTCTATGACATACCATCTAATTGCTATGTTCGTTTTTGCGGATTTATATATTTTTTTTAAAGGTGTAGTTTTCTGAAAGTGGGTGGGTGGAGATTTTAAGCCAGTTAAATCTACTATTTGTCGACAAGAACAAAAAACATGTAAAACTTTTTGACAAAAATATGAACATCTTTTGTAAGTATTACTGTTTATTGTACGAAATAATAGTTAAATATAAATTTTTAGTAACCTAGAAATTTCAGAACGAAAAACTTATGTACAATTTATTAACAATTTAATATAAATAATTTACCTTTAATTTTTTTTCTGAAAATTATAAATTAAGAAAATATTCTATATTTTCTAGTAAGCTGCAAATTATTTAAACTGTTATTTTATATACATGTATAATAAACTATATTTTTTTTTATTAAATTTTTAATTTTAAGATTAAACATTAAGGGATTTATAAAAAGTAGTTACATTTTAAGATATACGTTTTCCTATAAATAATTTATTAACGAATTGTAAAAATAATTAGAGATTAAATACACATAAATAGGTCATTCGTTAAACTTTATTATGAATGACATATTTATAATTTTAAGAAAAACAATACAATATGATTTATATATATTATATATATATATATATATATATATATATATATATATATATATATATATATATACCTCCGAACTTGAACGATTGCAAGTATCACGGGAGGAGCGAGGGGGTAGCTTTCTGGGGGACGAAGTCCCCTGTTTTTTAAGAAAAAAATAATATCTGTACTGCTAAAATTTCATGATTTTATCTCAATCACTTGAAAATAAGTTGAATTTAAAAGACTAAAAAAATAGTCGATTTCTATACTGATAACTGTTTTAAGTATCATTTATAATTTTTAAACTAATTAGATATGATTATAAAACTAGTGAACGCGATTTAATTCTGTCAAAAGTTAATATATTGAACATTTTTTCTGACAAAAAATCTTTTAATGGGATATTTGAGTTGGAAACAATCAAAAACCAAATGTTCGAAACTTGACAAAAAAATGAAAAACTAGGAAGTAAAATAAATTTCCAATTATAAATAATGTTTTTTGACACTTAAATATTTTTTCCATTAAGTTTTTCCTTTTTTTTCTTGTGTACTTTGATTATTTTCTTTGTTATAATATTAACTTTATAAGTAATACGAATGAAAATATTTTTTTTCAGAATTAACAATTGTATAAATTTTTTTAAAAAAATGTTATACATACATCATTGTACATAAAAATATAATTTACAAAATATTATATTTTTTACACTGCATCTTTATAAAATGTAACAGGTTCCAAACTAACTACTTTCGTACTATGGAAGTTCTAACAATACGACAATGTTTGATTTTTCGTTAAATAATTTTTCATACTTCGAATAAAAATCTTAAAATGCTTAATTAGTTTTCAGTGCTCGGAGTTTTGATTGAGGTTTCGTAGCCTATGTTGGAAGAATCTGTAGCCTTTGTGGAAAATCAATTCCTTAGTTCTTTCAATTCAAACAATTTATCTTGGACACTGTTAAAAAATAAATCAGCCATTTGCTTTTCGATTTATATTTTGACATTAATTTCCATGGTTATACATATAAACGATTTGAAAATGAAATACGTACGAATGTTTGTTTTTATAATAATATTATTGTCTCAAAATTATATTGAAATATAGAATTATTGCAACTTACAAATGCGTTCATGTTTCAATATTGATGGGAGATATCGAGAAAAAAGAACAGTACTTTTTAAATACGATATATATATATATATATATATATATATATATATATATATATTCTCGAGACTGAAATACACAAACTTACCTCGTTGTCTCCTACGGCGTGATCCGTACGGCCTGTACTTGCATTTCTTTTTGGCAAGCATCCATGTCCAGTCTCCTCCACACTCTAACATGTGTCTGTGCAAATCACCTAAACTATTACACTGTTTGTTACACTTGCTACACGCGCGAGAAGTACTTCTATTCCATATAAAATCACTAGCTAGATTCGATTCTTCGATTTCAAGCATACGTCCCAATCCAGGAATGTTAAGATGCAGGTAAAAATCAGACTGATTTCCGACAAATTCGTAATGCATACACCATATATACGGATGTGCGAAAAACTTATGGTCCTCGAGCTGTTTCAGGTTCGGTACTTTAACACCGCACGCACCGCAAATGTAGATCCTCGGTCGTGCCCATTCGCCGCTCAATTCGACAGCGGAAGTTACTATTACGTTTAGATCGATGTCCGATAGGAAGTTTTCAATTTGTCTCGAATCGATGCCAAGACTGTACAATGTTTCGTTGATGGTTTTTAATTTCGTGTCTTCGGAGGACGTGCTCGGCGTTGTGTTGTTTCGAAAAAGCTTGAAATAATTGGGAATTTCATCGTCTTTCGGAAATGAAACTTCGGGATGACGCGGGCGATTCTCTTCTATATCCACGGTTTTATTACTTGTCGAATTTTCGTTATGTAACCGAGATCTCGTTACGATTTGATAACAGGCGTCCAAGTCAGACGAATTGATTTCCGTTTTGTTTTCTATAGTACCGTGAATTATCTTTTTACTATCGTCGACAAGATTCAACTTCAGCCGATCACTGATAAATTTGTCTAAATTAATCGACGTCGTCGACGTGTACGTATTCTCGACCGGTTTCGTTGACTTTTCAAACACGTTGATTAATATATCTTCAATGACGATTTTAATCTCATCCGAATTCTCGTTGTTCTCGGCAGATAAACGTTTCTCCTCGAACAATTTTTGAGTGGAATTCATGGCTTCTTCTCGAAGATCTTGAAACGGTCCACGCATATCCAAAATACGATTCAATTCTTCGACCTGCAGCTCAGCTTTCCTACAAGTGTCGTCAGATATTGTGTACCTTTCATTACTTTTACCGACTAATAAATTTTTCACTTTCTGTTGTCTCAATTTCATGGCAATCTGAGTCCACATGTCGAGTTTACTCACATCTTTTGGAATATCGTATTCGGTGTTTTTCTGTTTTCTACTTCTGAAATTATATTTAACGAAATGTCGTCGGACGACCGGCGCTTTCGAACCGTACTCAATCTGTTGATACGAGTCTATTCCGCTTTGCGACGTCAGCAAAGTAGTGATCGGTGTTATGGCCGTAAGTGCAAGATTATTGCCAAAAAACGACGATTCTTGACCTTGTTTCGAATTCGAATCGGACAAGTTTTTCACCGAGCTCGAATCATTTGCGGTCGTGTCGCTGATGTGAAATAATTTACCGTCTAAATGATTCATTAAATTG
Organism: Neoneuromus ignobilis; assembly: GCA_029203775.1. NCBI lineage: Eukaryota > Metazoa > Arthropoda > Insecta > Megaloptera > Corydalidae > Neoneuromus > Neoneuromus ignobilis. The sequence goes on along the minus strand of CP092096.1, from coordinate 16,384,347 downwards.
TCGCGAATATTGAACGAAACACAGCTGAAAAAATTCTCGTCGAATTCGTATACCGGAGGCGTGGAATCGTTTTCTTTGACCACGACGCTCTGTATATCAGCATCGTTTTTCGTAACAATCTCTTTATTAATATCCAATTTTGTTAGTTCGTTCATGCTCTCTAAATTCACCTTTAACTGTTTATTTTTCGATTTTGAATTAAGCTGAGCGTTAGTCACACACGATCTCGTAGTTCGACGATTACTTCTTGGAGTCGTTTTTTGTGTATTACCGATTGTTTTCGTTTTTGGTACGCATTTTAACTTCTTCACGGACATTTTGTCGTTCGATGATTTTGAATCCTCGTCGGCTTTTTTCGTTTGCATAATTAATACTTCGCCTGAAATGATGTTCGGTTGTATGCATTCGTCAAAATCAGACACAAATTCGCCCGTAGAACAATTTTCTAATTTTTTTAATCGATCTGTTTCGAATACTTCGATTTTCGAGTCGTTTATTAATTTACAATTCGTTAGATATTTATCTTCTTCGGTGTTCACATGAACTTTTTCTGCTATATCCGTACTGTTTGTTTTAGATAACGTATAATCCGAATGATTATCAATTTCCTTCGTTGACGTAACTTCAACAACTTTCTCGAATATACCGTGGATTTTCTCATTATGTTCGCGTAAAATTTCTTTCGACGTAAAACGTTCAGTGCACAACAAACATCCATTATATTTTACCGAATGTTCAGTCACCAAATGTTCAAATAATTTATTTAATTCTTCTGCGGTAGAAAATGATTTTCCACAATACATACATACGGGAGATAACTGATTATGACTAGGAGTTCTGGAGCTAGATCTTCGTGACTGTGCGATCGAATGAGTTCTATCAATATGTTTTTGTCTTAAATTTAAATTAACAAACGTTCTATCACAATACAAGCAGAAGAGACGTCTCGTAGTTTTCGTTTGTAGATTCAAATGAACGGTGTTCGAAGTATCGGAAAAAGATGAATTCAAAGAGACATTCGTCGAAGACGTGCAGTTCGATGAGAAATCACTATCCGTATTTGAATTCGAACTAATTTCCGAAGAATTATTTAACATCGACGAAGTTTCGAGCGAACTGTCGTGGGTAACTGAAACGTTTTCAATTTTCGTCGACGAAACCAAAATGGATTTCATTTCTGATGTTGAAGTTACGCTAGTATCGATCGTACACTCCGAATTCTCTTTGTTTAAACCTTGTTCTTTTTTCACGCACACATTAATTTCACTATCCGACAGACCCAATTGTTTCAATACATCTTTAATACGGGATAACGGTAAACTGCATCGTACACTACACACACTATGTAAATATTTTTCTTCGGCGCTTTTAGTGTCCTGCATAATAGACATGTTTCCACTCGCGGAAGATAATGGCGTATACGTGACGGCCTGTTCATTTATTTTCAGTCCACATTCTCTCTCCATGGTAGAAAATTCTGCAGTGCAATTCGAAGTTAAAGCACTAGAATTTAAATTATTTATGCCCGCAACACACTTAACAATGCCATTACACGAACATGAATTAACGTTTTCCACTGAACCACATGCACCACAAGTTTTAGTAGAACACATTGTAGGGTCGTTAACTTTACAAAAATTTTCACTAATTTGATTAATATGTAAACAATGATAACTACTTAAACATACATGCTCTTGACATAGATTCGACTGTTCCTCGCTATCTGGAATCAATTTTTCGCTTAAACTATTTAACTCGCGCATTTTCCCACAAACCCTACCGTTAATCGTACTATTACAAATCGAAACACCACCATCGCATTCATGTTCTCGTTTATTTAAAACAATGTCATTTATGGGCTGCTCACGGTCATCACTCTTTCGGTGATCCAAACATAAATCGGAAATCACTAACGAATTATCTTGTTGCACCATCACAGTTTCACCACAAATAACTTTCATTTCATTACAACAAGCACCGTTAGACGGAGCCGTACTACTTAAGGGAGCTGCTGAAACTGATAATTTACTTCTTAAATTTTTACAACTTCTCGCTTTACAAGTGCGTGCCTCGGACACAGCCACGACTTTTTTCGTCGACAGATCTGGTGCAGGGACTGTAGCTGCGCCTTTTTTTACATTATCTTCCGTGCACGTAGTCTCTTTGCCGTCGGACAATGATATTTCATGTGGAACACCAGCATAGCGGCAGCTACTAACGGCGTCAGCTGTTGTAAAGCCAGATTCAGACAAGGACATTCTGTACGCCTGTTTGTCTGGCATACAACATGCAGTGATATGGTTTCCGCGCACTTGTGTAATGCTGGCTATATGATGCACACAGCGCTGCTGCTGGTGCGTGTTATCAGTATAGTTGGTGTGGCTGTTTTCTGTACTTGCCGTGTCCGTTGTGGTAGCGCTGGTGGTCACCATTGTGGGGGGCGTTGGTGTGTGTGTATTATAATGTGTGTGTGTATAAATATATATATATATATATATATATTTAAGGGTGAACGTGTGTATGAGAGCAAGTGTGCTATTGAAAGAACAGTGTGTGTGTATGTGTGTGTGTGTGTCAATGTAAATGAAAGTACGTGTCTTGTATGTGTCGATTGTACGTTATTTACTTTTACAACTGATGAACGATGCAGATGAATTTGTATTTATGATTGCAGGAGGTACGAGGCCATAGAACCCTATAAATAAAATCTAAATTAACATTTTTTTTAAAAAAAAATGCGAAATAATACAATTACACATTTCATCATAAATCATAAGGGCATATCAATATATAAATTTGCATATTCATATATGTACAAGTATTACAAACAGCCAAACACAGCAGATATAAATTTATATTACTATCAAAAAAGATTGTTATACATCTTCAAACTAATTCAGTTCCACAAGTAGATTTTATATACAGCGCTCTAATGATAGTAGCACGACTGTCGAAATACGCATCGGCTACCAAACAAATAAAAGTGATTATTTGACACTTTTATATCTTGTGATGCTGGGGTGGTATTTTGTGTTAAAATGAATTTTCCAGAATATCAAAATGAATATATACACACGTATGTTTAGATAGGTTCAAATTGTTTTTATTGGAAATTTATTATCAGATAAAATTTATCTTACTTTACAAACAATGTATATACAAACAAAATGTGATAAAAATGCATAAATACACTTAAAAAATATTAAAACAAATAAATACAATTGTACTTGGATTTAAACTACATTACATGAAAATAAATCTGCATTGAATATGATAATATTTTAGACTATTTATTTAATAATTAGGCTCATTTTATATAAAATAACATAATAATTTATATTGGTACAGAGTACACAAAAACAAATAAATGTTCAAATGTCAATATGTTTGATACTGACTTAATATGCCATAGTTAAGTTACGTGTATATACACACACATACACAAGAATATAAGCTTGTCATATTTCTTCTTAAATTCTAAATACGTGATTACAATAAAATGTAATAAGATAAAGACAGAATTCATGAGAAATGTTAGTATAAGGGTAAGGATTCTATTTCTTAGAACAATAATCGAAAATAAGAATGAAGATAAATCACGATAATATAATTTACGAAATCTGTGTAAAAATTTATATACACACATACACTTATGTGTGTACGTTTTTGATATATATATATATATATATATATATATATATATATATATATATATATATATATATATATATATATATATATATATATATCAGAAAAAATACATACTTTTATCAAAATCAGAAAAATGCATACTTTATATTCAACTTCAATTTATAACAAGTGATAATTTATAATTGCATAAAAACCAATTCAAATTATTAAAACAGAATATAAGTTTTGAAAATTCTTCAACATCTATTTATATACATTCTACTAAAGGATAATGACGTACTAACACCGTTCATATTTAATTACAATTGCATAAGTATCGATATGTTAACTAAATATGGAAATTAATCTGGATAGTAATTATCGTTAAATCAAAGCATACACTGTTTACGTAAAATATAACCTCTTATGTATTATAACCAAAATTAATTATATTTCAAAACCACATCAAAATGGAAATCGCATATTATCGATAGGTATATTTCATAGTAATTTATGCATACATACACACAAATATATATATATATATATATATATATATATATATATATATATATATATATATATATACAAAATAGTAATAATTAATAATGGAATAGAAAATATACTTTGCATATTATTTAAGTAGAAAAGTTATTAAAATTGCAGATTTATTTTAAAAACTTAATTAAATTTACGAAAAAAATGTCTTCTGAAAGCATACCTCACATAAAAAAAAACTATATTTAAAACCATTTATCAACGAAAGACAATTTATATCAAGTAAGTTTGGTACAGACATCAGAGGCCAAGATAAATCCGGGGACCATTTTTTATCAATCCATTAAAAAAAATAAAAAGATATAATAAATTTAAGATATATATATATATATCTTAAATTTAGTTCGTCATAAACATATACTGTAAACGTTTATGACTGACTGAATTTACTTTTTAAATTTTTCTTTATTACTCATCAATTGTTAAATATTCTTTCTGCTAATAAAACACAATTGTTTTTATACGTCATTAAAATATACAAAAACATATATATTAATACAATTATATTGTTTAATATAAAATTAAATAAATATTAAACTTATATAAAAACAAACGATATAATATGCATTATAAACATTTGAGCCGTTTATTTTAAAAGTGACCTAAGTTCATTTTTTAAAAAAATCAAATTAGCTGTTATAATATTTACAATTTTACGTTATCTTTTCATTTTTTTAAAAAAAATCTGTTGATATAGTTAAAATCACTAAGATTTTCTAAACAGAAAATTAGCCAGTTAATAAAATGATCAGAAATTTATTTTGAAAGTGGTCTAAGTCCATTTATTCATACATTGAGATATTATATCACGAAATGGATCATCAATTGGCCAACAAGATCTTGTGATCTAATTCCATGAGGTTATGTGAAATCAGTGGTTTATGCTGATAAACCACAAACAACAGAAGCATTAAACATAAACATTGAACGGTAATTCATGAAATTAGACCACAATTATGTGAAAGAATGACTAAAAATTGAACTAAACGAATGCACTATGTCAAGCGAAGTCATGATGGTCATATGAGTGAAATTGTGTTCTATCATTTATGCCATAGAATATGCTTAAAAATTACAATAAATTGAAAAACTGAAAATTTTGAAAAAATTCTAAATTTTGCTAATGGAGAAAGGATAAATTGGTTAAAAATATGTTGGATGCGATTTTTGAGAACTGATATATTTTTTTATTTATTCTAAAGGTACTTTTGTTTCAATGGACTTAAGTTCTCTTAAAAATTAAAAAAGTGGTTTCATTAATTTTGAAAGTGGCCTAAGTCTAATTATAGCCATAAAAAACGTGTATTTTCTTAAACGATGTTTATCATACTAATTGGGTCAGTAAATTACACACTCTTAGAAACATAATAACATTATACTACCATGTTATCAGTTACTAATATTTTTAAATTTATTAAAACGCAAACCATTAAATATCTCGACTTAAAGGTAAATGGACTTAGGCCACTTTCAAAATAAACGGCTCATTTAATATAAACTGTTATTAATGAATTAGTATGGGTAATTTTCATAAAAATGGTGTTAATTACAAAGAAAAACATACGTGATTAATTGTCATAAAAATGAATTATCATTCAAACACCACAAGGTATCGAAAAACTGTTTAATGATTATTTATTGTCCACTTATTTTGTTTATAAGCTGAAAACTATTAAACACTTTTTTAATATTTTATAATATTAAGGCGATAGTTCATTTATATGAAAATGAATTCGCCACAGGTACAAAACAAATAGTGATAGGTAATTAATATTAACTCAAAAATAAAGTTTAAGAATAAATAACTATACAATTTACTTATTAGAATTTAAACTTCAACTTAAATCGAATTATTTACTTAAATTTAAGATATAAAAATGAAATTCCCAATAAACACAGATAAAAAAAATCGTGTATAAATAAACAAATATATCATTAAATCATAAACATTATTATATGAGTTATTTCATTTAAAATAAATCAATATAATTTTCTTTTAATAATTATATGAAATTATTTTGATAAGTGGCATGTTTTTTTCTTATTTCTTACATATTATAGATTTCAAATTTTATTGGATTGTACAACATGAAATTGTTAAATTTTACATATTTTAAAATAAACAAATTCGGTTGTATAAAAATGAAATTATGATGTTTGAAGTAGTAACATGTAATGAAGAATTGCCATTTTTTAAAATCTGGTTAAATATCGAGCGACTAACATATTTACGAGTAGTAATACCTTTCATCAAAGAGAATGAGTTTTTTTGGATACTGATCGACACTGACCTTAAGAGCAAGTGAAACGAATATAAAAGTAGGTCATCTTGAATTTTTCCCTTGCTTAAGATCATTGGTGTATAGTGAAAAGCTATATCTTGTCTGAAGTAGTTTTATTTTATTAAAATAAAGTGAATCTTTTTTTTTTAAAAAAAATATCTGATTTTAAAAGCAGAATGGTCAATACTGACTAAAGCCTGAAGACAAATGATTCCGAAATGACTTGAGACTAAATAGCTAGGGATGCAGCTGTACTAGCGAAAATAGCTTTAGTACTACGATGAGGAAGGCAACGGGATACAATCTCATTATATGTCCCTAGTTGAAGCAGTCATGATACGTCATCACACTGGGAAGATAGAGGAAAGACGGAAATGGTTGCTATAACAAGACAGCTGTCTTTAGGGAAAAATGAACATATTGATTAAATTTATAGAATTATATAAACGATTCAAAACAATGAATTAAAAATTAATCATCAAACAACAAATATCAATTAATAAACAAATATTGGCATATTCTATTGTACGAAAATTCACACATCATAAATTAGAGAATAACAAAATGAACTAGATTGAGCTATATTTTATCGTATCTACTCCATTCACTAAAACTATCAAAATTTAGATAAATATATGTTGTTTTTTCGAAATAACTGTAATTATTTTTTTAACACATCAATTCTAAGAAATATATATTTCTATTGTTACTTTAATGAAACAAGGCCAAATTTAAAGGGTATATTTGATTAATTTCAATTTTTTGACGTTAAACGTTTTAATTCATTCATATTTAACAGATCTTAAAATATTTTTTTATAAATAGGTACCTGTACTTTTTGACAGTTTGTTTTTTTTTACAAAAAAATAAATGTATATATGAAAAAATAGATAACTTGTTAATTTAGCACTGATATAAGATTGTTATATAGAAACTAGAAAACAAGAATTGATTTCTGAAACATCAACAGGAAAGTATATAAAATTCAGGAACGAAAACTAGACCAAACGAAACAAATCCATTACGTTTCAAGAACCACATATCCGCTACATAGAAATCGTAACACGTGTTTATACTCTTCTACAGTTATCGATCCTCGTTCGGGTCTGGCATGTTGTTAGCCCGCGAGAATACTTGTTTGGTAGCGTAGGACGACGAACGAATGCAGGCACAGCCACAGCAATGTGTGTAGAGAGTGTGGAACGACAATAGGAAAAAAACATGCATACTGTATGTATCCATTAAACAAGAGAAACTCAAATTAACGAAATCATTTTCTACTATCTCCTCATGTCCGCTCGTAGTTATTATTGATATTAGGTCAACATTGGACATGTGAAAATATGACTGATATTTTGACATAAAATAGGGGTTAATAAAAAGTTCATGTTTGCTTACACATAAAACAAAACTATATATACCAAATAAAATTATATATATGTACTATTTTTGAAGAACTTTCCTATTATACCTTTTAAAAACGCCAAGTAATCGAATCAGTTTTAAAAATTTCCCATAAAATGTAAAAATCATAGTTAATGAACGAGAAAATATTAGATTACACAAATAAAGATAAATCGAATTTTAAAGTAGAAAAAATAATCAGCAGATGTAAAATCCACCATGGAGTGTATTTAAAAAAAAGTTTAAAAAGATAATGTTTTTAATAGACAATCTAATATAACTAACTGTAATAAATGAAAAAATACATAGAAATATAGAAAAATTAACAGTAACATTTCAATCATAATTTTCATAAATAAATTTCTGGAGAAATATTTTATGAAAATTCAAGGATAGACGAAAATCGTTTATGAATATAATGAACCCTACTAAATGGTTAAATTTTGTAACAAAAATGTAAATAAAGAGGATTTGCTACGAAAACAAGCTTTATATCCATACGAAAGTAAATTTAACATATATGGCTAGAACAGGGTCTTGTATGACGAAAATAGAATATAGAACTATAACAACAAAATGTAATACTTTCTTTTAAATATGGAATATATAGAGCTATATAGCTGATAGTGAGATGGTATCTTATTGTCTATTATATTACAGAGAGTAAAAATATATGGTTAAGTCTTAAATAACTTTTGCCCACGAAAACACATTTTAATGACCTCAATAATGACACAGATGAATCATTATATGTGACAAGATATTACCTGTTTGGATTGAGCAAGTGTCCTTCAGTTTTATCACAGCAGTTACATCTTACAAATCGCATTCAAATAATAAATCCGTAGTTAGTGAAATGGAAGAATTGAAAGTACATTCGGCAAGTAATGTTTCAAACATGGAAAAAATACTCTGAAGACTATTGAAAACGTATGCAATGTATATGTCGAGGACATCCCAACTAAACGGACAATGCGAAACTGATTTATGAAATTTCATTCTGGAGATACGTCAATATAATAAGATAACAAGATGTGATTTTTTTTCAAAAAATAAATGGTTTTGAGGTAAGATCGAATTTAGTTACTAATGGAAAATCTTTTAACATTTCTAATTGTTGTATATGATGGACGATCAAAATATTAATGCATTAATTACAATAAAATGCTATATATTTATTAAGAATACAATTAGTTTTGTGAAATATGTTTAATAAAAGTTCTATATTTAGATAAGGATTGTCTAATTTCTCAAAATTGCCTATTGTTAGTATACATGTAGGTGGACGTATGTATAAGAAAATGTATCCTTTCACTACTGCTTTTAATAACTTTTCCAAGCACAAAGGATACTAATGGGATATGAACAATTTTATACATGATTATATATATATACATATAAGTTTATATAGAAGCATTGATAAAAGAACATGACAAGTGAAATATCCAAAACGTTTCATATTTAACTTTTAACTCATTTGTAAAATGGGAATATATCTTTTTAAATCACAAATTAGAAACGAAAGATGTAACTATGGATATAACATAATTTACATATAAAATGTTTTTTTTTAATGTTTAAGAAAATAATATACAATCAAAGGTCAAATAAATATGATAATTTCATTTCAACTACATAATTTAAACTGATGAATATAGAGAAGAAAAACAAGTAGAACGAGTTAAAATAACGTAAATAAAACGAATAAATACATAAGGCAGTTTGGTGCATATTGGTTATAGAGTCTGATTGAACGAAATAATAATATTAATTAATTCGATAATTATGGATTTCGGAAATTGAAAATAATAATAGAGTTCGAGCGTGTTTATACACAAATATATACATACGCTTTTCTTTCTCAGAAATTGACACGCTTTACGTGAAAATATTATTTATTTATAGATGGAAAAATCTATACAAAATTTTGTTTCTACCGATTAATACAATGATGAAATGTCTAGTTAATTCTCTTCTTTTACATATTTGTTTTATTATTTTAGCAGAAATATTTTATTATAAACAACTGTATCTATATGAACAAGTTAATTTTTACCTGCCATTTACTTTGCAATATTTTATAAGAAGTGGAATGTGTTTCATAAGCTGACAGTACCTGGTTTTTGCGTAACAATTTCTACAAGTTGATTTCAAATAAATTACAATGCATCTTTTTACTTTTTTATTTATACTAAACACATAAAAACATAAATGTTGAAGTAGGTAAATGATATTTTATAATTAAGGCAGGTAAATATTTTTTTACTAAAAGATCAAATAATACTAAAAAAAATTATGGTAAAATTTTAAAACGAATTATAAAACTGACACCGATTTAATACTTTTCTTATGTTTTCTTACATTCTCACCAGATTTTGTCTTTCTCATACAAACATTTTTAAATAACCAACAATGTTTAAATTATTTTAAATAAAATGGATATATGTATAAAAAATATAAAATCAAATTTTAGTCACCAAGAAAGGATTTTTTATAACTAAATTAAATGGCATGAAATTAACATTTTTTAATAATATTTGAATCAAAATGTATTTATAGAATATAAACAATTCTAGTACTGAAAAATAACAGTCAGTGTTCATAAAGAAACTTAACAAATTCTAACAGACACATAATTATGAAATAAAATTATAAATAATATTTTTGCAGTTTTTTTTTAAAATATTAAATTTGTAAATAAAAAATGTTGCAAATTCTAGTTTATTATTTTTTTTATTTCGGCATGGTAATTTATTTCTCATTATTTAAATCTGACCATTATAAATAATTGAATAAACAGTCACGTATAAATAATACATACTTCCTTCTCTTTTTATACACACACAAATATTTATAAAAACTGTTTGTATTTATAACGACACAATTAATAATAACTAAAATAAAAACGCGGAACATTTTTACTTCAATACTTGATATCTAGGGGTTAGAGTTTAATTCTTTGTTCCCTCTTTACAAATTCATTTTTCAAGTATCTATGTACAACTTTCGCTTATTAAAAGCACTATTATTTCGTAATTTAAAAACACAACATATCAGCAAATAAATTTATTCTCGTCATTAGAAGGTTTAAAGTTCATGCATTCTAACAACGTATTTTAAATAATATACATATATTTTACATGGATTTATTATCATAAAATGAGACTAGATGTATATAAAAAACAATGCATGTAAATTATAAAATATATGTAAACTCATTAATATAAAAAATTATATAAGAATGTATAATTATATTTTATTTAATTATATTTCTACATAAAAATTATTTAAACTATAATTATTTGTCAAAAGTCTGCATATAATATGGACAATTAATGAAAAGACGATTTTCTTTTTAAAATCGACGAATGAAGATACAAATAATGGAAAACTTTTGAAAATAAGTTTTTATTAATAAAATAAATATTCAAACAAGAAAAGTTCAAAACAGGATAAATAACTTAAAACTGTATTAAGTAAGAAAAAAATGGATGAAGAAATCAGGAACAACTATCAGTATTATTAATATCAGATTCCAATAAATTCATTTATATTAATAAGATATAACTATTTTAAAAAGAATAAATCGACCAGTTTCAATTATATATCTATATATATTTAAATAAGGGCGTATTAAATAATTACGTACTTTTATTTTTTAATAAGTATATAAATTATTTAAATACTAATTAATTTGTTATAAATAAATTATCAATTTTAATATTTCTACGAAAATACTTTATCGAAGAAATAAAAACAAATATTTTACACTTCATAAACTAAGTTAAACTCTATATGCTCGTATATTTCATAAGAAGTTTATAAGGTATTTTTCCGATATGAATAATAGATAGGACAGACAGTCGAGAATATCGAGAAATCCATTGAACATATTTTAATAAAGATGATAAGACAACAAATATTTGTCATTTAAGGACTTTGAGAACATAGGGAAATATATTGATGATACGAA
>CP092096.1:16090000-16370000 GCA_029203775.1 Neoneuromus ignobilis | reverse complement strand
AAATTATGGATTTTTTGTAACTATGGAAAATATATAAATTTATGATGATACACTAATAGTTTATAATAGGTTATAACAATATTGAAACCTACTTTCTCTTTATATATATATATATATATATATATATATATATATATATATATATATATATATATATATATGCATACATATAGAACATGATTCAATAATAAGTATACAAACTAATAATATGCAAAAATATTAGAAAAACCTTTATGTCGTTGTAAAGAAAAGATAGTAAATTTGTTTTGTAATTTGGTATCTTGACAAAATATGCAGATTACATTTACAAATATATTAACTAACTAATTATTTTCCACGCTGAAAAGAGTACAACTAACTAACAATATAAAATAAGAAGTATTTTTAAATATAAGACATAGAATGAATAATATTTTACGAAGAGAAATTGATTGTATTATATATATATATATATATATATATATATATATATATATATATATATATATATATATATATATATATATAGTATGTATACATAATTTGCATAAAAATTAAACATCCAATGGACACACCAAAAGATTTATCAATTCAATAATAACCTATCATAATACCAAAAGTGGAGGTGTGAAATTTGTACAGAGTATTAATAATAAGAACATATTTCTTTAGTACAGACAAGTCATTAAATATAATACAATAATTTACCTGGTATGTCAGTCGAAGAAAACAAATATGCAGAAGGTAAAATTCCGAAAGAAACTCTGTAGCTAGTGTATATAACGCTATAATATAAAACTACATGCGTTCACCCTTGACTTGTACTGATGTAATATGAAATGTATGTGAAATACTGCGCTGTAAATACGCATCCGATCACGAATAACTGAAATGAACGTATTGGTCACGTACACCGTTCAAAATAACAGACAAAAATTGAAAAGAATTTTGAATTGCATCGATTCGAACTAAGGAGATTATTACCATATAATCGAGATCAATCGCATTTTTAATCGACAAAATGTAATAATCTAGTTATTTGATTACTAGATGTAATGAGATTTTTTTTAAAGAAAATCTCGATTTGAAATTTAATATCAACAAAATGTAAATGAATATTATATATATATATATCTGTACTTATAGAGAAAAAATTAAAATAAAAATCACCATTTAAAATAAATTAAGTCTGACATGTAAAATTGTAGAACAGGTAATTAGTGTTTATTTAAAACAATATTGCAAGTCAAATCGAATTTTGTATAAAAAAAATTACATACTACTTAACCCATTCGTTACCAGTGCCTATGGAGAAAATCCATCACCACAGCCCAGACGTTTTATTATTTAAATATGATACCAAATTATCATTAATTTTTTGCAATATATTTATAACATTCTAAATGATTAAAAATGAAATTATCGGCAGACCAATAACATCCTATATCTATTTTATTGTTTTTAACATAACCCATCTGTTTGAGGCACGATTTAGTACAAACAGTTATCATAAACTGATAATGAACACCCGTCACATATTTGTGACGTCGGGCTTAGGTAAGAAAACCGGGTCGTCGCATATATGTGACGCTCGTAGCGAACGGGTTAAGCAAATATCAGCTGACTAGTTCTAAATTTATCCAACATCTATGCAGAGACCAAACAAATATTTTTCGATTTTTCTAAAATTTTTAGTATTTTTTTCTATAACATCGTCATAAATTAATAATCTTGGTTTTGATCGTAAGATCATTAATAACTTAAAGCATGCCTACAAATGATAACCTAGGAATTACAATTAAAAACGTTTTATTACATAAAACATTAGTAAATTTAAGGGTATTATGTAGTAGTGTAATTGAAGCTCTTTTATTTATCATTTTTCCAAAGAGAATAAATTAAAAAATCAAACTTTTTTGCTAATAACAATGTTATTTACAAGTACTATTGACATTTATAATTGAATATGAATACATTTTTTATTGTACGAAATATAATGCTATGAAATTAAATTCTTTAAAAAGTATATTTATATCTTTTACTTACAGATGAACTTATATTAATGTATCATATTCTATTGAAGGAATATAAATATTATCATCCGATTCCTATCTCGGAATTACATTACAATCATCTTTAATTCAGGATGAATATATTCCAATATTTTAAAAAAATCTCACAAAATCCAAACTTTATAAAAATAACAATTAAACAGTATTAATTTAATCCTGAAATTAAGAAAAAACTTTTTGTGTTCTTAAGGCTTCAAAGAATTTTAATTGAATAACAGCTTCTCTTTATTTATACGACACAAATAATCACACATAAAAAATATATATAAAAAAGGTCGATGACAGTTTATTTTATCATAGAAGTGTTCGAATATAAAATGCTTTTTATTCACATATTTTTAAACCATCGTCTTTCTCGGCGAAGAGTTTTTAAACTTGGATTAAAAGAGAAAATGATAATTAATTAAAAAAATGTTTCTTATTGGAATCCCTGCCGTTAAATTTAATTTCGTAAGTAGGAATGTGCTAATATTGTACATATAAATACATAACTTCATATCATATCGACTAAGTGCGAAGAAATTGTATATATAAAAAAATACGAAAGCTATCAAGATAAAGGAACATTAATGCAGATATGTTTGAATACCTCTTTTTCATATCTTCGTAGTAGATTTTTATAAAAAAATGTGTTTATAAAAGAAACTTGTAATTTAAATAAATAACCAAAAATACTACACAAATGCAAATGATTCTAAACTTTTAAATTCATATTAATTATATATCAAAAAAATATGTATCTGTTATTGGTATTATTCAAAAATAATTAGTAAAGAAAAACAATAAATGTACTGTTGCAACAAACATTAAACTAACCACTAAAAAAAGTAAGCCTTAACTGTAAAAAATCGAAACGAATAGAATGTATAAATAAATTCATTAAATATGTATATAATTACAAATACAAGACGTTTTATAGTATACGTTGTTTGATATTTCGATATTAATGAATCAAATATCTTGTACGTGTTCATTATACATCAATAAAATGTGACAAATCATTTTATAAATACTAATAATGTGTACGTGTATGAAGAGAATAAATCAATAAATAAAAATGAATACGTTATTCTAAAAATTAAAAACCAGTTTTACAATTAGAAGAAAAATGAAACGTCACGATTGTAATGAATGCCTATTTATGTTTTATTTCTTTTCGTCAGTCTTTATTTAAACAATAAATTTTGTAGTAAATACAAAAATGGTTATTAGAATTTATATTAACCTATATTCATTAAGGTAAATGTATTTTTAATTTATATATTAATGAAATTAAACAAGTATTTTTTAAACAATTAAATAAAATATATTGGACAAACATATATACATCAAAAATATTTATCAATTTTTGATTTGTTCGAAATTTCTTATAAAAAAACTTCCTAATTTTTGATTTAAAATTTATGTATGAAATATTAAAATAAATATATATCAATTTATGTGAAATTTCATAATCGTATTTTTAAACAATATATAAAACAAATATGAAAGAAACGACATCAAAAATAGTTACAATAAAAAATATCTGAAAATTAGTTTTATTAGTGCATTAATAATTTTGGAACCTAAAAAATAGTTTAAAAATCCAAAACAGAACATTTTAAAATTTGACAATACGAATATTTCTTAGAAATAATACAGTGTATGTTTTGTTTAATGGAAAAATTTGTAATAAATTTCATTAGCAGAAAAACATTTAAAATTCATGATAAAAAACACAATAAAGCATTGTTTTTTTTTCAATTAAGAATATATTTATTTAATAACAAACTAAACCATTGAAATTTCTAGTATTTTTTTGTACAGTTTGTAGGCAGAATTTCTCTATTTGATAATAAAATAAACGTCAGGTTTATTATTGAATTTTTTTTCTTTTTTAGATTTTAACTCGGTTATACGGGAAAATAAAAAACATAAAAATATATGTATAAAAATAAACAGAAAAATAAAGAAATTAGACAGTTCATTTTTTAAAATGTTTCCTTGTATAGTTCATGTAGTTCAAATTTTTAAAAACTGTTATTAATAACGGTTCTTCATTTCAAAACTGTTCTGTATTTATTTTTTATAAAAAATATTACATTAAAAAATATTAAAACTGACAATTAACATTAATCGATATATAAATACTAATCCTTATCAAAAAAGTAATTTAAAATGAATAATTTTAAATTTACACATTAAGTTTTCATATACATTTTTAAGAAAATAATCAGAGTATAATTATAAATATACTCATTTTTTGAATCAAATCGATTTTCCTTCGATTCCAGAGATTCAAAACCCAATTGAATATTGTCTGCATTGGTAAGAAATCATCAAGAAGCTCGTTTATTTCTCACGTTACTGTTAAACAAATATCGAAAAGAGAACACTGATATCATCTCATAAACGTACTCGATGAATACAGCATTTCTATCCAATAGTTTCGTTTAAGGCTAACTTTGAATACGTGGCTGCAAAACAACAAATCAAATACTGACACATTATGTATGCATCATTTATGCATACAGCGAACCTCTATTTAAAGTTTGTCTGCGAGACAAACACCATATATTTTCAGACGAATAAAATACTTATAGTTAGATATATCAAACGACATTAAATAAAGTTTATATAAAATTGATTTTCTTTAATTGAAATGCTATTTATAAACACGACGTATAGATAACACAAGTTTCTCGTCACGGTGGATGACAACGACCTTTGACGCCAAAAAAATGATTTTAATGAAATCAATATAATTAGTAAATTAATGATAAGAATATTATATATATATATATATATATATATATATATATATATATTTATTGAGTGGTATTTTGGTGCTCGGAGCAGACTAATAGAAAATGGTATCTTTTTTACAGAAAATGATTAATTAGCAATAATAAAGACACCTTGAGGACTAAAGCATTAAGCGACCATTCCACTTACACACTTTTATGTAAAGCACTTCCTGATTATTTTAACGCATTTTCAATTCTTAAAATATTTTTTCTTCCTTTTTTCGATCATATCAATTAATTTACACACAAATATAAAAAAGAATGTGTCTTTTGAGGTGTCTGTGTTATTGTCAAAAAACTCCATTTTATCAATTTTAATTTCATAAATATTTGCATTTTTCGAAATTAAGATTCGAACCGTTCATTTACGATTTTTTTTTTTTTTGGACGTGATGATACTACAATTAATACTAAATCGTACTGCGATAAAATTAAATACTGTATTCTATTAAAAAATGTATGTTTGGAAGGTAAAGAAAAAGAAATCATTCTATTAATATTTAAAAGGTACAATGAAACTGAATTGCTTTGGGTGATCTTTTGTGCTATACAATTCATATAAATTATAAATCGATATTATTCGAGTGTTCATGTTTGTATGAGTTTCGAACCAGCAGAAATGTAAAAAATTGTATCAAACATAATTGTATTTTTGATGAATGTATAGATTAAGATATATATTTTTCACTAAACTCAATGGATGTAAGAAATTACATATGAAAAAATATTTTGGTAATTTTCGGATTTGCATATTTTAATTTTCTTGAACATATCAAAATACTATTAATAAAATTTTGAATTGATTAAATGAATAGCACTTCTCCAATTGGTGTTACGAGTTTACAATTTAATAGATACAGTTGATGATGAAACAGTAATAGGCTTTTTCAGGATATATCTATTACGGAAACAAAACTTCAAAAATGATAGGTTTGTATATTCTTATTAAATACTGTTGGTCGATCATTAAAAAAATTCCGGAAGGCACTTACAAGCGAAAACAAAAAAAATGTTTACATTCTTGAATGAATCCATCTTGAATTTTTAATAGTATTATACTTAAAAGCCAAAAAAGTTTTATTTTTTTTTTGTACGGTATAATTAAACACAAAGCAGTAATCACTGTTTATTTTTATAAAAAAATCTTAAATCCACACAAAACATCTATCCGTACGTACATACAAAATCTTACCTTTGTAGTTCTACGATAGAAAAAAAATGATTCCAAAATATGATCGCCATTGAATATCATACAGATACACGAACTGCAGGGCCATTTCTTGTCGATCACTCTTATTTCATAGAACGAACGTTTTGTTACTGTAAGAAAATAACATTTATCAGAAGACGAATATGCATTATTAATATTTACAATACATAAACGAATAAAAGAATTAACACTTTCATAAAGTGTTACATCTTTTCCGATTGAAAAGCTAACTACACAATTATAGCAATGTTATGATGCACGATTTTACTATTCACCTGTGAAAATAAAAGGACACGTAAAAAATGTCAAGGTTTATAAAATGATCACGTTAGCAATTTGACGATCATCCGCTTGCAGCAACTATTAGACATATTTCATTTTATAGACTACACGTACAAATAATTAATTCAATAATTAAACAACAACAATAAAAATTACTAAATTACTATATTCTTTTTTTTAATATATATTGTATATAGATAGATAGATATGTAAATTTAACTTAAAAGATAATAACTATGAATTATATTACTGAGTATTTTATGAATATTTAAAAACATTATTACGAATTATCTGAAAACTAAACAACATTTTAACAGTTAGATTTTTCCCACTGCCTTTTAAATATAACACTAGTGTCTAATGAATTATTTACATTTTTTTAACAATTTTACTACATACTTTAAAAAATATTTAATTTGGAATTTCTATGTTGATTTTATTAGGAAATTTTAATATTTTAATCTTTGTTGTGTTTACTTAAATAATATTTTTGATTATTTTATGTACAATTTAATCTTTTTTCAATTCTATATTAGCAATGGCTGTAAGTATTAAACTCTACATATTTCGAATTTAATAGAAAATAAAATGTACAAAATATATTATAAATTATATATAGCTACGTCAAAGCAAATACAATAATGATTTTTTAAAATAATAAATAACTGAAAACGTATGTGAAAAAAACTAACTTAAAGTTATATAAAATGTATATAAAATTATATTAATTTATAGTTAGTTGTCACTGATTACAATTTGAACCATTAAAATATGAAATACGCCATCATTTAATATTTTTTCAAAAAAATATCGTTATAAAAACCATGATTAATAAACAATGAAAAAGATTGGGCATGAGTAATATATTCATAAAAAATTAAAGCAAAAACTTTAATAAAATCACAAAGTACTAATAAAAAGAACTGTTTAATTTAAAAATTGGTGACTTATTATTTCTAAACGATAAAAACTTAAAATAGTTAAATCGGTCATATAGAAGTAATTAAAAAGTATTTATTGATTTAATTAAAAAGACAAATTCCTTCACAAAAAAATGCTTATTACATTTTTAAAACAATTTTCTAATAAAATAGTTTAAGTAATTTGCTGAGAGTCACTGAATAGCAATAATCACCTGAATATATTTTATTGTTATTAAACAATTCATTATTAATTTTCATGATAATTTTAATTTATTGAAAAATATATTTTTGTACCCATTTTACTAGACTAAAACTGTCTATTTATTGTAGTATTTTATAACTGAAAATGTTTTTCAACAATTATTTATTTTTATACTGATTTGTAATTAAATAATTATAATTGTTATTTTTTTCAGCTATGATAAATTCAAAACTTACACAATCAAGTCATTAAAATAATAAAAATTATATATATATATATATATATATATATATATATATATATATATATATATATATATATAAATCTTGTATAAAAATTAAACTTAATATTCATTATTATAATTAAATATGAAATAATAACAATTAAAATTTTAATAATTATGTATAAAATGTTCATTTTTTAAAAGTATTAATTATTATTACATTTTTTTGTGAATTCTATTAAGAGACTAACTCATTGCTTTAAAATATTTTTTTCAAATTGGATAAAACATTTTGATTAAAGCAAAAAATTTTAATTACTTCAATACTGACACTCAGTTCTGCAAAAAATAGATATTAAAATAAGATACATAATATTAAATAAAAAATTCAAATATTGAACATGAAATCTGATTATTTTTAATCCAAACACATCAATCATCTGTGTTTGATTATTTACAATTATCGTTAAGATACGAATAAAGTACAATAAAAATTTGTACATTGGTTAGTGTTTATATGTATTGATTAAATAACTTCAAATAATTACTAGGGGCACGCAAAAAATAAGATTAACCCAATTTCATTTTGATGTTGTAATGGAACAGTATGTACTGTAAATATTTGTGTATTTGTTATAGAATGTGTACTTTTACATATTGTATTTTGTATGTAAATGAAATTATTTTTGATAGTTTTTATTATACTATTATTTATGTATGTGTTACATTTAAAATTAATATTTCACGATACGGAATTTGGATTTCTGAATTATATATATATATATATATATATATATATATATATATATATATATATATATATATATATATATATATATATATGTATATATATATATAGACCACATATACATACATCATTTATGTATGCTTATGTGTACGTACTATATGTATGTACCTATTTAATAAGTCCAGTACACTATACACTAATAGTTTTGATGAGAACATATCCACATAAAAATAATAATCACTAAATACTTTTTTTATATATTATTAGGTCTAACTACGATTCAACTTTCAATATTAATCTTACCATACGAGATAAAACATGCTCTCGCCAATAACAAGACTAAGCTTCATGAATATCGATCCAATTTTCAACGTTCAAAGTAAATCGAACGCGTGTGAATCGTTTGGAATAAATTTCAAGCTGGGTAACCTTCTAGAGATCAGACTTGTGAGGAAATTCACAGATACATTCAATATCAACTGACAAGGGTCTTTCACATCAGATATTTTACTGATGTAACACACCGCCCCGCCCGTACATATACATTTATACAAAATGGCGACCATTTTGAACCTGTGAGCAAGTGAGATTGTACGTGACAAATTCACACGTGGGAGTGAATTAGCACGAGTCCCGTTAACTGTTTCATGACAGTGTACGTGCATGTGTGAATATAAGCATTTTTCATATTCATTAACGTATTTCAGATTAGGGGTTGAAATCTATTATATATAACAAAAATTTTAACTACTCTTGGAAACTGATTACTTTTTTTAACCTAAATATTTATTAACAGTCAATCATAATAATCTATACTGCATTTATTACTAAACAAATAAATTGCAAATGTACATACATGTTATATTAACAATACTCTAAACAATATTTTTCGTTTTAATTTGATAACACACAGATATTAAAAATTAATTAAGAGATTACGAATAAGATTTGGTTTTATTTTGTATACACGTGTGTATATATATATATATATATATATATATATATATATATATATATATATATATATATATATATATATATATATATATATATATAGATTAATTAATATTTTCAATTTAAAAATACATTTATAATTTATGACTGCAATTTTATAAAAATCTATTAATAAATAATACTACTAACTTTTACCGTCGGAAGAATATCTTATACATGCTTTAATGGATATTATTATATGCATTTATATGCACATATACACATAAACACCATACATATTTTATTTATTTATATACACAAGCGTACACACACACACATATATATATACATATATATATATATATATATATATATATGTATATGTGTGTATATATATATATATATATATATATATATATATATATATATATATATATATATATATATATATATATATATACACATGTATGCAAAATGATTTATTAAAGTATTAATGCTTTAAGTAGTATGGAACTGACCTACATTTAAAATATTAAAATAATAAAGAGAAAACACAAAAAGACTTGAGAATGACACTGATTTAACGTTAATACTCTATGATTTCGTAAACACTTGACAATGTGTGTTAGATATAAAAAAAATGGTATAAAATATTACCTTCACAAGGGTTTACGCCATATATGAATGTCTTGCTGCAGAATAAACGCACCGGAAGATACACATAACACACAACAACCCTTAATTTTATAAAACCTGATTGTTAAAATGATAACAGAATAGACTCATCAGCAGAACGCAGCTGATAAGTAAAGTAAACAACCATGAGAAGCTACAAGGTCAATATGCAATATTTCCCTATATTATGCACTAACATCATTCGCATATTTAAATTGCAAAAAAATAATGAACATTATTTTTGTACAAATATAATGTATTATTCTATGAATGCATACTTATATGTGTGTATATATATATATATACATTTTTATACATTGTATTAAGCATATATTTTGCAGTATAAGGAAACATGGATTTTTTTAATGGTGAATTAAAAAAACGTATTTAATTATTTACTTTAAAAATATATATCCTTTTATGAACGCATTATTTTATAATACTTCTATGATGAAATATTTTCTTTTTTTAAAAAATTAAATTTATTATACAAGAACATTTAGTAAAGGAGAAAAATAGTTTTAATTAGTTTTTACAGAAAAATCAAATTTATTCAAAATTACAGATTACACATACAATTTACATACATTCTGTACTCCACATAAACAAAGATCTTTCTTTTAACAAATAATGGAACATGTTGGAAATGTTTTATATGTCTACTTATTTTTCAAACACATTTTAGCATATTTCACTGTCAAATGTTCAAAAACATCCTAATAGTTAACAAATGGACTTAATTTCTTTTTGAACATTTATCAGTAGATAAAATATATATATTTATAATAAATGCAATTTTTAACAAAAAATTATGAATACAAGTGAATTCAAGATTAAAAAAAATATGTGACTGTCACTATGAGCTACACAAAATTACTAAAAGTTTAGGAGATTAAAAAAATATTTTATAAATCTTATTACAATCCTGTACTGTAATTTTCACCACTAATATAGTAGAATTTAAATAAAAATGACAGCATTGCATTAGTAATTAACTAAAAAACATGAATATATAATAATTCGAGAACACTTTGATGCGCTTATGTAAAATGTACAGATAATTATTTCACTGTGTTATGATGTACATTTTATTTAAACTGTTTTCAAGTAATGATGTTATAAATATCTGCACATTTAGAATTATAATTTTTGGTTTTATTTATTGTTTACATCATTCCACCCATACCACCCATTCCTCCCATACCACCGCCCATTCCTGCCATTGGATTTGGAGTTTCTTCTTTAGGAATTTCTGTAATAACTGCTTCAGCAGTAGTTAATAATGATGCTACACCAGATGCATCAGTGATTGCTGTACGTACAACCTTTTAGAGGAAATATATAATGTTAAATATATAATTATACTTTTAAATAAAATTAATAACCTTAGTTGGATCGATAATGCCTTTTTCCATCATATCAACATATTCATTGTTCAGTGCATCAAAACCGAAATTTCCAGTACTTTCTTCAACTTTTGCTACTACAACAGATGCATTCATTCCTGCATTTTTGACTATTTGTAAACATGGCTGTCTTAAAGCATTTCGAATAATCTCAATTCCTGAAAATAATATTCAACACATGAAATATAATAACTGAATAAATATTTATTTAATTTATACCTTTTTCTTGGTCACTATTAGATGGTTTTAAAGAATTCAATGCATTTATACATCTAAGAAGAGCAGTTCCACCGCCTGGTACAATACCTTCTTCAACAGCAGCTCGAGTAGCATTCAAAGCATCATTAACACGGTCTTTTTTCTCATTTACTTCAACCTGTCAAGTACATAAATATACATGTTTGTTTGTATGTATGTACATGCGAGTTTAATAATTAATTTGAATTTTTTTTTATATAATGTATATTTTTTTATAAAGCATTAAATAATATTACCTCACTAGATCCACCAACTTTAAGTACAGCCACTCCTGCAGCTAATCGTGCTAAACGTTCTTGTAATTTTTCCTTTTCATAATCTGATGTCGTGTTCTCAATTTGGTCACGGATTATTTCAATACGTTTATCAATATCAGTCTTTTTACCCTAAAAGAAATCGTTATAAAATTTATAAAACATTTTTATATAAATCAGATTTAATTTTACCTTTCCTTTAAGCATAAGTGTATCGTCTTTCGTAATGATAATTTCACCAACTTCTCCCAAATCATGTCTTTGAACATCTTCTATTTTCACAGACACAGCTTCATCACCTATTAAGATTCCTCCAGTTGCTATTGCCATATCTTCAAGGGTAGATTTTCTGTTATCACCAAATCCTGGAGCTTTCACTGCAGCAATTGGCAGACCTAACTTAATTCTAAAACAAAAATTATTGCAATACATTTTAAATAAAATTCACAGAAACAAATTCACAAGTTTCTTATATACCTATTCAAGACAATAGCACTTAATGCTTCACTATCAATGTCTTCTGCAACAATAACTAGTGGTTTACGTAGGCTATGGCATAATTCTAAGGCAGGCAATACTTGCTGGTGTGATTGTAATTTCTTCTCATAAAACAGTACAAGAGCATCTTGATACTCAACACGTTGTCCTATAAAAATTAAATTGTTGAATTGAAATGAACTTAAAAATAAAAAATATAATCATACCTTTGGTTGTATTACAGAAGAATGCTGATATGAAACCTCTATCAAACTTCATGCCTTCAATAACTTCTAATTCATCTGTTAATTTTTTTCCATCCTTAACTGTAATTACACCATCGCGACCAACTTTTTTCATTGCATCGCTTATTAAATTACCTATACCCGAATCACCATTTGCTGAAATAGTTGCAACTTGTGCTATTTCATCAGGTGATGTAACTGGTTTAGACATTTTAGCAAGATGTGTAGTTGTAGCTTCAACAGCCATCATAACACCTTTAAAAAAAACATACGTTAAATTTTCAAAATTTTATCACTTTAATTTTTTTAACATTACCTTTACGAATTTCTATAGGGTTTGCTCCTTTTGACATTTGTTCAAAACCTTCTTTAGCAATTGCACGCGCTAAAACAGTAGCAGTTGTAGTACCATCTCCAGCTTCTTCATTTGTATTGTTCGCAACATCTTGAACAAGACGTGCACCGATATTTTGAAATTTATCTTTTAATTCAATTCCTTTGGCAACAGTAACACCGTCTTTCGTAATTTTTGGTGAACCCCACGATTGTTCTAATATTACGTTTCGACCCTAATTTGAATGCAAAGAGAATTATATCAAAAAATTATACTTTTAATAAATAGTATAAATAAAATACCTTTGGACCCATTGTAACAGCAACAGCATCTGTTAAAATATCGACACCTTGTAACATAAGAGCCCTAACTTCTGGGCCAAACCTTACATCTTTTGCATAAAAACGAGAATTAAGACTTTTAAGAGAAGCCCTGTGTTTACATAAGTAACGAATAGTAGACGTTGCTCTGAACATTTTTTTTTAATATATAATTATACCTTAAAGCAGATAAATTGCAGGCTAGTTGAATAAATTTTCAACATTAAAAGGAAACTATGAATTTTAATCTATAATTATTCAATTAACCAATATGTATCGTAAAATAATATAGAGATACAGAATAATATTACATTATAGTTATATAAAAAAATCATAAGCACGTTTATAAAAAAAATGATAGAATTTTCTATAAAAATCGAATATAACATTTACCAATTTATTAATGTCACAAATATTTTGTATTTCAATGAGGTACTATTATTATTACTATACAATATATATATATATACGATTATTATTACCTGTTTTACAAGAAATCTATTTTTTTTTAAAGAAAACGTATATAATGGAACGCCGGTCTAACACGTTTATGATTCGAGTACCAAAATGTTACAAAAGAAGAACGTCACGTGTATTCTAGCTCCACTCTCTACAAGTTTTAAAGTGAAATGAAAGAAATATTTTCAGTACTATTTATCTTTTTTTTAATACAATTTCTAAATTATTGTATTACTATAAAAGTAAAGTTTTCTCAAAAGCATATCACTAAAAAAAATATTTAATTTCAGATCTTCTAGAGAAATATTCAAATTGAAAATTAAAATAGAAAGAGATAAATATAATAAAAATTTTCATTTTCTAGAAATTACTATATGATGCAATGTCTTTTCATTATTAATTTTATGATTTATAACTTCTCTTAATTACATTCATTTCAACCTAATGTAATATATTAAAATATAATATATCATAATTACCAAAGTGATTTGAATTTCAAGAAATATTTCTAATATTGACATATATATATGTATACATAGTTAAAATCGCGCTTTTTTTTAAAAACACACCGGAATAATGTTATCAGTGAACTTATGATCATTTTTGCGGGAGTATGTGAAAAATTATAATAATTTTTATTTCAATATTCTCTAATTAAATATTACATATAAAACTGTTTATTTAATTATATATTTGATTGTTCTTAATTTCATTTTATTAGGAAAATAGAATTTTTTTAAACATTATTATATCGCATTAGTAGTTGGTTATAAGTATCTGCTGTTCATTCTTTGATATTATATATTTATAAATTATGGCAGATATTTCTGAAATTAATAATGATGATGTTATGAAAATTTTATTAGCTACAGATATACATTTAGGATGTAATGAAAATGATCGCATACGAGGTTAGTTTGTACATTCCAATATTGTGTTTAATATTCTTAAAATTGTATATTAAATACAAATTATTTATGTATAGGAGAAGACTCCTTTAACACATTTGAAGAAATTTTAAGTATTGCAAAAGATCAAAATGTCGATTTTCTATTATTAGGAGGAGATTTATTACATTTTAGTAAACCTACAACAAGTACTATTTTAAAATGTACTACGTTATTGAGAAAGTAACTACTTTTTAATTATGTGAAATAAATAATGTATTATTTTATTGTATAAAATAAGTTTTTTTTAATATATAAAAATAGAAAGTTGTAATAGGGCAATAGAAATAAAAATGTAAATTTTAAGAATTATTTGATAGAATAACAAATTAGATGTTATCATTCTGTACAATGTTTTTAGATATTGCTTAGGAGATAAACCAATAACTATGCAGATTATACCAGATCAATCTCTTCATCATTCTATAGATTCTTTCAATTTTGAGGATCCAAATCAAAATATATCTCTTCCAGTTTTTTCTATTCATGGAAATCATGATGATCCTATTGGTATGAAAATGCTTTGTGTATATATATTTATATATACATACATACATATATATATATATATATATATATATATATATATATATATTTCTGTAAAGGAGTTGCTAATGTATCAAGTCTTGATCTGTTTTCTGCAATGGGCTTGGTAAATTATTTTGGAAAGACACTTCAGACATCTTCTGTTGAAGTAGAGCCTATTCAGTTAATAAAAGGTCAAACTCGTATTGCATTGTATGGTTTATCTCATATAAAAGATCAGAGATTAATAAAAATGATTGAAGAATCACGGGTAAAATAAATTTATCTATTGTTTATATAAACATAAATTGGTAAATATGTACGTGTATTTTAAGGTTTCATTTTTATCTTTTGATACTGATGAATGGTTTTCAATTCTTGTTGTACATCAAAATCGGGCAGATCGTGGACCAAAAACTTTTCTTCCAGAAGATGCTTTACCAGGATTTATAGATTTTATACTTTGGGGTCATGAGCATGATTGTCGAATTGAACCTGAATTAACTGTAGAAAATAATATTTACATTTGTCAGCCAGGTATAATAAAATGATTTGTTAGTGAATGAAACAGGTTAAATTTTAAAAATTATTATATTACATTATGTATCTAAAATATAGATATATTTTTATTAAAAAAAATTTAATTAGGAAGTTCAGTAGCAACATCATTAGCTGAAGGAGAAGCTGGTATGAAGTATGTTGCCATGATGGAAGTTTATAAAAAGTCATTTAAGTTGAATAAAATTAGATTAAAAACTGTTCGCCCTTTTATATTTAAGACTTTGACTTGTAGTTCATGTAATTTGGATGCATATTCAGATATTAAAATTCATGAACAAGTTGAAAGAATTGCAAAGTACAAAGTAGAAGAAATGATTTTGGAGTCAAAAAAATTATTAACAGGTGTGAGATAATTGATCATACAAATCACTTAGTTATTTTCTTTTTGGATGTCATTAAAAAATGAGTATTTTGGCAAAATATATTAAATTACATTTTTATTGATTTATTTAGGTCATCCAAAGCAACCAACTTTACCATTAATTCGATTAAGAATTGGTTATGATTCTGAAAATCAGCTTTTTAATACTACTCGAGCAGGACAAATGTTTGATGAACAAGTTGCAAACTCAGCAGATTTAATAACATTATTTAAAAATTTCAAGACACAGCGAAGTAAACTTGATAAAAAACTTTTAAAAGTACGTAATATATTTTAATAATGTCCAAAATTAAATTATAAAAATTAGTACAAGATAATTAAAACTAATTGACTTATTTTTAGGATCCAAGTACATTCACTGAAATAGAAACGTACGTAGAAGACTTTTTCAAAAATCCAGATTTACCAGAAGAAAAAAAAATGAAATTTCTTTCAGTCAAGGGTTTATGTAGGGCAGCTAAATCATTTATAGATAATCGAGATTATACAGCTATAGAAGATGTAATAAAGTAAGTGTTTATCTGCAATAATGTGCACTTATATAACAGATATTATTAAATATTCAATAATTAGATTAATGTGTTTATGAAATGGATTTTTTTTTAAATTAAGCTATCAATGTAATAAATTGATAAATACTATACTTGAAATGGATAATCTAGAAGATGCTGATATAACAGATAAAGTGAAGGAATTGTGCGAGACACAATTACTTAAAGAGAATGAAATTGAAGACGAGGTATTATATATTAAAAAAAATATATACACATATGAATTATATTTTTATTTAATATTGTTGTAACAAAATAATAATTTGCAAATGTGTATTTTTACATAGATAAAGAAATTACTGAATAATCCAAAACGGTTTAGTCATCGAAAAAATAATAGTGAAGAGGAAAAAGAAAGTGATAATGAGGAAATACTTAAAGATTCTGATGATGAACTAGAAGTAGCTCCTAAAAAATCAGTTCGTGGAAAAGGTACTGGTAAGGGAAGGCGAGGAGGACGTGCAGTGAAAACTGATTCAACAAAAACAAAAAAAACACAAAGTAAAAAAGAAAAATTAACTCAAAACCAATCAAGTTTATATAATTATTTGAAACAGAAAAAAAGAACTGATGTAAATGAGTCAGAAGAAGATAATGAAATATCGATTATTGACTTTTCTTCAGATGAAGAAATAGCAAAAGAAAAAAAACAGAAGTCTCGCATGAAGGAAACAAAACAAAAGAAAGGTACCAACGTAATTTCAAATCGTAAACAGTCAAAAGTAAGTATTGAATTTGGTAATCATATGTTAATTGTATCATTGAAAAAAATTGATACAATTATAGATACTTATAAATCCTTACTAGATTTGTTGGTTGATAATAATTATAGTTCAATTTGCAGGTATCTGTATACCAAATGTCAAGTGATAGTGATTAAATTTCTATGTTGTATTATTTATTAAATATCGGAATAACCCTCAGTTATTGTTTGAGATTATGTGATTTTGTTGTAATTACTGTTGTAAACTATATTTTTTAAATAAATTTAATTTTTTAGAAAAGAGCAGTGTTTGTTTTTAAATGTAACTAGCATGAATTGAAAACATTGAAATATTTTGGAATACAAATGTAACTTTGTTTTTTTATTATTTTTACTCCATATTAATAATTAAAATAAAGTAAAATTTAATTTATATAATATATTAAACGTATTAATAAATATGTTCCACTCTGAAATAGTAATACAAAATTAAAACTAAGTATAAAATTATTTTTCAGTTTTATATAAGTAATAATATTAAAAGAACTTATTTTTATTATAAAAATTATTGTATTTAATACTATTGTTTTTCAGTATCATTATTATCAGTGGATTTTTGTGGAATATTTCTATTTTCTTCATGAATTAAGATATTTTCTGATACTGTTAAGTGAAGAATGCTTAAAAAAAAGTATAATTTTGTATTTTATATATTCATGATTATTAGAACAAAAAATTTTCTCAAATACTTACAACATAATTAAAAACACTATGACTTGTGTAACAAATGTTAACCAATATATTGATTCTGGATGAGTATTTATTGTTCCATAGTACAACTGTGAATATAAAATATTTGAAAATAATGGAATGGCATTGTCTGCTACAGACAATAATGAAAATACTTTTCCTGAAATCAAAGAAAAGTAAAATTTACATTTCTTTAATCTATTTGAACAGATATATGATATTGGTTTTATATATACCTCGTTCAGATGGAGAAACAATTTTGGAAGACATTGATCTTAAAACAGGTGCTACTATAGGTCCAAGAGATGAAACAACAGCACCTAAAAATAAATATAATTTATTCAAGTTACAATAAATATTATTGCTGCTTGAATTTTAACCTAAGTAAAACAGCCAATCAACTTTGGCTTCTGCAAAAATTATTCTAGCAGCTGCATGAGATGTTGCACCAATCATTATAATAATAGTATCTTTAAAACCTAAATAACGACTCATTAGAGGAACACCTGTTAACATAACAAAAACATACAGTGTCGACTGGAATGTTTTGTAATTACTGTATTTTTCAAAAGACCAATTAAATACTTTTTGTAAATAAAGATAACTCAGCGGTTTTTCATCTGAAATAATAATGCATTAAGTATAGAATTAGTATGTAATTTATGTCCATTTATTTGTTTAATATCTATTTTACCTCTCTGAAAAGTATATAAAGCCATTGATAATATAAATACAAGTAAAATAATTCGCCGATGGTATTGTCTTTTCTTGCACAATGTCTTTAATGATTGTATAACATGATTTTTATCAAAAAAATCTAAAAATATACCATTCGGTGCTTCACTAATTGGTCTTTGTCTTTCTGTTGTTCTCCATTCAAGTTTGACAAATGCATATATAATAGCTAATGCCAAAAGAGATGCATTTATAGTAAACATTATAGAATAGGAACGATTTGCTACATTTGTAAATAAGAAATTTCCTAAAAAAATAATAATAAAATAATGTTTGCTTCCTAAAGTTTTCAAATATTTTAGTTCAAGTGTGCAAACATTAGTAAATATAAAAAAAGGTATTTTCCATTTCTTCTTCAGGGATTAAAATGATTTATATTAGTAGTTTTCCAAAAATAAAATTTTAAATATATATAATTACCGAGTGCTATTCCAATGGGCATTGTACTAAGATAACAAACATCTAATATTGTAATTCGCATAGTTCTTTCATTAGTAGTTGTTACATCTGAAAGATAACTGAAAGCAGCAGCAAAAATGAAAACATCTGCTCCAGTAAACGACATAGGAATTGTAGCTGTATAGATAACGTATTCAAGTGGCCATGTTGCTGATGAAAAAATAATTGTAATTACTAAAATATATGAATGAATATAAAATATACAGTTAAAAATAAACTTACGTTGCAATTCATTTACTACAATCATTGTTGAATAGTAAAATTTTCCAATTAGTCCGATAATTAAAGGGAGCTTTCGACCACGACGATCAGACCAAGCCCCCATAAACAAAGCGAGAATAATCGGAATAATATGACCTGCTATACCGTTCCATTGATGAAATTTTGTGACCGTCTTCTAATAGATATCATTTGTATGGCTTTAATATTATTTACATGGTAAAAATTATTAGAATTACTATTTTTTACCTGTACGTCTGTTCTGATATCTGTATAATTTTTATCATTAATATGATCACATATATATGGATCAACGTTGTGATTTATAAGGCATGCTTTATTGACAAAAAATGCTTGTTCAACAACTGATGTTGTCATAAATGCCATCATATATAAGAACATAACTGGTTCTACTGTTATTAGTTTCACCCATCGGAACCATACACATCTACTTGTATCAGGCATATTAGTATTATTTGTAGATACCTATAATTTTTTTGATTTATATATGCATATGTAAATGTATGTATATATATGTATGTATGTATGTATGTATGTATGTATGTATATATATATATATATATATATATATATATATATATATATATATATATATATATAAATTGTATATATTTAGGATAGCTCGTTCAATAACACAAAAGAAACATTTATACATGAAATAAACAAGGGAACAAAAATTAGGTAGTATATATTTAAAAGAAATTCATATATATATTAACTTTTCAATACTAAAATAATTCAGTGACTCCAGAGATATAAAAAGACGGATATTAGAATTAATACATAGAAATACGAAAAGAAAAAAGGGAATTTGAAAGTAAATAAAAATTAAGAACATTATAACACGAATGTACAGTTTAAAATGGAAATGATTGTCATATACCAAGAAGAGAAGACAATTAATGGACAACATAAATTGTTGATTGGGAACATGGAATATGAAAAACTTAGAAAGAGACCCATGGATAGATAAGATAGAGATAAAAGAAAGTTTGTAGTGAGGAATGGAAAAGAAAGGCATTGGATTACTATAATTAAAGTTTTTGTAGAAGTCTTTACCTAACATTAGATAGAAAGAATATTGAAATATCTATTTATCTATACATATATAAATTTAAAGAAAATATTTTCCTTATCTTTATATTATTTTTATAAATACAATTATAATATTTATTAAAAACTGTATATTTATTTAAATAAATTTTATAATTTATTGAGGGAAAATTATATAATAAGGATAGTTAATAAGTTAGATAGATAAAATGTATTTAATAAATATAAAAGAAATTTTGAATATATTTATCTTTCTCAGAAATAAAAATATATGTAATGAATAGTAAATGAATCTACATTATCATCTGTCTTTGTTAGAAATAAGGAAATTCATAAACCGATCTTTTTTAGTTTTTTAAATATGCTTAAACACATGTTATATAATGGTTGTATTGCAAAATAGCAAATTAGCGTATTTAAAACATGTATATATGTTTAATTCTAAATGAAAGAATACTGGTAACCTCTAAAATTACACTCACTTGCGAATAACTTATAATATTATCCATTTTATATGATATTTAGATTTAATTTTATACACTATTTAGATATAATTGATACAACACACATGTAAACATATAGATCTAAGGTTATTGTGTTTTCATTTTTTATTACTAAGTGTTATCGATAATCAGTCTTTATTGTAACAGTCATATTAGTATACCAGTGAACTTAAATACATCCTAAGATTAAATATCTACATTTAGGTTTATGTATTTCCATGAAAAATTCATATATTTTTTCTATGCAATTTGAATAATAGCGCGAATATTGACCAATCAAGATTCATATATTTATTTTGCAACCACGAGATTCGTTCAAAAGATGTTTATATTTATTTATTGAATACTATAAGAGAAATTGAAAAAATAGAAAAACACAATGAAATATAAGAAATGAATTAAAAAAATATGGTTTACACAAATAAATATTATGGAAAATAGTATTAAAGTAAAGATAATTAATTATTTAAGATGTATATAAAAACACATATTTATAAAACAAATATTACAATAACTTAATATACAAATTTTATTATCTGCACATAAACCAATAAATAAAAGCTGTTTGTTAAATCTCACGTAAATGAACACTATTTTTTAATATAATAAAAATTCATAAAAAAAAGAAAAACTGAGAAATGCTTCTTTATACATATATAGTACTTTTGTATAATAAAAGTTTATCAGCAAAGATACTTATTCAACCAGGTGCATTTCATTCCTGCAAATATAGTCTACATACATACAAACACACATACATATATATATATATATATATATATATATATATATATATATATATATATATATATATATATATATATGTGTGTGTATGTATATATGGATAAAAAAATTGCTGTATCTTAAAAAATATAATAGAATGTGTATGTTTCACATATATTTTTTGATTATATATATATATATATATATATATATATATATATATATATATATATATATATATATACGAGTATAAATATAATAATTGGTATATGTTAAATATAATAATGGGTGTGCATGAATGGATGAAATTACAGCTGTAATATATATTTAATATTTAAATAATTCATGAATTGTTATTTTAAGGGAATGATTTCGTCTTGGGGTAGGTTTTAGGTATTCAAAAAAGATATTTAATTTTTTCGTATGCTATCTTAAATTTTTAATACATGATATACAATATATCAGCTTAAAATATAATAATATAACAATGGAATTCAAAATAAACGTTGGTATAATATTTTTATATTTAGAAACAACTTAAAACAATATTAAAAAAATTACGATAGTAAATATGTACAAATTGTGTAAAAATGGTGTACTCCTTTTTATTAATTTTATCTAACTGTACTAATATTATTTACAAACTTTTATTACAGTCATAAAATAATAAGTTACAATTTCTACTTTTTTCCTTATAAATAAATAATTGAGTTTTAGTATGTTTTTTTAAATTTATTCATTTAAAAAAAATAGTCTGTATATTTAATATACATAATTTTCGTATATTTTTTAAATTACATATTTTAAAGAACACACATTATTTTTATTAAAATTCATGTTAATTACATACACACTATATATATATATATATATATATATATATATATATATATATGTAATTACTGAAATTATTAAATAAACATGTACAAAATGGGACAAGATTGATAAGTGGAGGAAGCTTTATTGAGGAGATGTTTTTAAAATGATTGAGAAATGCTGATACATTCATATTTTATTGGATTAATTGTAATGAAAATCAACCTTGAGATTTTTTAAACAATCATATTATACTTAAGCATTTCTGATTTATTGTTAATAATATATTTTTTCGATATATTTTCGCCGCAATTACTATAATATTAATTCGAATCTTTTTAAAACTATTGTATTTTTTATTCATTTAAATTTTCATTTAATGTATCAGTTTATTTAATAGTCTATATATTTATTTGCTAGTTTTTTATTCACTGATAAACATAAATAAAATAAATAGTAGTGTATAATGCGTTTATAAATGCATAAAAACGCATATAAACGAGAAAAGTTCTGTTTATTAATGTTATTATTGATTAATGGATATAAATATGAATATTTGTAAAAACGAAATTTACCTCTTTATAACGACACTCAACACTATCCATAACAAATCATGGCAAAATATTATTAAAAAGTATATAAATTATGCACTTTTATATTAATATTTAAATGCGATTTTGTACATACTTCATGTGATGTGATTTGTTTTTTGTATTTGATAACATTTAGGTTGAAACAGTGATACAGATAAGAGACTATAATTTTATATACGACCTATTGTAGTAAATAACCACTTATTAATAATCTGTTTTCAAGATTGTACTTAACATATTCAAAGGAAGATAACATTTAACTTGATTTTGTTTATCATTCATACATTGAAAAGATAATTTTTATGAATTTTAAACTACACTTAATTACATTTATAATTAGGTTTTCGAACCTATCATAAGTTTTTTATGATTGTCTATAGTCAATATCTGAATCTACTATTAGTTCCGTATTATGTGTATTTTTAAAGTACTTTATTATTTTGAAGGATTTGTCAAAGGTTGAAAATATTAAAACATTTATAATTTAAGAATACAAAAATTCATCTGTTTATTTTAATTAAGTACATTAAATAATTATCATGATTTAAGTGATTTAATTGGAATTATTATATATTAAGATGTTATTTGTAGATATACTGACGCGACTTTATGCTCAGAGACGATTTTAAGCTGAAATCGTTTAGTGTCTATTAGTTTCTATGAATAATACATTTTAATTAACAGTTTAATTTATGTACTTTATATATATATATATATATATATATATATATATAAACAATAACTTAGCGTCGAATAGTTTAAGTTTAAATTTAAGATGATATTTGTAAGATGGTAGTAGTATATCATCAATTTTATATAAAGAATGATATAAATTATTTAGTCTGCCATTTAACGGATAGTAGATTAAACTAAAAATTCAGCAATTCACCACTCGACTAGTTCACTAAAATTTATAAAATCGTACCTCCTCGTTAATTATTTTGTGATCGTATTTACTGAATTATATTCGGTCTTAAGATATATTAGTGAAAAAATTACAGTTATAAGATAATATTTATTTATTTTATTATGTTGTTTGTTTAAAAAATATTTCTATTTAAGTCGTGTATATATATATATATATATATATATATATATATATATATATATAGAGAGAGAGAGAGAGAAAGAGAGAGAGAGAGCATTCTGAGTAAATATTTTTTAAAGTGTGTTAATTCTTTGAATATAAATCAATCAACATTTCTTTTTATCGTTTCCATATAATAAACTTCTATGATTAATGAACGTTTTATTCAATTTCTCGAAGAAAAACGGTACAATGCAACGACAGCACGAAATAATGATTATTGTGAAAATGGAAAATACATAAGTTGAATACATATCTTTACATCACTTTTTAAGTTTTCACAAAAAAATAACTATTTTATGTGTAATTAGTACGTTTGAGAAGATCAAGGTAAAATATGATAAATGAAAGTTTAAATTAAAAAATAAAAATTGTAATTTAATAATTTTAATGAGTTTCGGATATATATACATTTTATTTTATTGAATACAATTTTGATGGAAGCACAGAAAGCTGCAAAAAAGTTAAAAAATGGATATCAATAAGATTAGAGTGAAGAAAATCAATATCACCGATCCCAATTATCTGCAACTAAGTGGAGTAAATACTAAATGTGAAAGTAAGCGAAAGAGGACTCAATCGTCAATCAAATTAAGAGAAGAAAATGGAAATAAATTGACCACATTTTATGAAAAAAAAAACAAACAGATCGATGTGGAGAAACAAGCGTTGTTATGGATGTCATGAAAAAAAATTTTGAAAATAAGATTTCTAACAAGGGCTGACATGGAAAGAGATAAAAGCGCTTTCTCATAATAGGATCTGTAGACGTTGCTCTGTAAAAGTTCTAAGCTCTGGTTAAGAATGAAAGTAGCTAACAATAATAGACTTTAACAGAGTTAATGTACAAAATATTAACATTTTAAAAAAGCTGTTGTTGGTGAATATATATATATATATATATATATATATATATATATATATATATATATATATATACATTTACATATTTAATCGTAACCATCAATTTGCACAAGTGTATTATACCTGCATAAACAGTAAGAAAATGATAGATAATATTAATAAATGTTCCATAGACTAGTTTTTCACAATAAAACTATTTCCACCAAGTCTAGTTATAAAATAGTAAATAGTATAAAAAAGCTCGACATGACATGCTATCAGTTAAAATATATGATCGTGCACGTGTGTGGGAATTATGAAAATAAAAACTGCACGCACATCGAGAATATAACAGACATTGTTGTCATGCACGTGGGTAGTACAGAATGACGCCAACCCAGCCCATCCGAAAAACTCATCCGCATTAATTTAATTAACAACAGTCGAACGTTGTGTGGTCGAATTCGCTTAATTGTTGGTGTCTTCGACGACAAAAAAGGTAAGATACTTTGATGACTGACGTATTTAAACAGTTTCTAGTATCGAAATTAACAAATATACTTTTTTATTATTGAAGTTATTGTATGTGTTTTTTTGACTGGACGTTTGTTAATACAACTTATGTATATATTTCAAGTATAAGAAATTTTCTAGTAATTTAATTAACGAGTCATTCGAAAAGATAAACATTTTAAAATTAGTCGTCTAGTAATTTTTATCTATCCTAGATTAATATATCGAAATGTTTCTTTTCTTAAACATATATAATTTATATATTACTAATGAAATGTATCGTGTTAAAGGTTCATTGAATTGTAAGTAATGTCGATTTTTATTTGTATTTCATACAAGGAAATAATTTTGATTACTTACAAACTTATATATATATATATATATATATATATATATATATATATATATATAAATCTTAACTGCAATTACGGTTATGAAGACAATGACCTTTTAATATGATCATTCAGATTATTGAATTTTTTCTTTTATATACATTAAATATGAAAATATTATAATTTCCGTCAGATGTAATTGAAAAGGAAATTAGAAGTATATTTTTTATTATTTTGTGTTTTAATTTGACTTATATATATATATATATATATATATATATATATATATATATAACGATATATATATATATATATATATATATATATATATATATATATATATATATATATATGCTTATATAAAATATAAACATATATTTTTTATATATATATATATATATATATATATATATATATATATATATATATATATATATATATATATATATATATATATATATATATATATATATATATATTAGTTTCAATTGCATTAGAAAATATAGCGATTCCTTTAAATCATCGTTTAGAAGAAAATAAATTATTGAACTGATTCAGTTTTATACTACTTATCGTCTATGTTAAGAGGTTATACGCAGTTAGAAATTTCAAAAAATCGATTATTTTTCCATTTTCGGAATGCACATATATTTGAGTATATTCTCTGAAAATTTGAAGTAAATCCGATAAATATTTTCGGACATACACCTGAATTTGTAAAAAATTTTTAACTATGTGTAAACTATTTCCGAAACTTCAAACGCGTTTATCTCAAAACGGTGTTTTCATAGTCGGTGATCTCGATATCTCAGAAATGGCTGAACCGATCGGTCTCAAATTTTCACACAATCTTCTCAAATATATTCCTCGGGTATTGAACGAAGGAATAAGGTTTACAAAAATTATTACTATTTTTTTAAAACAAGTTGGAGCGAAAATTTTAGTAAAAAACGAAAAATTTTTTTCAAGTAGACGCCATTTTGTCAAAAATGAAAATTTTTATTATTCCTTCGTTCAATACCTGCATTAATCTATCCTTTAAAAGAATTGACCATATTTTTTGATTTCAAATAATCCAAACCGCCGATATGGAGATCACCGCCAAGCGCCTTTTTTTGGAGGTCGTTCGGGACATCGTCTGCAGGAGCGGTGCACTTCAATATTTTTTATGATCGACATGTTATTTTATTCTTGAAAGTAGGATCTATTCAAATAACCATAATTTGTAATTGCAAAATAAATACTGTTTCTAAAAAAAATTCCTAAAAAAACGTCGTTTTTGCGCCTCGCAAGTGCGTATAACCCCTTAATTTGATGTGGAGATAAGCAATCATTGCGATATTACGAAAATATTTTAACTTAAATGAATTATTAATAATCACTAAGATTCATTAAAAAATATCTTAAATTTAAAATGTAGTATTGAAACCCAAACCATTTTCAATATGAATAAATATTAACAGTTGAGTAAAAAATTCTGTTTAGTAAAAATATGTTTGATATAAATAAATACATTTCTGTCATTTCGCAATTTTTATATGACAACAAGTTGAATTACTTTCATGTAAAAAAGGTTTATGTTTTAAAACAAAACCTGTCTCAAATCCGGTTAAAAAGTGCAATTTAGGAATCCAGTTGAAAGATTTCATAATTTGTACGTGTTAGTTTTGTAAGAAAGTAAGAAGCTTGTTTAAAACTCTGAAAAATACATTTTCAACGGATTTGTGATTAAATTCTGATTTAAATAAGAATTATTGTTTTGAACCTGAATTTTTAAAAATATGATATGTAGAAAAGAATCAATTGGAATAGTATTAGACCAATCAATAGGGCAAAAAAGCACCTGTTTTATACAATAAATCCGGAATGGATGAGGCCGTTTTTTTTGTTGGGGGCGATGTTATAAGTAACAATATGTGGGTTGCAACTGAAAAAACCGCAGACTAAAGGTACTAGGAAGGTTTTTTCATTATTTACAACTTTTATCTAAAACTTTTTTCTCTAAAATGCATTTTCTATGCTTGCAGAACGAAAAACATAATTTCGCCAAATTTGCACCTTCCTAGTACCTTTAGTCTGCGGTTTTTTCAGTTGCAACCCACATATTGTTACTTGTAACATCGCCCCCAACAAAAAAAACGGCCTCATCCATTCCGGATTAATTTCCTTGTTTTTTCCCTATTGATTGGTCTATATATCATATTTTATGAACTTTTCACGAGTTATATTGGAGAGAAAAAGTTAATAGTTTAAAAAAGAAGCTACAATGTAATTGATATGTAGGAATAAATTATATATATTATTTGCTCTTTTTTTAACTTCTTATATTGGGATTAGTTTATATAATAATCGTTTTGATTTTTATAATAAGTAATAGAAGAATGTTTTATTTCTGAACATTTCTATAATTGATTATATTTTAATGAACAATGCTTAAAATGGTCATTTATAATATTTAAATATTATAAAGAGAAGCTACAAAAATGTATAACATAATTAACTAAAAAAACACTTAACCAAAAATAAAAATCTACCGAAACGTTAAAATCATAAATTATATTAATAGCGACATTTTCAATGTAATATCATTTCCTGCATCTTGCAAACTTTTAACTGTAAAAGACAGACGCGAAAACTATTCATCTAACAAGTTTATAAATACCACACGACACATATAAAATCACGAATTTATTTGTACCTAGCGAAAAAGTTTGACGTTTACTCATAGGAAATGCCGATACGTTTTTTTTGTGGTTACCAATAATTACAGAGTTTCGCTCAACAACAATTATATATATATATATATCCACGAATTTAAAATCCCGATTAACACTACTATTTTCTAGTGCTGACATATGTTGCACGCGAGTGTCTGTGTATTTTTATTTCATGTAATGGGAAATGTGAAAGATAGCAATAGTGCATAACAATATTTTTTCGAATGTAATCATAATAATCGCATACGGAGAAGTCAATAAACCCTATTGTACAGGTGTTAATTA
The DNA here is from genome assembly GCA_029203775.1 of Neoneuromus ignobilis. Lineage (NCBI taxonomy): Eukaryota > Metazoa > Arthropoda > Insecta > Megaloptera > Corydalidae > Neoneuromus > Neoneuromus ignobilis. Next base: position 16,340,896 of record CP092096.1, on the reverse strand, counting down.
TTAATATAGGGCCATCCAAATGTGACGCCAGGATTTGTGTTTTATTGAAAAGAAACCTGTGTACTCGTTTAGAGAAATATGTGTATAGTTTCTTTTTCATAAAACACAAATCTAAGCGTCACATTTGGATTACTCTATATTATAATTATTATTACCTTCAATTATATTGTACATAAAAACATATATATATATATACATATATATATATATATATATATATATATATATATAAGGTCCTTTAAAGTATTAGCATTATATTGCGTGTAAGATACTCAGATTTGTTGTGGTTTCAATCGTATATGCGAAATATTTAATTCTGTTAAGTGTATGCGTGATATATATATATATATATATATATATATATATATATATATATATATATATATATATATATACAAACATCTATGTCTATGATTTATTTATACTTTAAGCACAATTTTAGGCACTTCATTAATATACAAATTTTTTTTCAACATTTTATGACGAATCTTGCGTTTTTGTAATGAAGTAGTAAACATATGATTTTTAAAAGAAAAAATAGGAAATATTCATTTAGGTCATCAGATAAGACGATAATAATTTTTTATTTTTTATATATATATATATATGTGTGTGTGTGTGTGTGTGTGTGTATGAGTGTGTGTATAGTGAAGATAAGGTCTAGATTTTCTATTGACTAACCATTCTCGTGCAATAATTAATAACATTAAAAATCCAGAATTTGACACAGAGAATATATATATATATATATATATATATATATATATATATATATATAAAATTAAATAAGGGTGTATTTGAAAAATGCTTGATTTTTAAATAATGACATTATAATTGAAATATGGATTACTGCATCCAAATAGATGAGGATAGATTATTTTGAATTTTGATAAAAAAATTAAATATGTTGGAAGTGAATTTCTTTATTTTGTAAAGGTATAAATCTCTTTTTTAACATACCTTAAGTAACAAAATTAAAAATGAAAATTTTGAATATGTTAAGATTTAGTATACATTCATAATCATCAGGTAGATAATTATAATTTTCGAGAAAGTAGTTGTAGTATGGAAGTATAATTAAGATAAGTAGAAAAATAATTTTAATAATAAAAAAAAACATCAAGATGTAATTTTAAGTATAAGTCATTCTCAATTTATGGTTGATTATAATTGTTGTATTTATATAATATATACAAAGATGTCTCGAAACAATTAAATAGATATTATCGCTTATATATCAATATATGTATCTATATATGATATTGAACGACGCAATATTTCCATTGCCTACACATGACATAAGCGCCAATTTAAAAACAAAAATTGCACGTACCCTATATACGGTTAAAACATATCATCCTACTGTTTGAAAGTACTTAATCGCGTGCTTATTTATGTCTGCATGAAATAATTGGACCATTCCCTTTCCGGCCAACAAGAAGACACACTTAATCGTCGTTATTATTATAATAAAAGAAAAAGAATCGAAATTGTGATGTACCCACGTATCAATAGATAATTGAACACAATTAACCGATTGTTGTTAAATCGTTTAGGATGGAGAAGTAAGTTTTATAAAAATGGATTCAGAAGTAATTATCTGAACGGCGCGTATTGCATTCGTTGTAGTCTCATTAAATTTAATTACTGTTTTGAATTAAGATTCGAGACTATTTTTAATATTTAAACGGACGAAAATAAATAAAATCAATTAAGTTTTTAATTTGTATATATATATATATATATATATATATATATATATATATATATATATATTCATTTATAAACAAGCTGTTATTTTTACGGTAAAATTATGTATATATTCATAAGCAGATCATTTTGGTCACGAAAAAAGAAATGAATCAAAACTAATAGTACGTTTGTATTTCTATTATATACTCTTGATATATTTTTTGATATTTAATTGTATTAAAATACATTATAATTTTATAATTTTACTCGTTGCTTATATTTGTTTGTATTTTAAATATCTTTATAAAAAACAGAAATGAATGACTGACTACAATATTTCATATAATAATTTTATTTTTTACAATCGAAAAAAACGACAATGATTCTAATTTAATGAATGAAGTCTTAAAATAAATATAAGAAAAATAAAATATTTTAATGTTCGTTTGAGCAATTTTCACAAAAAAGCATATAGTAAAAATATATTACGATTAGATCAAGCAAAAACAACAAATGATAAATTTCAATATAGAACAAGTAGATATTAAAAAAAAAAATAACTATTTAAAATATCCTAATAGAAAGTATAGCTACAGTGCCGGATTGATCTATAGGATTGGTAGGCTGATTGCCTAAGAGGCCTCCAGTTAAGGTGTATAATATTTTTAACACTATCATAGATCTTTTTTACACGTGCAGCGTCAAGGACCTCACAAGTGGAATAATCTAGGGCAGTGTTTCCCAACGTGGGGCCCACGCCCCACAGGGGGGCAATTTGATAGTTAAGGGGGGCAATTTAAAAATGGACTCGACACGACTTTAACCCTTTCGCTTTGGGTTATTTAAATGCAATGATAGATATCGGTGACAAATTTAACAAAAAAGGCAAATTCTAAACTTGGTAGCTAAAAATATCTCGCCTGTTCTAAATGAAGTACTACATGCAGTAATAAAGTGTGTTAATGCTATTAAAGCTAGTGCCAAATGTGAGCGTCTTTTCAAATTATTTTGTGAAGAACAAAATGAAGACCATGTGAGATTTTTACTTCATACTGAAGTAAGATGGCTATCCAAAGGAAACTGCTTGAAAAGATTTATGCAACTGTTTGATACTCTTAGTGATTTTTTAAGCGACAAACCTGAAATGAAGTATCTGTTAACAATCGATGGTAAAGCATTTGTAAGTTATTTAGCCGATATCTTTGAAAAACTAAATATATTAAATAAGCAACTTCAAGGACCAAATAAAACACTTGTCGATGCAAAAGCAAAGATATTTGGTTTCATTACCAATATAGAGTTATATCAGAAACATATTAACAACAAAAACTTTGAACAGTTTCATTGGCTCCAAAAATGTGTATTAACTGATACCGCTGTACTTGTTATTGTCAATCATTTGAATATTCTATCCGCTGATTTAAAAGAAAGATTTTCTGATTTAAAACAAATTGATTTCCCAACATGGATGATGCAGCCAATATTAGTGGATTTGTCTGATATATCAAATATGCAGTATCAAGAAGAATTCGCAGAATTGCAAAATGATGAATCAGTAAAAACTTTATTTAATATAAAAGGAGCGATGATGACAAGATGAGCGATGATTTTGTGAAGAAACTGAAATTAAATACCAAATGCAACCAAATGTGCAAGAAAACTTTTACTACCGTTTCCATCTTCATATTTAGCTGAATGTGGATTTAGTGCTGTAAATGATTTACTGATAAAAAAAAGAAATCGACTTGATATAACACAACGTGGAGACTTGAGATTAAAGCTAAGTAAATTGGAACCTAATATAAAATCTCTGTGCAGCAAGCATCAAGCGCAAGGATCGCACTAAATGAATATAGAAAAATCAATATTAAAATTATTTTGAATTTCAGTTTTTCATTATATGTTTTGAAATTTTACTTACGATGTTTTGATAACAATTTCATAGTGATTTCTTCCTAAAACTTATCATTTATATTTCTTAAGGGAACAAAACAATTTTTAAAGGTTAAAAATTATGTATGGGGGGCATAAAAATTTTAGAAATGTTAAGGTGGGGCATGGCCTAAAAAGGTTGGGAAACACTGATCTAGGGTTTCTTATCTAAATCCGGATCTGGTTACAGATGAAGTTTCTTAGAAGCTGCAAAATTTCAAGATTACAACAGATCATAAAAAAATAAATTACAAATTGAATAGGAAAAGAAATAATTATTATTGATATCATTGAAGACAAACGGTTTATATGATATAGATATAGGAAACGAATAACAGAAGAATGGTGGCTCAAGAAAGTACACAATTAGTGGTGAAAAACAGATTTGCTTAAGGTAGAGGAACAGAGAAAAGTCGATAGATGTAGAAACTAGAAATAAATAAATAAATATAGGAAAATTCAATCTGAAAATTGTATAGTTATTTACTATAAATTTTTGGAAATTTAATGACAATTTTAATATTTTTTATTTTGAAAAATAGATTTGAAGTTTTAGAGAGACACCGAAATCTGAGAATAAAGTTTTATGAATTTTTTTGAAACATTTATTTTTTTCTAATCAATAAGAAATATATAACTTAAATATTTTTGAAATTCGTGTATTAAATAGCGGATACATACAAAATTTAAATATTTGTAGAAATAAATATCAGTCAAATGTATTTTTTGTATACTTTGTTATAGAAGCATCTAAAGAATACACCATATATATTCTGTAAATGCACAAGATTACCACCACTATTACTTGCGGTCACCTAGCGAAATCAGTTTATTAAAATCTCGAGTAAATCGCAAGCGCGCAAATAGACTCTAAAAGTAAAATGCGCCGTCTTTAACGCAGACCATCACCAATGAACGTCGCAGACAAGCCCTTAATTTCATGCACATTGTTATTCAGTTGGGATGAGTGCACGCGTCTGTATCAAACGTATGCGAACGTGGAGAAAATTTCGTACAAGAACAATTATTTACGCTTTATTCGAAGCTTTTTAATAACGCATGCGCTTTTATTCTGACTACCGTCTTCAGATATAAGTCCCAATGAAACGGGCGTCAACGGTTATTTGTCTCACGGGTGTTTCATCGCCAGCACCGAGTGGAACTCAAAACGAATAGTCTATAGATATTTTTTTTATAAGAGAACATCTCTCAATCAACGTAACGTACTTTTACAATCGTTCTCGATACCTTGTTATTGTTGTTGGTTTTTTTATTGAGTGAGGAACAAAACCGAACTTCAGTAAAATGGTGAGTACGGTTTTAGTGTCACAATTATTGATTTTTTGAAATTAAATTGCAGTCTTGTGAATTGTGTTGAGGCAGGTCTTTAATGATCCGGCGATTTTTTTTCACATGCCCAAATTATCGTATAATTTTGATTAACTGTTAGATTTCATTTCACCTGTATTTTTTATAATCAGTTCGAATATTGATATCAGCTGATGAACAATTTGAAAAGAAAAACTTTTATTAAACTCTTAAACTCTTTAATATACTAATATAATTTTAGAAACAATCAATAGAACGATTATTTTATACACAATATATTTTTTTTTGTATGAAAATCGATCATATTTTGGGGAAAATAAAAGTTATTTCAACAGACGAAAAATGATCGATATTTTTTAATATACATGTACATAAATTATTTTTTAAAAAGATGAATTACAGCAAATTATATATTTTTTAATTTAATATTTTTATATAAGAAATTATTTGTACAATAGAATTTAATTATTAAAAAAGATTTTTTATAGTATTTTTATAAAGTTTGCAATTTCTATCAAATATATTTGCAAAAAAAATGTTATAAACTTCTATTTAAGTATTGAAAGTATTTTTATGTTTTTTTAATTAGTTTGTAAAGTGACGATAAATAAATTTATTCATATATATATATATATATATATATATATATATATATATATATATATATATGAATTTTCATATATACTTCCAGTCAGAATTCGTTCAAAAATATTTTTTGTATAACAGATTCTACAATTTTTGAAAAAATGATTTTAATCTGTGAATAAGTGTCACATTTTTTAAATATGTATTTAAAATAGTTTTTCAGACGAAATAAATACAATTGTATATATATTTTATAAAAAAGTGATATTAAATTTTTTATAAAAATGTAATTTAATATAAAAATATTTTTTTTAAAAAAAATCGATAAATATTTTAAGTACGTATGTATAGACAAATAATTAATTAATAAACGTAAAAGCAATTTTTTTGGAGATTTTTTCACTTATATTACACCAAGAGTATAAAAGTGTAAAAAATTGAAATGTGTATTAGAGTTTATATATATATATATATATATATATATATACATATATATAGTGTAGTTTTATACAATTCCTTTTGCTGGAAATTCATGATATTGAAAGTTGAGTTTTTAGATGATTCATATATATGTATGTACATATGTATGCATATATATATATATATATATATATATATATATATATATATATATATATAAAAAAAGAGTATTGAGTATTGATTTTTATTTATTTAATAGTTCTACGTGTCTACAAAATTTATTTTCAAATTGATAAAATGTTTAGTTAAAAAAATATTTTTTTCATATTTTCTTTATACACACATTCTCTTTTAATATTTATAAATAAATTAATGTTTTCTTTTATGTAGATTATTTTTATTTAACAAATAAAATTATATATATATATATTATTTTTTATTCTTATATTTTATTATGTATCATTTATAATAGATCTTGATAAGAAGAGTGGATTGTTGAGATAAATTACAGAAGAAAATATCATTTAGAAGTTAGGTACATAATAACTGAAAATAGCAGATTAACAAAAAATAATATTTAAACGAATATCAATTAAACTTTAATAAATATGAATTAATTTAAAAAATACTTATCTCAAATTTAAGTTACAATCTGTACCTATTTTTCGATTCTCTTTTAAATTTTCGAATCCAATGTTAGATGAAAAGGTTTAGTGAACCATCTATTTCGTAAAAACTGGTTCTGCTACATCCCCTGCTCTGATTTAAATTTCAATATAATTCAACACAACATCAAATATTTTATCACAAATATAATAAAATTCCAGTTCACACTTTTTATTAATTAAGTTATAAATTATTTATATTTCCATAAAACGAATTCAATATTTTATTATTAAAAAAATATTTCGTAATCTATAAAATCGGAATGCAAATAAATGACCGAATTGGGTAGGTTGAGTGTGTCATTTTTCTAATATTGATTTCTGTAATTAGCATGTTAGATAATTAATTTATTGATTATATATATATATATATATATATATATATATATATATATATATATATATATATAAATGGTAAACATTTCACCTTTCATGTATGTCGTTTAATTGATGTTTATCATATTTTATAATATTTTTTTTATATCATAATTTTTTTTTAATTATATATATATATATATATATATATATATATATATATATATATATAACTCTATGACATGTAAACAGTTATTGAATTGATTAGAACCGCTTCAAGTAACTTTATTATTCGCGTGATGGCATAAATAATTACAATCTTCGTTTCTATTATGTTTCATTCAGTATTTCTTCCTGTACATTTGTTGAATATTCAACGTTTAGATTATAAAACTGTATTAATAAAATGTCATCGTACTAATAAATGAATAATCTAAAAGATTTGTTATGACTTGTATATACTATATGTATATATGAAAATATGTTTGGAATATTGAAATTATTTCCTATCTCTTGATTGAAAACAAATTTGATTAATGATATTTTAACTTTCATAATAATATGGTATAAAATGTTTTCTATGTAAAGACATTTAAAAAAGATTCCTTGAAATGTTATCCATTGTTTGAAATTTCGTCGAATTTTATTTTGTAAATTGTAAAAAATTGAAATAAATCTAAAATTACCAAAAATTGACTTAATATTTTTATTTAAATATCCTTGATTTTTTTTAAATTTTATTAGAAAAGAAAAATCTGTAACTGATATATTACTAATATACATACACACACATAATTATATATATATATGTATATATATGTATATATATATAATTTTTACTAGACATGAAGATAATTTTATTCTTTAGATAATTGACCATGCGGAATGTTTAAAAATAGCCCTGTCTCGTGTTTTAAATTTACATGCGTCAATTTCTTTCACTTTTTTACATTATTGATTATATTTTTTTGCATAATCTACATATTTACAGTTTTTCCTATTTAAAAAAAATAAATTACTAAAAACAAGACCCTGTGAAACTATGTCAAGGTTTCTATATTCCCTTTTATAATCAATCATGTCATAATTGTTTTAAAAAAATGGCTTATAATAAAATAACGAGTCATGGTTTTGTAAATTGTGATTGTTATGGTTATGTAAGATCGAATTGTGCACGAAAATTACTTATTTTTAAGAAATATAATGATTATTCATCATGAAATTGTATAGTCTCAAGTTTATAGTAATTAGTTTTTAGTTGAATTGAGAAAACACTTCTTTTTAATTAGATAATTTGGATAGTTGTTTGAATTAATTGTGAGAAAAAATGTTAAATACATTTAGATTTGAACATGTATAAAAGTTAATAGTCATTCAGCCATAACATCATCTTGAACTGCTTTTAAAAAATCTGTAATAATTAAAATATCTGTATTTTTTTTCATAAATAATTTATTCTAACGGTATTTTTTTCTAAAAAATAGATTGATAATTACTTTTTGTTAATTTTTTTGCTATTTATATGTATATTTTGATAATACAATTATTTTCAAATCTATAGCATAGCTAATGAAAATATCGAAAAAATCAATACTGAATAATTTTTAAATAAAAATTATGGTGATGAAGAATGATTCATTTACGAACAAGTTAATTAATTGCAGGAGATAATTAATTTGTATTTTAATTATTATATACAAAAAATACAATTTAAAAAGAAAAAAAGTTTCTTAATCATTCAAGTATAAAGTAACGATATTTGGTATTCGAATACGTTTTTAAAATACAGATACAAAATTAAAATTAATTTATCAAATAAAGTGAAACGTATAATCAGTGTTTATTATAAATTTTATATTTAAAAAAAGCAAAAATTCAACTAAACTACAAAAGAGGCCTTATACATGTCATATTAAACGACAACGGGGTTATAACGACTTCCGTTATTTTTGACCTTCAGACTCTGAAAAACGAATAATAAGGGTTTATAAACCACAATCGACCGCATAAGCTCGTTTACACTTTTTATATCATATAAATTTCAATATATTTATAGGAAGGTCGTAAATTATGGTTGTTTTTTATGACAATTTCAACATATATATATATATATATATATATATATATATATATATATATTTAAAAAAAAATTGATATTGATTATTGTAAATAGTGTGTTTGTTGTAAAGCGAATATGAAATAAATGATATTTTTATAAAACTGTATTTTTAAATCTCGAAATGTATAAATGATACCAATAAAAATATTTCTTATAAAATACAAAGATTGTATTGTTCAGATTTGTTCATTAGCTCTGACCACATTTATAATAATTAATCATATCTAAACATTTACTTATCTATGAAATGATAATTATATTTAATTGCGCGTACAATTCATATATGCAATTAATACTATTTGATTTAATTAATAACGTAATTAAACGTTCCTTCTAAGGAAAAACATATTAATAAAAATACAATGAAAATCATTCACGTTTACTATGTCTTACGATGGTTATAAAATAATATTAGTTTGTACGTTTAATGGCTGATGAATAATTAGTTCAACAAGCTAATAAATAGCACATTTATTTATGTAAAATGATGCAAACATATTTGCTCAAGTAACACACCTCGTTGTGTTAGCATAAGAAGGCGGTACACATGTGCATAATCAATTAAGTGCAGTGCACGGAACTCCTCCGGAGAATAAATATACATAAAAATATGTATTAGAAGGTATGTCCATTTTCTATGAGTCAGTGTAATATAAATTGGGATTCTAATTACATCTTTTTGGCAGTGAACATTGACTCATAAATCGCAAGGAACTTGTTTGTAAATATTTTTATAAAAATTGATTTAAAAAAATCACCGATCTGATCTGAATTGTATTCTAAGAAACTAATTAAGATTTATTGTATTTTTTGAATAGTCATTTATAGAGCATTGTCCTCTTTTTGAGTAAAATATGTAATATTCCATTTGATTATTAACGAGAAGAAATTGGTGGATATTATTTTATAATTGAATCTTTTAACAAATTCTTTTTTTCTAAATAATCTAGTTCTTATAACCTTAAAAAATAATAACAGTAAAGACTTAAAATTATTTCAGATTTTTTTAGAATATGTAAATAATCTTATATAAAATTTTAATAAACTACTGTTTTTTATATAAGATAATAAAAAATAATGTATGAATTCTAAAATGATTTTTGATGAAGAAAGAGTTCTCATAATAAACATAAGTGATAATAGATAAATTATATTGAAATGTAGTAAAAATATTTAACGTTTTATTTTTAACAGATTATTTAAAAATTATAAATCATATTTTTGAATAATATATTTATGATTTCAAGTCTTCATTTTGGAATACTTTTATCAATTTAAATATTTTAAAATCTTATTAAAAATGAATAATATGAATTTATAAATAATTTTGTATGTTTGTTGTAAACTAGTTATTTTTAAAAATATGATTAAATTTTATAGACCATTAGACTGTTTTTCAAAAAATAGAAAACTGTTATAGTTTCGCATGAGAAAATATTTTTATTATTTAAAAAAATATGTCAGTTATTAGTCAAAATATAATAACGATATTAAAATTGACATATATATATATATATATATATATATATATATATATAAAATTAAAATGTGTTGTTTGTAATACATCAAATGTGAACTGACAAGCAGTTCCTTTACAAAAAGGATTAAAGAACTTGTCAGTTATTGGCGTCACGGAAATTACTACCACTATGTGTATGATTTATTTATTAGAACAAAAACAGATTATTTTCCAGAACAAAAAGGTTTTTTTTTAAAAAAAACTATCATGATTAAAAAGTTCGATGAAAGAACTGAATTTCAAAAAATGTACATGTAAGACAATTTCGTCAATAAATTCATACAAAGTAATTTTCTATCAAGTTTATATATTTTTTTACTTTTTATATATACAAAGCTTTGATGTCTATTACTAAATTATATTAATCTTTTATTTTATATTTCATATATACTAATTTTATATGATTTTAATATGTATCATGTTATTTTTATACAACTCTTTATGGAACAAAAAACTCATTTTATTATTTAGATTAATTTCACATTTATTTGTAAACACAATTTTCGCCACTGATTCATTGTGATACATAATCGAACTAAATCAAACAGCAATCTCGGTCATTCAAATATATATAATTTTAACAAACACGAAAGCTTACAAAATAATATAGTTGTTTATGGGTGTTTGAAGTTGTGGTATGAGTTGACAAGAAATTTGAACTGTAAATCAATACAACTATAAAAGTTATTTATAAGTAGAAATCATTTATTACATCTTTCAACAATAACAATAATAATAATAGTATATTTAAATGATATTATAGGAAAAATTAGAACATTTCCTGAATATACATATATTGATATTATAAAGAATGCTATTTTATAGACGTTTCGATAGAAAAAAGTAAACCAGATATTTATAAATTTTCTAAGTAAATAATTATATAATGAGTCTATCCATAAAACAAAATTTTCATCGGTACAATCACGGAATATGAATATTTTATTACTCACATAAAATATTTATAGGCATCAATCTACAAACAGCCACTCCTATTGAAAGATAGGCGTGTAATAATATCGCGGAAGTGACAATACAGGGGTGATTATGTTGAATTTTATTACACATTTTCTATAAGTAGATTAAATTGTTTCTTCAGAGATTTACTTTTTTAAAATATGAAAAATATAGAATATGTTGAAAAGTTTGGCTTTATTCAAGTATCTAATTAAAATAATGTGTATAATTGTTTATATTTCATGAGATGAGTTTGAAAGCATTATTTAATTTATGTAAACGATAATAGTTTGGAATTTGAAATATTATCAACATAATTTTTCAAAGAAAAAAAAAATGAATAGACAGTTCTTCAAGGAATGCATTCTAATCACCATTTTAAAACTAGTGTAATCTGGTTTTGGTAAAATGCACATAACATATTTATAATTATTTATGTGTCAGAGTTTAAATTCTATTCTACATTATTCATTTCCTGAATATATTTAAGTATTTAGTGTTATCAGCATTGGGGATCACATTGTGATGAATGTTCTGTACACAGAATAAATATAAATGTACTTTAAGTACAATAAATATTTCGTTCATTAAGTAGAATAATTATTACAATCGTGCTGTGGGTTTCTAAGAATGCTTTTAAATGAGGGTTGCTTAATTTAATGTCCTATGATTTTAAACAGTGGTAAAGATAAGTGTATATTAAATGATTAATTTTATTGACAATGTGCTGTTTTTTAAATGATGAAATTACTGAGATTCATATAAATTTAGATTAGTGTGGATAATGAATTTCATAAAGTGGTCGCATTATTCGAATTGTATGTTGATTGGGCAATCTTAATTAATAACATTTTTTTTTTAGAAAATCTGTATCAAATTTAAATCAAAATTAATATCAAATAAGTAATTCGAATAATTATGTATATATTTTTGAATAAATTATATTCAGTTAATAATATTTCGTCAGAGCTTTGAACTTTGTAAATTTAATGCCAGATAAGGTTTTAGATGTTATTATTTAACATAAACATATGGTCGAACAAAGGAGTAATCACCTTTGTAGACAGACTAATTAACTTATTTCTAGTTGCGAAGGTTTCTATTTACAATATATTTTTAATTCTTTTTATTCTTGTATATATGTGTGAGTTGCAGTATAACTGTATTGTGCAAGATTAAATTACTTAGATAGAGAATGGGTAAATGAAGAATCAGCTTGTGAATAGACAGATTAATCAATGTTTCTATATATATATATATATAAGCATATTAAAAAAATGTATAAAGATTTTTTATTATTTCCTAGTTGAATCAAGAAACTAGAAAAAGAATATGAGTAAATTATAAGAATAAAGTGATTGGTATTTTAAAAACTTTTAAAACATACATTGAAATTGTCTTCAGGCGTATCGAAAACAATGTCAATTTTTATTGCGGAAATCGATACAAACTTATAGATGGGTTCGAGAACAAAAGCCCGACGTGGAACGCCACCGTCCGTCCGTCCGTAACAAAAAACCACATCCGTGATATTAGAGTAGCTCCTGATAGATTAAACATTCGTTAAATACACACCGATGTATATAAACACACGCCCTGTCGTTACTGAAGACACAATCTAATCAAAGCATGTCTTCAACTAAATTGACTTTGAATTATTGATCCGTGAAAACAAATGTCCGGGTTGCACATGGCTGCACGATAAGATTTCATATTGAAATGTAATGAGATTCTTTCTACACGGTAGAGAGATCGTGTGTAGTGGAGAAGACCGGTAGTTTTGTGTTTGTTACCCTTATTGAAAGACATCTATCATTTCGAACGTATCGGGGTTAACGTTCTCGAAAGGACCACGAATAGTCAAATGATCTTTTCGGGATATTCGAACAAAAAGAAAATGAACAGTGTTTCAATTGAATAGCAGATTCATTTTACAAATCTTATTGAATTTCATCAGAAGTCGAATGTACATATATATCGATTGTATTCTCTATTTAATAGAGTCATTTAAATAAGAATATTTTTATTCGATTTTTTTATATTAAATTAATCTTTATATAATGTGATATGCATGATAGCACAACATTTAATTTCTTTACCGTTATTTTTTTTATTAATAACAGTGACAACGTAATAAATTAATCAAAATATTATTGTGCTAACTTTTTAAATAATTATAGGACAACAAAGAGGACTAAAACAGTCATTGGATATAAAAAATTACACAATTAATAAATAAAAAAACATTTTTTATAGCTGAAAAAAACTGAATAGAAAAATTGATAAATAATTTAGCAAAGATGAAGAAACTGAATTATTTCTATTATTTAAAAAAACATGTGAAAGAATATAAGATTTATAAGTGTATTAATAATTACGATGACAATACAAAAGTTCTAATTGTCATGACAAATAAGTTTTGAAAAAAGAAAAATCAAAGTCGAATGTCTGAATTTCAAAACGCTATTCGTCTTAATTAAAATTTATTTTTAAAAAAGGATACTGACTGACAAAAACTAATCTGCATTTAGAGTAGTATGACTTAACCGAGCCAAATCATCTTGTCGTGTAAATATTTTCGTTCGGTTCATTATAAAAATGTTATTGAAAAAGTGCTTAGAAATAATCTGTAATTCCAAAACTGCACGACCTATACCAATGAAAATTACTTTAAGTAGTGCATTAAATTCAAACAACGTCCTGTTTTATTATACAAAACGGCTTATGAGCGCCACAAGTCTATTAATATGTCAAAAATGATTAGGATGTAGTTTCATTAAAAATGTTCGACATCCGCCAACTTGCGCATCAGAAAGTGAATGATGGATACAAAAAACGACAATCTTCCTGTATAAATGACACGCTTTTACTTCAATCAGAACGAACATTGAGTGACTACTATTTTGAATGATGTCATTAAACTTTTTACAGCCTGAGAGTTACTTAAAAGTTATTTATTTTTAAACGAGAGTTTTATGAAAGGATAACACATTTATTAACAATGTTCATATTGAGTTCAACAAGTCTTTTATGAAGAGACTTTTTCACTAATTTTCACTGACAGTTGTCAATTTTTTTAAATTTTGGTTTAGATATTTTTATTTAGATTTTATATATAATCTATTTTCATTAGAGACTAATTATTAAACTCATATGTAATTGTGAATTGTTCCAACGCTATTACTTAGAGTACTTCTCCTAACCAACGTTTATAAGTACTTTTAAACAACAATTATGTTGAATGAAGAGTTAAACTTGTCCAACTTTTCGATAGATGTACAAGATAAAACACGTACTAGTTTACACACATAAATCAAACTGATTAAAATCATATAAAAGCTTCCAGACTGAACCTCATTGTTTATATAGATAACCAGCAGTAAAGCAGTAGTTTCAGATTGATAAATTTTCTTTTATAAATAGTTTCATATATCTTTATCTACATTTAGTTATCATATTTTAAATTAAATAAACTACAAATATATAAATCTCAAATAATTTCTATTAATTTAGTTCGTTACTCAGTTTTTCATTAAAAACTTTTCGAAAATAAAATTTTCGTTTAAAAATTTCTGGACAAAAAAAAATTAATCCAACGTTTTTATTTAACCCTTTATTTCCTTCTATATATAAATTATTAATTTTTCCATATTAAATAATATATCATTACCTAGAACGTCAAGTTTTTCTTAGTATTTTTTATCTTCTTTACTGAATTAACTAAGAGAGGTTTTCAATAGGAATTTTTTAAAAAAATAAATTTGTATATTTGTTTATTTTAAATGAAAATTGTTGTAAATAAATCGTTCCTTTTTCTAATTAATTCAATTAATTTTCTTTTGTCACAAGAAAAATAATAGAAATTATTTTTGGAATATTTAAATATTTTAAATAATGCTTTTGGTTAATAAACATAATTCAATTATTTAAAATATCAATTTATTTATGTATATAAATTTCAATATATTAATTACTATTTACATATTTATTGTATTAATCAGGTTAAAACGAATAACCTAATTATAAAAGTATTTAATTAAATCTAATAAACCAGACATATGCTTCAATTATCTATTAATGTTTATGCTAATTTACTTATTAATGAATTTATATGTACGAATATCCTGACAAACAGCAATAAAATGTATATTTTGGTTATGTTTAAATACAAAATAGTTATTGTATGCGTTTATTGATATAATATTAATTAATAATTAAAATAACAAGAATCCTACAATATATATAATCTACTTATAATTAAATACGAATTAGTTTTATTGGAATATTATTTTTTAATTAAAGACTAATAATTGTTATTTTCTGTTTAATAGTTCTGTCAATTATATATATATGAATTAAATTACTTAAATAAAATTTAATATAGAACATTCTCAAATAACCTTAATAAGGAAAAAGTAAAATGAACCGATCTTTCACATATACATAATAAAAACGAATACATAGAGAAAACTGAACTTGAAATGGTCTAAAGAACATCACGATTCGAACTCATAATTAATTGCATTAAAATAACATTAAATAAATATGTACTTATTTTAATAGGACTATAACTTTGGTCATTACCTTATAGTTAATTATAATGAGATCGTTGTTATGTATGTATAATGTATGTACTTTTAATGTACTTTGTGTGAGTTTTATTTACGGCCTATGAAGTAAATGTATCTTTTTTTGTTGTTGTTTTAATTATTTCAAGTTAATCTATTTATTTTATGACTAATATGAGTCGTTGGATGATACTATTTTTAGATGATGTCGTGAACGTTATACAGAAATTTTAAGTAATTCGTTGTTAGGAATAAGATTTTATGGAATAAATTAACCTGTTTATGTATTTACAAAAGTAGTTGTTGATAAAAAATGTTTATATTTGAATAAAAATATTTATTTAGAATCGTACTTGGAATATATGTAATTTATTAATTTTAAAACGTTTTTAAAGTTATAGTAAAAAGATAAAATTGAAATTAATATTAAATATAAAATAGAAATGATCCTCTGTTAATATATATATATATATATTTGAAGAATGGAGTTCTTCGGTTATACACAAACACAACAAATTGTCTATGACAGGGTAGCTTGAATACGTTTACCAGCTCACAACACAATTGATGAAACCGTCAATTTGATATGTTACTTGCTAATGAAATAATATTTTATAAAAATCAATAAATAAATTAATTTGTACACTCGTGTTTTATTTCAAAATAATTAATAATTTCAAATAACATTATAAAATTTCTTTTAAAAAAGTACACACTTCGACATTTCTCACATTGTTGACAAAAAAATAAATAAAAGTTTACAACCACCACATTATATATAGATAGATAGATAAGCGTTTGAGAGATTAAATATATTTTTATAAGATTTGAATATATTAAAACTATTTACCAACAACTATTATCTCTATTATTTATAGACACTGGCTAATATCTTTTTTAAAAAAATCTCAATTAAAAATTATGTATAGTTCCAATTTTGTTTACTGAAAATAAGACAAAGAATCTAACTGATTAGTCGATTTACATTTCATCATAAATAATTGAAAATAAAATGATATTTCAAGGAGTTAGAACCATGAAAAGTTTTTTAAAAAATCCATGTACTTTTTGTACGTTATTGAAAAAATGAATATCTTTTGTAAGTATTGTAAAATTCAGCTCTATTTAAAATATATAGAAATTGTCGTATGAATATTGAAATAAAGAAGTAAAAAAACACAAAATGTAGAATTGAAAAAACCTTAATTTGCTTTAAAAAGATAATTTTTATAAATTGTGTGTTGCTACCTACACATGAACTCTTAGAACTGCTGAATCTTGTTTTTTAATAAGTGTACTGGAAAAATGAAAGTACATTTTTTATTACATCAAATGAATTGAGTTGATTAATCCATTTACAGTTTATAGAGAAAATCAAATTGCAATTTTACAATATTTTTCGTTTTCGTAAATAGACAGTCAAATAAATAAAATGATAATTATAATACAATTATATGCCGTGATGTAATTTGCACTATAAGCAAATTCATAAACAATACCATGTTATTAAACTGCAAATATTTTCATTCGAAAACATTGATTTGCAGCTGATGAATCATTAACACGTGTATAAATCTTACACGTATACTTTTTACCTTTCACGGTATTATTTTTAATGATCGGTCATGTGTTACAGACAATTTTAATGTATACATTTTATACTTACATACGTATATAAACATGCCATTTTAGAAATATGATTCATATATAGTACTAAATGTAAATGGTAATAAAAAAGAAAATGTTTTTTACTTTATTCAAGTTGTACAAGATGTTAATTCGAGATGTTCTAATTATATAATTTATTTTACACAAGTTGATCTTTTAATACAAGTCGTATTTTTTTTTTAAAAAAAAACAGATTTAACCAAAAATAATGAAATAATTGTTGTAATATCCAATTTATATTTTAGAAAGGTTCTCTGATTTTTTTTAAAAAAAAGCTTCATTATTTAATTTTACTAATTACTCTGGATATTTTGAAAAATGGTGTTGACTATTATTATTAAAAATTTAATTTCAATCAACAAATTTTGATTTAAATTCCATTTATATTTATTTAGAAAATAAAAGTTTTGAAATTATTTTTGTTTCATTAACATTTTTAAAAACTTTCTTATTGTATAATAATACAAAATACAATCAATTGACTATTACTTATGTTAAAAATAATAATCAATTATTCATTGATTTAAGCTAGAAGAATAATCAATTGTTTATTGATTTGAACTGATTTAAAATGTGATGTCTTGGATTATACATTTTCAGTAAAAAAATGTTTTCATTCTATAAACTTATTTGTATTCAACTATGAATTAAATCGTTTAATTAATAATTCTTGTATTAAATCGTTCAATTAAATATTGAAAATTTGAATTATATTACATATATAAATTCTAAATTTGAATTCAAGCTGTGATTAAATACATTTGTATAAATTATACAAATATGTATTTATAGATTAATATCATATAAAAAGGTAATATGAATTAATAAATAAAACATGAAGATTTTTTTAAAAAAATAGACCGTTTACATCTACACACACTTACAGAAATTATTATTTTAATTGTGTGAGAAGGTCATACGACCTATTACCAAAATATCTACATAAGTGTCTGAATGGAATTAACAGATCAATAAGCACGTTTCTTGTGCCAATGACGTATGTACATAATTCGAATAAAATAAAATTGCAGTTGGTAGACGATACAAACTTTTCATATTTGGTATGGATAACCTCTAGAATGTTTTAACGAATGCTACATTTAATTTCTTTTCAATTCGAAAAATTATTTTTTGAACGAGATGATTTTTGATGTAAACGATCCAGAACGAAAATTGAAAAAGCAGTGCTGTGTATTGCACGTGTGCATATATGCTCTACTGAAGCGAAATCAAAACATATATTGAAAATGAAACAAGAAAATGTACGTTCGAGAAAACAGTTTTAATGGTGACTATTTATTTCTCCTGTTTGTACTGCCATAAATGTACCGTAAGTGATTTTTTGTAACATGTGTTATGAATAACATAAGTATATTTGCAAGAGATTTTATAGCGTTATTTGAGTTATTACTTTGTTGTTTTATGTATATTAAATGAAACGTTTATTTGACGAATGGTTACTGACGTATGGTTGAACATTTAAGAGGTCTCTTTTCTTATTTGCATTTATATATATATATATATATATATATATATATATATATATATATATATATGTATATATAAAATTTTAAATTCAAAGAAAAAAATAATTATTTTTCTTTAATTTGTATAAATAAACTGAGTGCCATTAAGAAAATTTAGATTTTATTATTCTTATACAAATTTATATATAATATATTAATTGGCAAGAAAAATCACAAAATTAATTTTTTATGAAATATATTATAATTAATTTATCGAGATGGACTGATGGAGTATATTTATAATTTAAAAAAAACAAATATAGACAATAAGTTTTTATACATTATTCAAAATAAAGACAATAAACAATAAATATACATGCATACATATATATATATATATATATATATATATATATATATATATATATATAGGTAGATAGATAAATATACATTTTCAAATAAATAAATATAAATTAAAGTCAACTTGAACTAATTTTTATGTACTTATTTATTTTTATTTGTACTTTTACTACTGTTATTCTGCGGTTTTTTCAGTTGCAACTCAATATATTATACTAAACATCGCATCCATTCCGGATCATTTCCTTGAAATGCATTTTAGGTAAAGATAAATAAATTCAAAATAAATAAATATGTTCTAATTTTTATGTACTTTTTATTTTTAATTGTATCGTATAAGATATTTGCATTTTTTTAAAAAAAATTCAAAATATGTTCTATTTGTACTTTCTGCATTCTAAGATATTTAGATATAGTAGTATGAATACTGCAAAATTGATACGACGGTTTTTAGTTTTTATATTAAACGTAGATTCTTAATTGACACTCAAAAATGAATACTTTTATTTATTTAAATAATATATATAATTTAAAACCTGACTTCAATTATTATTCATTTCTAAGTAATTTTTATAATTATGTTTATAAAAAAAAATATCTTTTTCACAGAATTTAAATTAGTCAGTAAACAGTTCATAAATAATAGTTTTATGATCATACAGACATATAGTTCGTATTGTTCAAGCATTTTCAATAGAAAAATGAAAAATGTATGAAATAATTTATCACTTCTCTAATATTACAAATTAATTACAAATAACAGTGGGCAATGGAATTATATCAACTGAATTTTTCCAAGAATTATAAAACACAATATTTAATCACTATATATACTAGTATGGCGAAGGTTACAGTTAATTTCGTTTATATATTTTCTTTCAGAGAAGTATATGAAACCTCAAAAATTCTTCTTTTTTTGTTTCATTTAGTCACTATTAAGAAAGTCTTTTTGTTTTTTTGTTGTGAACCACAGATAATAATGAGATATGAGCACGCATAGTAACCTCAGTTCTGAGAAATAATTACTGTGCATGTTAAATAAAACTATTAGAAATATTTTAATAGTAAACAAATGTCAATTAAAAGTGCAGTGAGGGTCGTTATTTAATTATTTAATTGAATATATAAAACTGAAAATGATGAAATTATAAAACTATAATTGGTAAATATTTTTTAACATTTTGTTAACAATGATTACTTATTCAATTAATTTGTAAATAATGACCCAAACTGATAAAATATTGTTTTGTACAAGAGAAGATATAAATCGATTTAAACAACTAAAATGTTTTCAAATCTTTAAGGGGTTATACGCACTTGCGAGGCGCAAAAACGACGTTTTTTAAGGAATTTTTTTTAGAAACAGTATTTATTTTGTAATTACAAATTATGGTTATTTGAATAGATCCTACTTTCAAGAATAAAATAACATGTCGATCATAAAAAAATATTGAAGTGCACCGCTCCTGCAGACGATGTCCCGAACGACCTCCAAAAAAAGGCGCTTGGCGGTGATCTCTATATCGGCGGTTTGGATTATTTGAAATCAAAAAATATGGTCAATTCTTTTAAAGGATAGATTAATGAAGGTATTGAACGAAGGAATAATGAAAATTTTTATTTTTGACAAAATGGCGTCTACTTGAAAAAAAATTTTCGTTTTTTACTAAAATTTTCGCTCCAAATTGTTTAAAAAAAATAGTAATAATTTTTGTAAACCTTATTACTTCATTCAATACCTGAGGAATATATTTGAGAAGATTGTGTGAAAATTTGAGACCGATCGGTTCAGCCATTTCTGAGATATAGAGATCACCGACTATGAAAACACCGTTTTGAGATAAACGCGTTTGAAGTTTCGGAAGTAGTTTACACATAGTTAAAATTTTTTTACAAATTCAGGTGTATGTCCGAAAATATTTATCGGATTTACTTCAAATTTTCAGAGAATATATTCAAATATATGTGCATTCCGAAAATGCAAAAAAAATCGATTTTTTGAAATTTCTAACTGCGTATAACCCCTTAATAAAAATAAGATGTTCATAAATAAAGGTGTATTTACTAATGATAATTCTTCATATTTATAACAAAATCATAATAATTGATTTTTAATATTCTAATATTTTTTTTTATATTTTCAATATTATTCTCTTTTTTTTGATATGTCTGTCTTTCTTAAATTTTGTATATTAACATTTTTTAATGATGAATTGTTTATTAGATTAAACTTAATTATTGATATATGATGACTTGTAATTTCAATCATATATATATATATATATATATATATATATATATATATATATATATATATATATATATATATACATTATTCGTTCATACCACGCTAAACGTAATTACAGGAATAAAAAGTGACAGGTTTTTTTTATAAATTACAATCATTCAATATCAAAAACGGAAAAATATGAATCGTAAATGGTAACCATGAACCGAGTTTCAATTTACGACCTTTTGAATTTTAAATTGACACGATATAATATAAAAAGTCTACCCGTTTGAAATGAAATATGTACAAATATGGATTTGTTTTTATCGATGTCATTGTTGTTAGACATGTTTTTAACTACAATGAAATTGTATTTAATATAGCTAATGAAGTTGTATATATATATATATATATATATATATATATATATATATATATAATTATGTATTTTGTATTAAATGATGCATGGACAATGATTGCAACTGTTACGAATCAATAAAGAAAATTATTATTGGCCTCTATTCAATAGAAATGATTAGGTTTTTATTGAAATTCTAACCTCAATTATTGTTTTTATTAACAATCATTTATTAGATGTTACTAACCTTTATTTTAATTGTTTTCAAATGAAGTAAATTAAATTTAATTAGCATTTTTCAAAATAAAAATAATAATAAGAGATTCGAAATATGATTCATAGTTTCAAATCTCTTATTTTGTAATATTAAAAATCACATAGTATAATTATAAGGAACTCCATCTAAAAGTATTACAAATTTTCAGACATGTAATTAATATATTACATCATGACAAGTTGTTTTTTCATAAAACATCATTGGAAAAAATCAGACCATCACTAAAATTGATTAATTCGAGAATGGAGAAAAACGAGAACATTATTATTAAAGCTTAGTAATGATTTTATTAACATAAATTGACATCTAGTCCAGCAAGTTTTAGGAATATATATATAAATAATTTAACATTGAGACAAAATAACGAGAATATCCTATTACGGTTTCGTTATTGACTTTCTTCTTCGATGATTCATAGAACATATGCTACTTGCATGTATGTTTAATATACTTGTATTAAACATTTTGTGTCACATTTTAGGTCATGTCTAGTCGTCTCAATAAATCCATTATCGGTCATATTAAAACGTATATGTCTGATGAAAAATTAATAACCGTAATTGATGTATTTACCATATGCGTTATGCCATAATGTGCGTGCTACTTTTCGTGTCAATATTGAATTTATTTGGATACCTAAGAGAATTAAGATCTTCGATAAACGATTTGGGTCCTAACAATTATAAAATTCTTTAAAACACATTTATATATATAATTATTTATTACAAAAGTTATTTCAATTTTCTAGAATCAATTATTGAAATAAATAACTATTAAACATTAATTTTTATTCTCAAAAGAATAACTTCAATAATTATTAGTTGAAAGGAAATAAATTAATTATCTAAAATAGTATTCAACATTTTATTAGACAATATAGTTATAACAATACGAAGAAATTAATAAATATGAAAACAAAGTTGATGTCATAATATAATTTAATTATATATATATATATATATATATATATATATATATATATATATATATATAAAGTACAAAATATATAAATGTTTGTCTATTCGAATAAGTTTGTGTAATTTATGACTAAATTTATTATATACGAGCAATACTACTCATAGGATACTAAAAAATGTATGTGTACGGTTCGAATTCAACTTGAGAAATGAGCAAATTTAAAATAGCTATTTATTTTTTAACTACGTTCGTACACGGAAAGAAAACTGTATTGTATCACTGCACGATATTTCCATTACAGAAATATTCATTCGCATGATTTTTCATTATATGAAATTATAGTTGTTGGGTTTTCCTATTTATAATGCACGTTTTGAAAAAAAATGATTCAAATAAATCTTTTAATTATGTGAATTTGCTGAATTCTAATTCTGTACAAGTATTGTTCAGTAAAAATAATTAATATTTGTAATTTATTGAAAATATAGTGTTTTTGTATAGGCCAAATATAATTAATACAAAATATGTATGTTGAAATATTTGACGATTTGTTTATCTATGGAATAATATTAACTTTTATGCTTTTTCGGAAATATTTTTAGTTAAATACATAACACATTTTGATATAAAATATTAAACTAGTTCAATCGAGAAAATAGGTCGGAGGTTTGTTTTTCATAGAAAACAAACAAATGTGTGTGTGTATGTACATACATACATACATACATACATACATATATATATATATATATATATATATATATATGTATATGTATATATATAAAAAACTCAATTACTGAAGACCAATTCATAGACAATGTTTATGTTGTGTCTAGAAGGTTATACGATATGACATGAAATATTAAACGTCAAAACTGTTAAAGTATATTTGATAAAAAAAGCAATCACATTCTGTATAGATTCCTCCTTTTAGACTATTTTTTCCGTTTGGAATTTTTATATTCTTTTATTAGATTGAAATAAGTTTTTCTTACGTTTATGTATTTTTTATAAAAAAATATGGAATCGTAACTATTTTTATTACTGTTTTTTTAAATCATTTTTATTATTGTTTTAATTTTTAACGTGTTTTATAAAAAACTTTTATATGTATATAAGTATGTTAGACATTATTTTATAGAATAACATGGTAGTTTATATTTTTAAACAAATAAAATATTCATAACTACTACGATATTAAAGTAAAGGGGTGCGCAGTTAGGGCGTAGTTTAGTATTGTAGCATAGTAGTAACCTGTATAAGGGTGTGTGCACTGTATTATCTTTATTTAAACATTTTAAACGTATGTTATATTTATTATACTTTATACTGTAATATATATATATATATATATATATATATATATATATATATATATATATAGAGAGAGAGAGAGAGAGAGAGAAGATTATTATGAACTATTTTTTTTAATTATAGATTTTTTTCATTAAGAATATATGAACTATTTTTTTAATTATTAAAATTTTAATAAAGATCTATTAATTTACAAAAAATATTATTAGACGATGAAAAATGAAAAAGTATATTGTTTTTATATTTTATGTACTTTTTCGTGCGTTTTTGATACTTATTTTTTTATTTTTTTCATATAATTTTACTACCCTAAACTCTATAAACAAATTATTATTACAGTCAATGAATTATAAATGTAAAAAGCACTTATATATATATATATATATATATATATATATATATATATATATATATATATAATATGACCACTAATAAATTTAACTAGTTCTCCATGTATTGATTTTTTAAAATGATTATTTCAAATTACGTTTTAAACTATTAATCATAAACTCGTTTGTGTCAATTGCTGAATATATAATATCCTAATTTACTAAAATGTATACTTGTGTCAAAAAATGTAAAAAAACTTATTTACGTGACTATCAATTGATTATAATGTAATTTAAACACTTTGTATAAAATGCTAGTAATTTAAAGTTTTCATTCGATGGAAAAAATATTACTAAAATTCTCCTGTCAGACTAGTAATAAATTAAATTTATTTTACAATTTTGACTAAATATTAAATATATATATATATATATATATATATATATATATATATATATATTATTTAAATTTATACTGCATATAAAATGTAAAAGAACGTAAAATATATTATATTTAATTTTTTGAATATTAAAAAAATATAAAATTAATTTAGAAAATTTAGAAAACTTTGACTAAGTAATGCAAAATTTAATATACATACATTCATTATATTTATGTATTTGATTATTTTGAATTATGAGTAATATTTATATTAATTGAAATGTTTGAATACATGAATTTAATCTTGATCTAAGTAATAATACGTCTGGTTAGAAATTACAAGTCTTGTAACTTTTAAAACAATTTGTACTTAATTAAATTTTATCCATTTTTATTCTAATTTTTGAAAGATATCATTGAACAAAATCTTTTCTGAATTTCTGTACATGTATATAATTTTTAATTATATTATTTCCGAAAACATGTATCAGATAAGAGAACAAATATTTCACTGCGGCAAAAAAAACATCGATTTCGACACAATGAGTCGCGGATATTAAAACTCTCGTTGTTAATTTGTCATCGAAAATTTATCTGTCGTTTCCTGTAAAAACCGACAAGGGATTATACGTGGAATGAGTGAGGGCTCTTTCGGCGTCCGTCTGGAGTTTCCGGTAACTAGGTTAAAACGCAACGGAAACGAATGTACAGCAAGGAAAGGAGACGGTGTCACTTTATTATATCGTGGTATAGGTGCCCCGCCGGGTCACCTCATCTGAGTCACGCATTGCAGATATTTATGTGGCTTCGTCGGGCGTTTCTGTCTACGGACATTTTTAGTTTGGCTGATGACCTCGCCGAACACAAAATCAAATTGTCTAAATATTTCTCTCAATTAAAAGTTCATTGAACTCGCCGAAATATTTTTTATATCGTTTGAGAAGGACGAATTTTATTTATTATGAAATTTATCGAGCTCTTTATAAATTATGCGAAAATATTACAAATTCGAATTAAATTTAATTAAATCGTCTTAAACTAACAATTCATATTAAAAATAGAGAAACGGATTTTTAAATAGATGTCGGATTATTATAAGAAGTTTATAAAATGAAAAATAACTATGAAACTAAACTATTAGGTCGTGTAATATAAAATTTTGGATTATTAAATGGGAAATAATATAAAAATCCGACATTTCATAATACACGACCATTTTGTATAAATGAGAAAAAATTGCTTGAGTGAAATGAAACAAAATGGTCGGTCTACATTTTGCTACAAGAATATTTTTTTTGGAAAGATGCCATTTAGTCTAATAATCAATACTATATCTAAAAATGTATTATATATATATATATATATATATATATATATTACATACACACACATACCAAGTTAATAGTACACTAGTAAATTTCTTCGTAATATTTTCCTGATTTAAAATTAATGAATAAGTTAAGAACTTTTAATTATAATGGTTTATTTTATTGATTCCGAAGAACACACATACACACACATATATACATATATATATATATATATATATATATATATATATATATATATATATATATATATATATTATAAAAAATAAAACAAAGATATTTACTTATAAAAATTAATTTTAAATTTATAATACAAATTATTCATACATTTAATTATAAACTAAGAAAAGTTAACAAACTCAATAAAGTCTTGTCTTTCTATTAACAGAAAAAGTAGGAATTAGAAAATGTGGCTATTAAAATATTTTTCAATATACGAGGTGTGATCAAAAAATAAGGTGAATTTTTATTTTTTTCAACGAATATTTATTTATTCATCAATTTTTATTTTGTCCCCTTCAAAGTAATCCCCCTCGGATATAATGCACTTGTGCCAACGCTTTTTCCAATCCTCAAAGCATTTCAAAAAATCATTTTTTGTGATCTTGTTCAGCTCCTCTTTCGATGCCGTCTTTATTTCCTCAATCGTTGCAAAACGCCGTCCTTTCATGGGCCTCTTCAGTTTCGGGAACAAGAAGAAGTCACAGGGGGCCAGGTCTGGGGAATACGGTGCCTGCGGCATCATTAGTGTGTTGGTTTTAGCCAAAAATTCGCGCACAAGCAACGATGTGTGAGCAGGGGCGTTATCATGGTGCAAAAGCCAATTTTTGTTCTTCCACAAATTCGGACGTTTCTGGCGGATTGCTTCGCGGAAATTGCGCATAACTTGCAGGTAATATTCCTTATTTACTGTTCTACCCTGTGGCAAGAACTCATGATGCACCACGCCCCTGCAATCAAAGAAAACTGTAAGCAAAACCTTCACATTTGATCGAACTTGGCGTGCTTTTTTGGTCTTGGTGATCCGGAATGCCTCCACTGGGACGATTGAGTCTTAGTTTCGACGTCATAACCGTATACCCATGTTTCGTCACCTGTTATGACCCTGTCGAGTAAATCTGGGTCGTCGTTGACGTCATTCAATAGCTCTTGGGCGATGCTCATGCGACGGTTCTTTTGGTCGAAATTGAGCAATTTCGGAACAAACTTCGCTGACACACGTCTCATGTCTAAAACACCCGTTAAAATTGATTGGCACGAACCAAACGAGATGCCAATATCATCAGCAATTTCTCTAATGGTAATTCGACGATTCCCCAACACTATTTTCTTCACTTCTTCAACGTTCTCATCAGTTGTTGACGTGCTGGGGCGTCCAGAACGAGGTTCGTCGTTGGTGTCTTCTCGGCCTTCTTGGAAGAGTTTATACCACTTGTAAACATTTTTTGGCTTAAAGTAGACTCATCGTATGCCACTTTCAACATTTCAAGTGTTTTGGAGCACTTGATTCCATTTTTCACACAAAATTTAATGCAAACTCTTTGATCCATGATTTTCGACAGCGGAAAATCGTGGAGCCTGCAAAACACTTCTGACTTTTATGCCTCTCACCAACAAACTAAACATGCTACATAGCTGAAATTTGGAACATATATTCGAGACGAGTGTACCAACATAACCAAATAAAAAAATCGAAGATCGAACGGATGTAGCCCGCTAAATTTCAAAATTCGCCTTACTTTTTGATCACACCTTGTAGATAAATATTTTAATAATTTAAACAAATATACGGAATTAATTGAAAATATATACTATTCATTGTTTTCAAGATTTCATCATCAGAAAGGAAATACATCCTTTCCTGTTTTGTTAACATACATACAAGTTTACATATATTTATTTAATATACTAAAACATGTAAGACATTTACAGGTGTAATTACTTTTAAATAAATGTGAATTGTTTTGATGATTTCGTACGTATATATTTATATTAAATTTTGAACAGGTAATAAAAAATGTAATAATTCCATGCTGAAAAAACTACAATAAATGTCAGCACGTTTTTTCAACTGTCATAAAAAATAAACATAAAACAATTATTCATCGTATAATGAAACCCTGTTCTCATAAGAAAAATATTTCATTGTGATAGAAGAATACGCGAAGAACTAACAACATACTTCCGTGTTAAGCGTTTCTTAACCCAGATTCGATTACTTGTAGAACTGCTAATTTACATACAACCATTTGTACGAAATGTCTTCCAAATTAAGTGGCGCGTGTTCGTTGCTCATCAATTATATTACTGACACCGCTTGTGTGAATTTAATCTTATACATTTTCACAAGAATATATAAAATATGAAACTATATATATATATATATATATATATATATATATATATATATATATATATCTATTGCAGATTGCAAATTGTTCGACTAGAAAACAGATTACAAATCGTTGAATAAAATATGTATTACTCAATAAAATCGAAAGAGTACGAAATATTGTATATTAAATGTAACAACGATCCGTTTATAAATCAATCCTGTGGACAGGCAATGTGTATATATTTTTGGGGTTATTTCTTTTTTCTAGTCGAAATAGTACTGATATGAAAGTGAATACAATATTTTACAACGAGCATTCTATTGATAGTACAACAGTCACGCGATAGATAAACTTTTTGTTATCGGTCAATCCAAAGGTCAAACACGACCCTGTAATTCGTAGGAGTACATATGAATTTGTAAGTAGGTCTCTGAGCTATTTTATATTTATTTGACTATAAATTCAGCAAGCTTCCTTTCGCGCGAATTTACTATCAGACATATCACGAAACTCGATGTTATAGAATTAGATTTTCTTTACATTTTTTAAACTCAATTGAATTAAATAAGATAACATGTTTAGATACTAATTTGATGAAGGTATCAAATCAATAACTTAAATTCTAGAGAAAAAGAATATAATTTAGATTCCCACATCATTAATTAAAAATAGAATTTATTTATTTATATCATTTTCGATTTTAATTTTATATCTGTGATCGTTTTTAATAATTTAAGATTATAAAAAAGTTATTCTGATAATTATTTTATTTACATTATTTCTATAATTCTTGATTTCAATCTTGTTTCAGTATATAATTAGGTTATTATAGAAAGAATCGACAAAAAATAAAATAAAAAGTATTATAAAACTTTTAATAATATAATTAAAAAATGTTTGAGTTTATTGTCTAATAAACTTAATTGTATATTGAAAATAAACGATGTCAATAACCAATATTCATCTTTTTCAAATAAATTATTATTGTATATCAATTAATTGAACTAGAACACGCATGTACTATTAATTACAATGAATTGATTAGACGTACAGGCAATTCAATGTGGAATCGTTCTTCAACGAATTCCGTACATGTAAAAAGAAAATTAAAAGAATATACAGACATCATTACGTAACAGAACGTACTAAAAATCCTTGTAATGGTACCATTCACCGAAATACACTCACCCACTATGAAGACGCACTAATCTGTACAGCAACAAAGTTTATACGCCGAACCTATCAGAAAACATCAAGTTTATTGAAGCGAAATGATTAATGTGACATTATTATAAGGAAACTTGAAGAATGCGCCTGGTAGTGCGAAGCACGGTTACTACATTCAGTAGATAGTGTATTCTGGATTGGAATTAACAATTGGAATGGACATAAAAGGCTAATAGTAATTACTGAACAACAATAACATTTTATACACGAAAATATTCTTTTTTTACTTTGTTGAACAAATTGCCGTGCAAAAAATTTACTGAATAGCCATTGCTAGTGAAATGTTTGATTATTATTGATTACCAACACACGTCTATTAGTTAATTATTTTCCTTTCTGAGTACTAGGCTTGACATTTTTTTTTTGATTAATTTTACGAAATTTGTATAAATGATTAATCATACAATGTAGTTAATTACAATCCACATCAATGTTCTTTTTAATTTTCATTGATAATAATAAACTATTGTACATTTATGGGAGTAAATAAAAATTGTTTTAATATGATTTTTAGGTTAAAGGCTTAAATTAGGGATCGCCAAACTTGTTTGATCATCGACCCCCTAAAAATCTTCGAAACCTCTCATCGACCTCCACAAAATTTATTTTTAGTGGTTTATTTAAATGTTACAAACAAAAAAAGCTTTTACTATTTTTATGCATTTATTTTGCAATTTTACATTTAATAATATATGTAATAACAATTTGAAACAATTTGAAATTGAAACAATATTCAGAAAAATTATATATATATATAATTATATTTGTGATTTATAATCAATTTTTCTATTGTCTCCCTAGCCCAGTTCGACCCCCAGGGGTTAATATCGACCACTTTGATGACCCCTAGCTTAAATTATATTTTTAAAATACAGTTAAATAAGAAAAATATCTAGAACATTTAAAAATATAAATTATAATAAATGTTTAAAAGTAAGGAAATTATTAAAAAATATTCTGTTTATTTTTTTAATGAGAACTTATAACATAAAAATCATTTTATGGTTACGATTCATTAAGTGTATTAAGGGGATATTCTAGTCTAGAATTTCGAAAAAATCGATTTTATTTTGTATATTTTCAAAGTTTAGACCTTTAAGAATATGTCTTTAAGAGGATTTTTCGAAATTCGAATTATTTTCGGAGTTATAGCTATTTTTGTGATGCGCCAACCAATCCGGTCTGGCCGGAACGAATCAACTTTAAACGCGTTTTTCTCGAAACTACTTTTTTCGACACGGTTGACGTGATATCTCAAGTTCTAATGGACCGATTTACTTGAAATTTGGTACAGAGCTTTCCAATATAACAGTGATTGTCCCCGCCTAGGATTTTTTGAAAATTTTGTTTTTTACTATTTTTAAAAAATTCCGAAAGTTGAAAAAATAGAGCAAAAAAATAACTGTTTTTCCACACTACCGCCATTTTGCGAAAAAAAAATTTTTTTTAATTTCCCTAGGCGGGGAAATTACTAAAACCTTCTTTTTCAATAATTTCAAAAAAATGTTTGTTTCGTATGACCGAAAGGGTTGGAACCACGTCAACCAGGAGACACTTTTTTTTCGAGCTCCCACTTTGTCAGTCTGTACCTTTTTCAATTTTGAATTTTTTGTTTTTAATAATACTTTTTTATACTTTTAAAATGTCAATAAATAACTGATAAAAATGGATAGTAAAAATATTTGTTGGTTTTTTTATAGCACCCGAAAAACACCTAAAATTCGTGCATCTAGACTAGAATACCCCCTTAAACAAGTCATTTTACCTGGTGCGGTTAATATAGAAAACATTTTCCATCGACCCAGTGAAAAATTAATGAATCGTCCACATATCGTTTTCACAAATGCTCAACCGAACTAATATATTTTAAAGCTATACGTGCCATTGTGAAATCAAGCATGCATACGATTTGAATAATTATGCACACACAAATCGCCCAGTGCACACATAACAATATCTAACAATGATATAATTCTGTTCCAGAGGGAATGTATCTCAGTTCATATTGGCCAAGCCGGAGTACAGATCGGAAATGCGTGTTGGGAATTGTATTGTTTGGAACACGGAATCCAGCCCGATGGCCAGATGCCGTCCGATAAAACTATTGGCGGCGGCGACGATTCGTTCAACACGTTTTTCAGCGAAACGGGTGCTGGGAAACACGTACCGCGCGCAGTTTTCATCGATCTCGAACCAACGGTAGTCGGTATGTAGACGAAAAAAAAATTACAAACAGTTTACAGTCTCATTATATACTATTTAATTATGCGATCGATATTTAGTGTTCTTGTGGAGTATACGTTTGAATAAAATTACAGATTAAATATTAAAAAATGAATGATTACATTTCAGGAAAATATATGTATTTTTAATTCAATTAAATGTTATTATATTAATATTATTTACTTTACTTTTTTAAAAAATATACATTAAGACATCTTGTTACTTGAACATTTTTAGATTTGTTGTAAGATAATTACTTTTACATTTAAATTACTTCCTTTATTTAAAAACCGTCGATTAGATAAACCTTATTTATTATAAAAATCATATTAATGCAATAAAGAATTTAAAACGTATATATTTATATTTTCATTTATATATTAATCATTTTTTTAATATTCAGTATTATACTCGACATTTATATTTTATAAAAATGTTTTAATGGGTTTCAAATTTCATTACACAAATCTTGAAATTGAATTAAAAAATATACGTTTCTTATAAAGCACGATTAAATTTAATTATTTTCAATTTTACATTTATTTTTATTCCATTATTTTCTCTATTGAATTCGAAAACAGACAATAAACAAATTTAATGAAATCATATTTAATAACAGATAATCAATTACATTGTACAGTATACGTCTGGATATTAATTTGTATTACAGTTCAAGGCGAAAAAAATAAAGATATCGACTCAAAAATAAAATCTGATCAAACAATAACAAGCACTCCACCTTCGTTACTGTAAACGAGATTCAATTTCATTACATTATATTTTATCGAATAATAAAAACGAAGGAGGTGTTTATTATCGGCAAATTTAACAGTGCGTAAAGAAAGAGCAATATTCTTTTTGCCGATGTGTTCGTTTTTTTTTTTTATTTTATTTCAATACATCCGACGTAGACATTCGTTCGCGTAACACGAAACTGTAGACGAAACCACAAAACCTTACGTATCTTGTTTCAATGCGTTGTGAATAACAGCTTTCATCTATATTTTATACACACACACATACATAAGTATATATATATATATATATATATATATATATATATATAAAATGTCTTTAGATAAATCAATTATCGGTTTCTAATAATAATTACAGATAATTGATGGACAAACATTTTTCTTCCATTTTACTTGATGACAGAATTTTTATATTGATTGAAAGTCTATTTATTTATACTGTGTGAATACACACACACACACACACACACACACACACACATATATATATATATATATATATATATATATATATATATATATATATATATACATCCAGTATGTTGTAAAAATAAAATACAAAATTTTTAATGTACAACAGAAATTAAAATAATTTTTATTTTTGTATTTGTTAAAGTACGTTTAATGAATTTACGTAATTAAAAGTATATTGCTTTATTTGATATAAAAAAAATCTAAAAAAATAAAGGATTCTCAAAGCATTCGTATCATTTAAGTTTTTTTCAATTTTCTGATATCTGTGTCAAACTCAATGAATCAAAATTGATATGATTATTTCTACTTTCTAAATCTATAATTGTTATTAGAGAAAATTGTATCCTTGAATTTTTTGAAAACATTTTAAAAATTGAATTGTAACAAGATGTATCATCCAAAAAAGTGAAACATCATTTTATGAACAAATAATTGTTTAAGTATGGAAAAAAATCGTTACCTGAAATTTCAAAGACCGTCAGTAGATCAAAATCAATTGTTAACACTAGAACTACCAAGAGCGTCATTTTGACGATTTTCAAATTTCGTGCTTAAAAATTTCGATATGTTTTATGTATTGTTCTAGAATTTTATGACGACTTTTAATGAAATATAAGAACAATTAAATATTCCTATTCAATTTCCACTTAGCTACTTTAACTTCCATAATTAGTATGACCTATACCTATTTATACCAAGACACGTCAAATTGACGACATTAGCAATCTCAAAATTTATAATAATTTATATTCAAGTGAATGTAAATACGTATTGATGTCCATCCTTGCATACACATATATCGCTTTCAGACATTTCCTGGAAAAATTTAGGTACATTTTTCATATGAAAAATAGGTTGCAATCATTATCAGTTGTACTTCTAATGTGATAAAGTTCTTGGTGCAAAGTGTAATCTGTGAAAAGTCCAATCTGGGAAAAAAGTATGAACATATTTTTATTAAAAATTCAAATTTATTTCTTGTAAATCCTAGGCAACAATGAAACGATTTACAGGAAGCAAAAAATTATTCAAAGAATTCAAAGAACTCACTATTATAAATGAAGACAGATATACTAATTCAAGTAATAATGATTTAGACATATCTTGCGTGGAAAATAAAACTGATTTTTCAGACTCTGAAGAAGCTGAGGATGAAATTGAAGTACGAGATATTGAACAAAGTGAAGAAGATCAATATGAAAGTGAAGATTCAAGGAGTGAAGATGAAATTCCCCAAAATAGCCACAAACGCAGTAAGCGACTGCGAATATGTTCAGATACTGAATCGGATAGCCAAACAGAAACCGAACCAAGACAGCAAAAAGACATTGCTGTCGACGGTACTGAATGGGAAGAATTAGGGAATGGTTGTGTTGGTAGATTGCCATTATATACTATATTCAAGGATACTTCGGGCCCAACTGGTTATGCGAAGCGAAACATTATGCTCGGTAATGTTAGTAGTGTATTTCGGCTTATAATTGATAATAGAATTATGAGCCACATAAAAGCTTGCACTGAGCTACAGGCCAGAAACATTTTACAGAACGACTGGAAAATTACTATGGACGAATTATATGCTTTTATAGCCATTTTGTATGCTCGAGGAGCCTACGAAGCAAGAAACATGAAGTTATCGTATTTGTGGTCCAAAAAATGGGGACCTTCTTTCTTTGCTGAAACTATGAGTAGAAACAGATTTTCGGAAATTATGAGATTCATTCGTTTCGACAAAAAAAGCGAGAGGAGTGTTTGCTTACGAACTGACAAATATGTTTGTGGCAAGTGTTCATCACAGATAACATGTATTTGTAAAATATGTGATTCATAGTTATTCCATACATATCAAATGTGCTATAATATAAATGCAAATAGAAAGTGTTTTTGTTTGTTTTTTTTTTGTATTAATAATTAATGAATTATTATATTAAGTGTTGTTTTTATTAAATTATATTCTTTTATTTACATAAACTAAGTGAAAAGTTAAAATGAAAGCCATGATCAAAAATACGTCAATTTGACGAGTGCGGTAAAACTAGGTATATATTTAACATCGGTAGTTCTAGTGTTAAATACATAATAAAATTATTTAATAAAGAAAGAAGGGTACACAATACAAATCAAAGCAATTAACCAAGAAAAATAACTAACATTTATATTATTGTTAAAATAATTTAAAATGTTATTTTGTATACTAAGTATACTCAAATAAATTCAAATATAAAATTGTAAATATTAATTTTGTTTTCGTAATTTTATAATGGTATTTTTGTATTTTCAATAAAAATACTTTTTCTACACATTGAATATATATATATATATATATATATATATATATATATATATATACAACCATATATATTTTTTTTGTTCTCTGTTGGGAGTTTTCTGTATGTAGTAAAAAGTTGATTGAATTACACAAAATTTAATTTTGGTTCTCTGGTGTTTTACAGGATTAGAAATTGAAAAAAATGAATTGTTTATGTACAATCACATGAAATATTTCACTCTCTGTATATATATATATATATATATATATATATATATATATATATATATATATATATATATATATTCCCTCAATATATTTTTCTACGGAAAAGATCACACTAAACGGTACAATCCGTTTGTAATCATTGAGGAAACAAGCTACCTTCTCAGAGTCATGCCATTTTATAATTACGTTTCGTTATAATACAGTCAACGTGGAAAATACAAATCTGTTCATTATCACGGCACTAAACACATTGGAAATACTTTGGTCCTGTCATGAAATACATGTACTTCGGCTTGTAACATTGACGTATAACTAAATAATTATTCAGCCAACTTTCGTATGCAAGCACGCAAACTGTCTATCATTATTATTGTTGTCGTTGTTGTATTGTCGGGTGATTTGGGTCCCGGGTTTATTTTTTCGGACATTCCGATTGGACATGGTGTAAAAATAGAAATGTGTTTATGTATGAAAATGGAAACGCATTTAATATAGTTTTGAATAAATTGGTAGTTTATTTCACATATTTTCTTGTTCGTTTGATGTTATTTTACAGAATATCACATATGATTAATCAGAAAAAATGTTATTTCTAGAGTAATTTGTGTAAAATGATTAAGCTGTCTTTTTTGAAAAAAAAAGAATCCAATCGTTATAAATCAATAACAATAAAATAATATATTTACTAATTTATTATAATAGTTATAAATATTAGTGTTTAATGGAAGCGTTAATGAATGTTACCACCATTTACTGGTATTTTAGTCATATTCACCACGTTGACCAGATGGATTGGTGAAGATTTTTATTCTGGGTTTACTCCCTCAAGCAGGTTGCCTTCACTAAGGCATTAGGGTAAAGAACCCTACCTGTCTTATATCTTCTATTAAGGTTCTAAAGCATTTTTCCCGCATGACAAGCGGGGATGCTAATCATTACACCACCAATCGGTTTCTTATATTTATATATATATATATATATATATATATATATATATATATATATATATATATATATATATAAATGTAAATGTGTGTGTAAAATGCATATAATACAGAAGTTAATCATTTACTGATTCTATAAAATATTTGTTTAAAGACGAAGTTCGTACCGGCACTTATCGGCAACTATTTCATCCGGAACAACTAATTACGGGGAAGGAAGATGCTGCGAACAATTATGCTCGCGGTCATTACACCATTGGAAAGGAAATCGTAGATGTTGTCCTTGATCGTATTAGAAAATTAGCCGATCAATGCACTGGTTTACAAGTGAGTATGTGCATAAATTATAACACACTAAAAAAAAACTACAAAAAATGCAAGTTGTACGCGTGCGTTTAAACACATATAAATATTTATAATAGAAATTTAATATTTTAAGAATTAATTTCCGTTTTTGTATTAATAAAATATTTTTATTGACTTATGAAAAATAAGCTTATGTCTAAAAAATAAATAAATGAATTGATCGCAAATACATTTTATATAAAAAATATATATTATATGCACTGCTGAAAGTTCACAGCGTTCCAAAAAAAATAATCGAAAAAATATAGTAGAGATAATGTATAATTTTTGTAAATATATTTTAGGGATTCTTAGTCTTCCACTCGTTCGGCGGTGGAACTGGTTCTGGTTTTACTTCATTGCTTATGGAACGTTTAAGCGTTGATTATGGAAAAAAATCTAAATTGGAATTTTCAATTTACCCCGCTCCTCAGGTACATTTTTATCAAATTATTTTTTATGTAGAGGATAAAATTTGATTTAATTTCAATTCTTGTTATTATATGTATTGTTCTTAATTTTGACTCTTTTTTAATATTTATTTTTATGAATTTATAAAGGTTTCCACTGCCGTTGTCGAACCATACAATTCGATCCTAACAACGCATACTACTTTAGAACATTCCGATTGTGCCTTTATGGTTGATAATGAGGCAATTTATGACATATGCCGCCGTAATTTGGACATTGAACGTCCGACTTATACAAATTTGAATCGACTTATTGGCCAGATTGTATCTTCGATAACAGCATCATTGCGTTTCGATGGAGCGCTGAATGTTGATTTAACAGAATTTCAAACTAATTTGGTGCCTTATCCAAGAATTCATTTCCCGTTGGCTACGTACGCTCCAGTAATTTCTGCAGAAAAGGCTTATCATGAACAATTGACCGTTGCTGAAATAACGAACGCGTGTTTTGAACCAGCCAATCAGATGGTAAAATGCGACCCAAGGCATGGAAAATATATGGCTTGTTGTATGCTTTACAGGTAATTGAAGAATAAAAAAAATCTGTTCTTAACTAAAAAAGGGGTATGCCTTTAACGTTTGAAATGAATAAATGCTTTTTTGTAATACCTACTTTTTGTATTAAG
Organism: Neoneuromus ignobilis; assembly: GCA_029203775.1. Taxonomy (NCBI): domain Eukaryota; kingdom Metazoa; phylum Arthropoda; class Insecta; order Megaloptera; family Corydalidae; genus Neoneuromus; species Neoneuromus ignobilis. The sequence goes on along the minus strand of CP092096.1, from coordinate 16,302,268 downwards.
GGGTGATGTAGTACCGAAAGATGTTAACGCCGCTATAGCTACAATTAAAACAAAACGAACAATTCAGTTTGTTGATTGGTGTCCAACTGGTTTCAAAGTCGGAATTAATTATCAACCACCGACCGTTGTTCCGGGCGGGGATCTTGCTAAAGTCCAACGTGCAGTTTGTATGTTAAGCAATACAACTGCTATTGCTGAAGCATGGGCTAGGTATTTATAAAATTATATATGTATATCATATCTGTAACATCACTAAAATGATATATGTATAATAATCATGTGCTGTATATTTTGTAGACTAGATCATAAATTTGACTTGATGTATGCAAAACGTGCATTTGTTCACTGGTATGTAGGAGAAGGTATGGAAGAAGGTGAATTCAGTGAGGCGCGTGAAGATTTAGCTGCCTTAGAAAAAGATTATGAAGAAGTGGGCGTCGATTCCGTCGAAGGAGAAGTAGATGAAGGTGACGAGTACTAAACGGTTTTTTCAGTAGCCAAGCATCAAGTGGGATCTAAATAAAGTAAAAGAGAATAATTTTCAAATAAATTGTGAGGATAGCCAAACAGTTCTACTTGAATACAAAACATTAACATTTCAATAATGCTTTCCTTTGCAAAAGCGGAATAACGAACTTTTTTTATATAATTAAATTGATATGAAGTAAATGCTATTGCTATTCCATGAAAATAATTTATTTTAAATCTACATTTATCATTTTTTAACAGCTTTTTAATCATTTATAATATATAATAATATAGGTATATACATATAAATATATATATAAATATGAATTTTTTAGAATTGATGTTGTGCTGTAACATGATAAAAAATCACAAATAAAAGTTGATGTTCACAATATGTTTTTTTTTATTTAATGTGTATCCTATTCAGATATTTTGCAATGAAAAATACCTTTTTTATATCATTTATACATAATACTGATGATTTTGTTGAATTACAGAAATATTAATCATACAATTATTTTTTAATTAAATACAAAAAGTAGTTAGTTCACATTGTCAATTTCAATAAAAAAGAAACATTTAAGACTAGTTAACATGTTTACAGACATGAATGCTATAACATTCAAAATTTTGGTGAAATATAGTCTTCATGTATAAAAAGTGTCCATAAACATATTAATAACAATAAGATATATATATATATGTATATATATATATATATATATATAATATGTATATATACATACACGTTTATATATGGACATATACAATTAAAAGCAACTTTGTTATTTATTTAATATGGCCAATAACTATTTAGTAGTTAGATTTAAAATTATTTGAATCGAACCTGAATATATATATATATATATATATATATATATATATATATATATATATATATATATATATATATATATATAATGTATGTATGTATATTTGTGTGTAAAATATTAACCTGTTTATAATTACATTCAATTCAAATTAGTCTGAGAAAAATTAAAAAAATTATATACTTTTATATGTATTTTAGATATACAAAAAAATTAAAAGTATAAAAGTGATATGTTCCTATAATGCATTTTATTTTTTTAATATCATTTTAGTAAAAAATTGAATATAACACACTAATAAAATAATTATATAAAGTTTTTACAATTCTTACATTTTTTATACATACTTTTTTAAAAAAAATGTTTTGTATAACTTGTATAATTTTTACATAAAAATAAGTCATACAGTTACTGTTTTAATATCAGTCTACTTAGTATTTTAATTTAAATTTTCTATATAAAATAATAACAAATATGAGAAATAAGTTTAAAATTTTTTTTGTAAAATATTTCAACATGGACTACTTATTGAAAATATACAAAATAAGTACAATATTTACAATAATACATAGATAAAAAATCCCTGTAAAAAATTACTTTATTTTTTTTTCTTCAAAATGCTTATTTGAAAGAGCCTCATCCGCAAATTCTACAGCAGCGCATCTAGGAAACCATCCTCGTAATCTATGAACTAATACATCATTGTGAGAATTTTCACTAATAACTTTTTCCCCAAATAACCAATGCCTGAAAATTTTTTTTCATTTATTATATTAAATTTTTCAACACGTTTATAGACAAAACATAACAAATAATTCACAGTACTGTTTGATAAATTACAAAAATACAAACTAAGAAATAAATCTTCAAAACACAAAAACATTAAAAAATATAAATTGATTTAAATACAAACTTCCGCCATCTTGTAACTTTGACTACATCTCCAGGTTGTAGCTTTAGCCTTGGTTCATCACTACATGGAGGCTGAAGACATACTTTTAATCCTTTTGTAATTGGAAACCAGGAACCTGATATATGTTGTACAATTGTGTAAGTTTTTGTGCGTTGTCTTTTTTCATTTTTTTGTTCAATTTGTTCACGCTGGAAATATGTTTTACAAGATATAAATAAATATTTTTTTTCTCTTAAAAAACAAAAAACGTACAGTAAGAGTAAATTGATCACAACCATCAGCCACTTCCCATTTAATACCATTACCAATTGGTTGACAACTTATATTCACAACTTGGAAAATATTTCTCTTTAGACCTAAATCATAAGGAAACTTAAAATACTCTCCAGATTTGGATCTCCGATGATTTGCTTTTTCTAAAATCCAATCTTCAATACCCGTTCTATTTCTCATTATTGCCCGAACCTAAATTATAAAAAAATAATATATTTTAAATAATATTTTACTTTTTCCAGATTATTGAAAATAAATATAAAAATACCTGTAAAAATAATAACATTCCTACTGCTAAAACAACACCAATTGCTAAACCTAATGCGAACACACATAGTATAAGACTATAAATTCCAAGATAAACAACTGGTTCATTTCCTGTTCCATAATATAAATACCAAACACGATTAATACCACGATATAAAGAACATGATAAAACAATAGATCCATGTAAGCAGCCAAGTACAGCAAAACCTAAAAATGCTGTAAAGTGGGCATGGTTTTTCCATCCAACACAACCGTTTATCCATGGACAATGATGATCCATTTTCAAGACACATCGATCACCTGAAATAAAGAATATTTTGTTAATAACAAAATAAATATCTGTGCATGATATTTTCTTACATTTTCTACAATGATGTGATCGAGGTGCTTTATAACCTTGACATACTGAACACCACTGTAAATATTGACAATCTTCTTCATTTTCCTGAAAATTTTATGTGATAAACTTATATAGTTTTCTTTCTAAATTGTAAAATACTCACCGATTTCCATTTTAATGGTAGGTATCCGGGGCCAATGAAAATTGCACACATGAAGTTATATAAAGTCAATACTGATAAAGTCATAAAACATGAAAAGTTTAACAAACCCCCTGTTGATTTATCTGGAGGCCACCACATACTACTACAATGTATTGTCATACCAGTGACACATTTGATTATTGCTGAAAAAGTTATTTCATTAAGATACCATAACCTTATACAATTTTTAAATAAGAATTCATACTTAAAGCTGTTAGTGGACCCCAATGGAATATTTTTTTACATGGTCCAACGCACATTGTTTAATAATTTAATTAATTACACCTATATTTTACATTAAAATGATTGATATAAATATTTTAAACTTATTTGATCTCATTACTAATGTCCATGTATACTGCCAATATGATACAAATAATATGGTTCTTTTCATTTTAACAGTTAATATCAATAAAAATGTTTAGGAAAAAAATTTTTAAGATTTAAAATTAATATTTATATACAAAATTATCAAGTAAATGAAAATATGCATCTTTGTATTATTATAGAAAAATCAATTTCTGATAGGTTCAAATAAGTTAAAGCCAATAAAATCACATGCTCAACTATTATTTCACATAAAAATCAAATATATGAGAAATAATAAATATTTATCTCTTATTATCAATGATTAAACGTACAATTTGACCTGTAATTCTAATATATATATCAGAAATTAAAAAAAAACATTTTTCTTATCAAAAATTCTACATTATGTATTAAATATAAGGATTGATCAATATTATGATGGATAAGGAGTATTGAATTAAGGAAATACAAATAAAAATGCAATATTTTAACATTTTTTTTTTAATATCCCTATATTTTTTACAGAAAGTATGATTTTCAAAAAAAAAATTATAATCTACACAATTTCTTTTCACATCTATCTTACTTAAAATTCATTACATTCGTCAGTGTTACATGCAGCTAAGTAAAAGTTACTTGGCACTATTTTTACAGATAAGTAACACTGATCATAAACAATTTGAATTTTAAGTAAAAGAGAAATGAAATAAAAAAAAAATTATAAAACTGATGTGAAAAGCACCTCGTACATTTTGTAACTCATTTAAAAAAATATATATTCCTAGAGATGCTTTAGTACAAATGGCCAATGACAATTTTATTTAAAAACCACACAGAAAATTATATGAAAAAAAAACAATAGTTTGTAAAAATATGTTCCTTTTTTACTGATGCCCCACTATCTAATCATCATAAACTATTCTAATTAATAAAAAGGCAATGTGGTATAAACATAGTAGAAAATTAGAATAAATTTTATCGATACTTTCTTGAAAGCCCTAACTGTATTTTATGAAATACTGAGTGCAAGATAAAAAGTGTTTATTTTTTTTGATCTATATGTGATTAGGAAGCACCTTTAATACTAATGAATACAATGTATTGTAAAAAAAGTCCCAAGTGAAATATTTTACATGACTGAATGGTTAAAAAAAAAATATTTAAAAAAGGTGAAATGCTCAATGATGGCACTAAAATTAATGAAAGAAAGAAAACCTAAATTCTAATAATTTTAATAATGGAATGCCTCCTGATTTTACATATTTTATATGAAATATGTTTTTAAAAATCAAAATTAAAACAACAAAAACTGAATGTGAAATATATTAATTGTAATTTCAAAAAAAAAAGTTGTGTATATAAATACTTTTTTTTCAAAAAATAAAAACGAAATAACATTAATGTGGAATTTAGGAATTTTATTTTTCACTAACAATTACTCAACATTCAGATACTTATGAATATGTAAATAACAAAACATTTTACTTAAACGATTTCAAATATCATCTGGTGATGAAATTATAAAGTATATATTTGTCAAAACAAAAATATGAGAAAAAAACTTAAACTCTAATGTTAATTTAAATTTTCAGTAGTAAGTAGAAATATGCAGAATGCATATATTAAAAGAATGAGATGTATTGAAATAATTACATCTAATTATATAATAAAATAATATATTTAAAAGGCCACTGTTTACTTTAGGTAGCTTTATATTTAGTGTAGCACAATAAAATGCATTCACTTTCTGTCTACCTATACTCAGGATTCTGTTTGTGTAATTGACTCACTTCATTTCGTACAATTTGTTATCGTAAATCATTCGATAGCTGGACGAAAAGATGCAACGACATGTCAATTAACATATTACATATTTTCAAACTGGTCTACACGACGTTTGGTGTTTCCTTTACGGATTTCACGCAGCGTTTTGTATTTGTCACGTCCTTGTCGTACGTTTTCCCGATGGATTTTATCCATTGCGGTTTCTTTAGTTTCATCTCTCGATTGGGCCAGATCTTGTTTCAATGCCTACAAACAAAACGCTCATGATAAAATGAAAAATGTCTCTACACCACGATATTAATATTTACATTAAGCTGATCGTGGAGGCGTTCGTTACGTTCAGCTAGAGTACGCCTTTCTTCAATCGGATCGACGATATGTTCATCTGTAACTAAATCTCTGCTTACATCACCACCGCCATTAACCATCTCATCGTCTTCATCGTTATTGTCTTCGTTCAAATGATGATGTTGTGGTGTGACAGTTGCTGCAAGAAGTGCAGCTTGAACTTCATCCTGTTTACGCCTTGCTTCTTCAACCTACAAATCAATAAAATATTTCACTTAATTATGAGATTTGACGAGACTGTCTTTATTAAATCTTATTTATTTTCACCTCGTCTTGAAGACGTCTTGTTTCAGTATCCTTTATATCAACTTCATTTTGAATACGTAGCACTTCTTCTTGCTTGGCACGAATTTCATCTTCAAGTTTCTGTCTTTCAGCAGCTTCTAAGTTTTTGCTTTCTTCCAAACGTTCCATCATAGCTTGGAGTTCACCTTGTCTCTTCTCAAGTTCTTCTTTGGCAGCTTGTAACTGCTTCAATTGCTCTTCTAACCGCCTAATTATATCTTGTGCTTCAGCCAAATTCTGTTGATTGCGAGTTATTTCCTCTTGCATAGCTTTCATTCTATCTTCATATTCTTGTTGTTTCTTTTCAGCACGTTCTCTTGCTGCTATTTCATGCTGAAGTTTTTCACTAAAATATAAAATATAGTACAAATTTAATTTTAATAAAGAAATTGATAACTTTACATAATTTTATACAAATATGTATTTTTATATACAAATATAAATATAAGCCCTACCGTTGTTGCTGCTTAGCTAATTTTTCTTCTTGTGCTTGTGCTCTCATTTGTTGAACATCTATGGTATCTGGCTTTCTACGTCTCATGTATAGTTCGTGATTACCCATACATAGAGCTAATATTCTCTTATTGATGCGTACACGAGGAGCGAAAAATACAAAATTAGGTGCTTTTTTATCTATCGGTTTAATGATAAATTTACGATCGTTGAATGAAATATTGCAAATTTCTGACCATGGGAAACCAATCTTAGGTGTTAATCTAAAAAATTTTTAAGAATTTAAAATTTGCATGAATACTAAATATTATGAAATCATTACTTGTCATCTTTTTCGTAAATATTAAGACCTAAAGCATCGACACCAAGCCATAATTCAGTACCCTTTTTGTTTCTAATTTCAAAATAATTCACTCCATACATTTCAAGATCTTGAGCAATTTTAAGATATTCCATCATTGCATCTTCACGTAACATACCACGATGTTCATGCCACCACGTTGTTACACTCTGTTCCCATTCTTCTTTTGACATTTTGTGTTGATCCATGACTCTAAAATAATTTAAAACGAGTTATTAAAACAAATATATATATATATATATATATATATATATATATTAACAGTACCTCTGAGGAAGCAATCTATCATTTGCAAGAAATCCATGACTGTGAACAGCTTTATTATAATCACCATGGCGGGCTTGTACTGCATATGATGCCAATAATACTGAAGTTTCAGGCGGACAATAAATTTCATCTGATAATATAGAATTTTTCACTTGTAAATAAAAAAGTCGTAATGTAATTTCTTGGATAAGTTCCTCAGCAACATCTTCAGGATAAAATTTGGCACGGAATTTGAACTGGAGCGGATTTTCTTTCTTTACTTCTTGGTTCATTACCTATAAATAATAAATAACACACACACACATAAATATATATATATATATATATATATAAATAAATAAATAAATAAATAAATAAATAAACAAATACTATTAAATTAGTTAAACATTATGTTGTACAAAATAACAGCATAATCTATAAAATTCCTAAAATAGTTTAATACGATTTTTTTTTAAAATCAATCCGAAAATTAAAAATAAACATTCATAATTTTCTGTAAACTTACCCATGTAGAAAAAGGCTTTAATCCAGACTATTGGAATATCCATTGTTAGCATTGAAATAAATATTGAATTTGTAGTACGTTTAAGAAAAACATAATATTAACGAGATTAAATACAATATACAAAAATAATTATTTAAATGAAATACTTATTTTGCTTTAGAGGAATAATTTTTAATTAAAATACAGGATTTAATTAAAACTTGTATCAATTAACAACGCAATATCAATTAAGAATTAATACAGTTATACAAAATAATAATTTAAATAAACTTAAGTAAAACATCACATGTTGAAATTTAATCTACTTAAAATTTGTTTAAAAAATATTAATAAGTAAATTAAAACAAACTAAAACTCATATTCAAAACAGCTATACATATACTAAAAATATATTTTTGCTATCAAAAATAGAATAGTGTATAAAAAATACGTTAATTTTTTGAAAATAAATTCATTTATTGAAATTCTATTCAAAAATACAAATTGAATAATTTATATTACTTATACAGTACATACCAATAATGCAACAACTGTAAAGCTGTAAAAATATGTATATCTGTACTTTTTTTTAAACTCATACAGTTTTCTTAACGAGGTTTCTTTTATTTTTACCGAGTCTTAAATGCACTAACTGCCAAGACTGTGTGTTTCAGTTCATTGAATATCTTATTATACAAAATAATTAAATAGTTTATCGTGAGAAGTGTGCTAATGTGTTTAGTTTAGTAGGACTCATTGTTCTGCAAATGAAAAGAATTGATGATGGTACTAATTCCAAAATGTACAAAATTAAAAGAAAAAACAAACTATTAAAGTAACTGTTTGTAATTAAATTGATATATACAGTAGAAAGATAATTTATTATAGAGGATTAAATGTCAGTCGAAATTATGTATACGATATTGTTAAGGTTTCAAATAAAAGAACAGAATATGATAGCAGATTTTTTAAAAAAAAAAAACATTGTACATTTAAATATTAGTTTTTTTTTTAAAGAGAATATCGTAATGATTTCCTGTGGTGCGTGTCTCATATCCGTTTCAGCGTCAACATACCGGACACAGTGATCAAAATAAGTTCTAAACATCAAAGTTTTAGTCATGCATCATCAACTGATGATGCGATTTGCGTGATTGCTTTTTTAATACAAAATTATGTCAATCACAACCATAAAACACAAGCATGCTCGGTTAAATCGAAATAATTTATGTATTAAAAAAAATACTTCAAATTTCATAAAACATCTATCTTTTTTACAATGATAGAAAAAATTAATGAAATTTTCTAACAGAACTTAGTTATTAATAATTAAAAGCTTTTGTAAAAATAGTTTGGATGAGAGAAAAACTACGAAATTCGTTTTTAAATTCCCAGTCGTTTGAAAAATATTTAATATGTAGTTAATTAGAGTGGTTTTAATAAACTTGTTATTTTCTTAATAAACAAGACAAAAGGTTTAATCTTCAGATCTATAATTGATTTGACCTGAAAGTAAACACTATGAATCAGATAATAAATATTTACATTAACAACAACTAGCACAACCATTTATATATTTTATCAGCGGTTTCTCTTAAGATTGGCTGTGAGAATTGTTTCAAATTGAAATGTTTAAATATATGTTTTCAAATCAATAATAATTTGAAAACAAATAGTTATACATTTCAATAAAACAATCAGTAATTACGATAAGAGAAAATTAAAATATTTATTTTTTTGCAATAAGCCAATATTTACAAATATAAATTTAAATAACAATATTTAATTTTTTTATAGTAATCACATGAAGTAATCAACCGAATAAATAGAAGTGACAGGAAGCGTAATAGTTTAATTTCGGTTAAATAAATTATCAATTGTTAAATTAATGTAAATATAAAATTAAAGATTATATTTATCAACTAGAAAATGTTCTATTTTTGAGATTATATTTTATATAATAGTGTTTTCAAATGTCATTCACCCGAGAAAATCGAAGTCAATCCGTTATATTAATGGGTCAACAATGTAAAAGTATTTATTGATTTAATTGTTATCGGCGCTTAATCCCAAGAAACCTTATAGAATTACAACATAGAAAAACACATTCATATATCATTCAGTCATAGATATTTTATGAAATTTTAAAACTATTAACAAACTACAAAAGGTTTAATAACTAGACACATAATACAACTACAAACAAATAGTTAAGTATTTTAATCTAATCTAAAAGAACTACACAAGCTATTAATACACTAAATTAATACGTTCTACAATATGATCGAATTAACTTTTTCGTGAGTTTACCAAATCATCTTCATAATCTTCTTCGTCGCCGCTTTCAGATAATCTTTTTTTTGCTATTTTTTTCACGTGTTTTATTCCACGTGTTACAATATTGTCAGGCTAACATGCAATTAAATGAAAAAAAAAACACATGCTTACAGAGACAATAAAAGTATACGTATTTGGAAATATTGCACAAATTTAATTTAGAAACATGCAAAAACTATTTAAAATATACTTTTGCATTGTGACAAAATAGATTTTTATAAAAGAATTCCTACTATACGCTACAAAATTTTATTCATCAAAATGTTCTATTTAATTGTCAAGTATTTTCAATGATTTTGATTACTGCTATTGAAATACAAAACAGAATTGGTGATAATAATTAATTCGTGGTCATTGTAAAATTTAAATTCTAGAGATGTGTGAAATTAATTGTACAGAAAGATTAATTTCAAAATAATGAAAATAATTAGAGAATATAGTTTTCCATAAAAACACAAATGACAATTAATAAAACAAGTATATTTCTTACTTATTTTAAATGTTATGTTCAATTAGAATGTTCTAGTTTTATACAACGATGATATAAAATAACCGCAATGAAAAAAAAACCATGTGGCAATGATAATATATATAAATATCACCAACGAATCAAATTACTTTATAATATTTACTTGAAAAGATAATTTACATTTTAATTGTTTACGATTTATGTTTATTAATTAGATATATTTTCAAGATCACTAAAATGCTATGCTCGGAAAATGACGAAGAAAATGATTATTCGATTCTTCAAGGTAACAAATTGATTGATGTGTAGTCATTTTTTATACGTGCATGTATATATTATAACAAAATAACAATAAAAATACGTATATAAGTGAAAAATAAATAAATGAAAATGAACTACTTGAATGACTGAACCTTGAATAATAGTAGAGAATGAAATTACATTTTTTAACAAGATGTCACTTGACAACAAATTATATATATATATATATATATATATATATATATATATATATATATATATATATATATATATATATATATATATGCATACACGCATATGTATAAAAAAATGTTGAATAAATAACATAATCCATATTTAGAGAACAGATATGGCTTAAGCCATATTTCAAGAACCATACATGTGAACACGGTTCTCATATAAATGCATTTTGAATGTTATATTGAATAAATACTAAATGAACACGACCTAGTATCTTGTTTCTCTTGCGAAACACAATATCTGAATGTTATAGTGTAGAAAGAAAGTATTGTCTAAATTAAGAATAATTAAAGTCAAAAAATAAACATTGAAATAATACATATAATATATTCAATTATTAATCAAATGTATGAAATTTATAAACGTGTTTCTTATTATCGAATGATTTTTTTAGTAATTAAATAGCACTGTCTAAATTATTATTTTTCCAATATTTTATTCTCTACCAAACATGAATATATATAAGATAATATGCAAGAAAATAATGTATGCCAAGGTTATATGCAAGTCTTATAATAATATCTATATATTTATATATTCACTTCAGCATACACGCAAATAATGTACATAAAATAAATGCACATGGCCAAATTAGTATTATGAGAATAGATGTAACTTTCGCCTTGAAATCATTGAATATATACATTTTCGTTTCATAATCATGGAAAACAATTCGTTTGCTATGGTTTAAATTATACCAAGGTTCATATATTAAAAAAATGACCGAAATAACGCAGTCATCATCGACAAAAACAGAATTTTTGAATTTGTAATTTTTTTTAGTCATTTAAAATTTGATATAAATAAAATTATTAATTGGAAGAAATGTAACAATAGGGAATTAAATTCTTCGAAAAGTTCTTATATTTAATTTACGAACAGATGAAATTGTATACCTTTGTTTGCTTTATTGAAATTTGTGAGTTATTATAAAAACTGATATGCAAGTCAAAAATAAATCAATCCAAGTATAAATCCACAAAATTTTAATTTCTTGAAGATGAGACAAACTGTCCGTTTTTTTATTAATTTGTCTGTTTCCTAGAATCCGCATGTATAATTAAAAAATAAGCTTAAAATGTCGAACGTTGTCATCGACCTGATATTTATATGCAAATGAATACGAATTAATTATCAGTAATAAGACATATTTCACGAATATAATTTATTAAACATATAAAAGTTTGCAATTCATAAATTGCAAAATTATTTCCAATATGACGTTACATGATTATTTTATATAACTAAATATTTCAACAATTATCTGAATTATTTTTAATGTTGTAACACATCAACAAGGAACTATCATGTATGTATAAATAAATCTGCATATATTAAAATTCACGTATGCCAGTAAGATATTTATTTATTTTATGAGATATTAATTCGATAGTAAAATGTAAATCGTGCCTGTGGTTTGATGCTGTTCAATAGTGAAGTCATTTCGGCCGGATTTGAAAATTCATTCATACAATGTACTTGTCAATTATATTTTTATATAGACATAATATTATGTTTAGAGATCGTAAAATATGGACTGTTCTGAATATGAATTGAATATAAAACATCGACTGAATGGATGTTTGATTATTGCTGAATGTTAATTATGTATTTTATGTAATTGAAATACATAGTGATATATGTTAAGTTCTTAAAAATTTATATACTTGTATGACTGACATTTTATTCACGTTTGATTATACAATAAAAACGATTTCTTTTTTGGGTAATACGTAAGTAATTGATCATTAAATAATGATATAAACTTTATAACTGAAGAAATTATCATGCTTCAGATATATATATTTTTGCAAATGATTTGAATGATATTTATAAACGAATCGTTTTAGAACGATTTTATTTCTTATCAAAAATTGAAAAGTTTCATGAGTGAAAAAAATAATTTTAAATGAATTATTTTACCAGGATTGACTTATTAAAAATACAGGAATACCTCGCATAGTCCGGCTAATCGGTTCCACTGATTTGAATCCGGACTAATCGAAACATTAACTAAATACAAAAAACCTTAATTGGGTTCAAACATTTTTTTCCTGTTTTTCAGTAAATAAAATGAGGGTAATATATTCAAATGTTTATATGTATTAACAAAAGATCAACATTTTCTTCAAATGGGTTATTAAAATTTAATTATTAAAAAATCAACTTTATTCTAGAGTTGCGAATCGAAAACTAATAAAAAATGAAAAAGACCACAAAACTAAAACTGCGCTGCGTATAATGTGCATATATGATTTCAATTTTCTTTTTTATATTTTCATAATAAAGTGGAAAACTTGAAAATTTGCGTATAAAAAGAATTTTATGTATTAATTTTTTGGAATTTTTTTCAAGAAAAACTTTTTAGTAGGATTTTTTCAAGTAAAAATTTTTTTTTTTTGGGGAAATTTCAAACCGGACTATACGAGGCATTACTGTATATTTATCTACGAATAACAATTAACAGAATAACGACGTACATTAAATTAGAAAAAGTTTCATATCGACTTTTACATCAAACACGTGCGAAATTTATAAACACTTTTACAATTTTAATCTTTTTCCATTTCTGAAAATATTTGCATAAGATTGTACATAACGTAATACGTAAAGTGATAATTGATAAGATAACATTTTTCATACTTTCTCTGTTTGCAAATCCGTTATCATAAAATGAAAACTCCATGACACTAAAAATAATTTAGCAGTAAGAATACTTCGTCTAATCAGAGAAATGTGTATTCAAAGAATTTATATGTACGGCAGTGTCTTAACAGATTATTTCTTGTAACAACTTTCTATTTAACCTACATAAATACCGAACACACGTCAATTCCGAGACAGAAATTTCTCTACGTATTTATAAATGTCGTTAATATATATTTTAATTACCCGATGGAAATTTATTAAACGACAAATATGAAAGGATGAAATGAAATTTGAAGATATCTAATTAGATTATTTAGAATATATATATATATATATATATATATATATATATATATATATATATATATATATATATATATATATATGTATATAGTCTGTAATGAATAAATGAAGATGTGATAAGTATATTTTGCGACTTTAATTAACATCCCACTGGCAGTAATTACCTTCATGCTGATTTCAAAACAACGCAAATAAAATATGAAATACCTGAACTTATCAAACACTACACGTGTTCGATTACAATTAAATTTATTTTAATTAAAATCCCAATGTGAATGAATTGAATGATGATATATGGTCTAAAACTATGTAAACAAAATATTTCCAATCTAGGTTATTTAATAGCGCGTTTCGTTTAATTTCAAGGTATTAACGAAAATACATTGATATAATTATCAATACAACATACGTATATTACAATATATGAAAGGAATGTCGAGCACTTTATCTCGTTTGCAAAATTCTTATCGCAGACATTAGTTATGTTCATTAGTGTAGGAATATAATAGCATTAGAAATGTGTCATGTTAATGTATGCATTTGAAGAGAACAATTTCAATGAATTTCTGCAATCAAATTATTATTAAAATTGATTGTTCTTGATATTTGCTTCGCATTTGTAATTCCGTTCTAATTTGAAAATGTTAAGAGTGAATTCATCAAATTGTCAAAATTTATCTTTTCATGAAATTTTCTGATATTGTTTCTAAGATTTGGTCAAGTTATTTAAAAAAGGAGAAAGTGATTTAAGTAAATAATTGATATTTATCTAAGATAAAATAGCGAGTCGAATAATTTTTATATAAAAATTAACATGGATTTAGTAGACCCGTTACATTCATGCGAATCTCAGCTTTAAATCTAATTTAGAATTGGCCAGAAGTGCTTAAAATGATTTTTATTTCAGTATTTTCATAATACCGGTTTACTCGATTAAAATTTTTAAAAATCAAATAGAAAAGGGGGATACTTTTTTAATTACAACCCTTGTTACCGAATTTGCAATAATCAATCGTTTATATTATTGTTTTTTTTTAATGAAGACTTTTATCAAACATGGAACTAAAACGGGGGAACAAGTAAAAATCGTTTCTTAATGGAACTCCAACAAACGTATTTTATATTTCAACCGTTAAACGATTGATTCTTCAAACATGAATTTATTTATTTTTAACGTTCGTTAAATGTAAATATTGGAGAAAATACATTTCACTTTTACAGTGTGTTCTAATTTTCAAAAAGATTTGACTATTAGTTATAATATTTGTGTATCGATCAAGTGTTTTATAAAGTATTCTTAATAAGAGTTATTTGTTCCACATGTATAATGAAAAATAAATAATAAAAACTGGTTGTATTAATATAACTGAATTTATTAATAAATAAATAATAATTAATGTAGATTAGTAACATATTATTTTCTTTTACATGATAGATAATTATAAGAAATTATGTTTATCAACTATGATAAGTACTTTAATTACAAGTTACTCTAACACCTTGTCTATTTCATTTCAAAAACGGAATTACTTGAAATATACACAAATTTACAAGCAATGTCCGTATCTGAATATTTTTCTACGAATATACAATTTATTAAAACATATGTTTAATCGATCGTTTTCACTATCAATTATAAAACAATTATGTCTGAGTACTCGAATGCACTGATCATATGACTTATCTGCCATATCGAACGAAATCATTTTTACTTAATACACCTGTTGAGCCCATGTAAATAAACTAATAGACCACGTTTAGAGAGACAAGGTCATGTTAGTACAAGCACATCCTTTTTTATGAGTGAAAAGCAAACTGGTTTCTATGGAAGATCGAGAACTCAGATGATTCACTAAGGTACGCCAAGAAAATTATAGACTTAATATGAAACATTGATGAATGTTCAATATACTTTTACTAAAAATATTTAATATTTTTTTCAGAAAGAAAAGCAGGTTTTATTATTTAATTTCTAATATCTTTTAAATAAATGTTTTCGTTTTATGAAAAAGTATCTGATTCTAATAATAATGGCCTATCATTTATTAAAAAGATTTACAAATATCAGATATTTCACAGTATGTATGTAAGTACTTAAGTTAAAAACAATTCTAAGCACGTTACTAAAAAAAGAAAACAGACAAGATAAATGATATGTAATAGATGGATACATTGTTTGTTTGACTAATAAAGTACATGAAAAACTCATTGAAATAGAAAAACTCGACAGGAGAAATTCTCTCACAATACATACTGCAATGTTTTTTAACATTTTAATATCGTATTATGCATACGAAGATGTCGGATAATCACGAAATCGAGTTATATTTCGAAATGACGAGTTATGAAACGTTTTGAAGATGAAACGAGTATGAATGAAAACATAAATAAACTTTCTTTTACGTATACTTTGTATATAAAATCAGGATTATATTTTTACTGCAAAATAATTATTTACTGTTAATATAAGATTAAAGAAATGTCGATATTGTGTAGATGAAATGTTTTTAGACTTTTTTCTGTGAGTTTATACAATATAATTTAAACTGAGAAAGATATTAAGAAAAAAGGAAGTTGCATTAATATATTTTTGACTGGTGAAAATATCGTGATGCGCAAAAATAAATGATCAATGTACAGTTTTTTCTTGTCTTGCTTGAGAATTGTAAATTACAATATATATATTTAATGGTTTATTACCTTGAATAAAATGAAATAAAACAGTAATTATGTTCACGTACCATAGATCAATAATTATATATTAGATAAACATATATAAGAAAAAAGATGAGAATATAGATAATTCGGTAAGAATAATATATTAATACATGTCTAGTGTTCAAATCCAATACTGTTTCATTATTCTAATGGTTAAAAATATAGTTGAATGAAAATGAAATGTTTTTTTTTTTTATAAATTAATTATTATTATAAAATAAAGTTTATTAGTTTAAAAGTAATTTGAATAAGATACTACAATAAATAATTGAGACAAGTAGAGTTTCATTTTGTTGACTTATCTATTTTTAAAAATTATATTCGATTATATATATATTTTGAGTAACAATGTTTAAAATTACAGATACTTTTCCTTTATCGATTTTGTGGATAAACCAGAGATTCGAGTACATGTCGACGTCACATTAATTTACATATTTTATGTGGTAAATTCCTTTTACTCATTGTAGGTTTTTTCTTCAACGAATAATTTAAAATAACTGAAATAATATTCAAAAAAATAAATGACTGTATTAAAATATTAAATTCCTTTCTAACTAATTTTTCAACAATAAAAATGATGTTTAATACAAACGTTTTTTTCAATCCTTGAATTTATTTTTAAAAACTTTAACAAATAAAATAATTTTATCAACATCATACGACGTACAGACAATACTGATCCTTTTTTTGTAAGATTTCTATATATTTTTGCACGATAGCAAATGTTATATGGTTTCGTTCACAAACACTGATATGTGTAAATATTAGTACAATATTTTGTTTTTGAGGTTAGATTGTGTAGGCAAGAATAATAACATTTATCAACTATTTTTTTTTCACAATTCACGTTTAAGATGATACGAGGTGTAATTAAAAACAAGTAATTATGAGAGAATGTCTGGAAAATGGATGAGTTATTTAATTTGAATTTTTAATGTGTTATTTCAAAGCTGTTGCATGATGTGTATGTGTGTATACGCACAAATAAGTATTTATATACATACAAATATGCATAAATTATATTTAGTCATGGACAAAGAAAGATGAATTTTAAATACACTATATAAAAAGTATGTTTATTTTAATGATCTGTTTATTGATCAATTATTGATATTTTTCTTAAATATGAGAGTTCAAGAATCTGCAATAGACAATAAATGATTCAATAACATAAAATTATCAATTGTCGATTAGTATTTTTTGGTCCTTATTTAGTATAAATTATAGCTTATAATCTCCTTGGCGTACCATAATTTCAAATTTACTTAATGAAAGTGTACTTCATTCCTCTTGTAATTATTCCAGAATATTCATACATTTAATTTAAGAAAGTGGAATTCTCTATAGAATTTAAATTTGAAGACTACGTAATTATTCAATCTTTTCAGTATTACAAGCTGATTAAATGTTTGTCATAATCAGAGAAATAATTTGGATTTATTATTCTTTTGAAAGACATTCTTCCAAGCATATTTTTTTTTGGTAGATATTTTCAGATGCTCTTTCAGTAGTGTAAATTGATCGAGTTATAATTCATTTACTGCATATGTGAGTTATAATAAGTACAAGGCTGTAAATAAGTACATAAAATATATTTTTATCTGGTTGCACATTACGTAGATATAATTTAATGTGTACATAAAAAAACTTGTATGTATTGATAATACACGGTTTATTTACGTACTAAAAATAACATAAGTAATGAAACCATGCACATTTCTAACATCCATTGAATGAATTTTAAACGTTTTGAATTCTTTTCAATTATCGAATTTTAATCACGAATCAATGAAATAAATATTATAAAAAAGCATAAATGTGCATGCAGTGTCTCCATGATATAAAAAAATATTTAGATAATTAGTATTATCGAATTAAACAAGTATAATTAATCGATGAGGAATTCAGAAAGATAACAATGTATTAAAAATAAGTCAAGTTTTAAAATTGAATGAAAATTAGTTAAGTACATATATTGCTAATATTGTGGTCTACATTTTCCTTTTATCATATTTTGAATTATACATAATCGCGGAATTAAGGATAGATTATACAAATAATTGTATATCATAAATTATAGTAACATCGTGTAACATGTCGACTGAATCATTTTTAGCCTCGAATTTATAATACTCGTTTAGTTTATTAGGTATTATGACAATTTTAAGAATGAATATAACTACAAAAAATGTTATTCATTGGGAACATATGACGATTAAAAAACATAATGAAAATGTAGACACGAGATGACTCATTTTTTTTAAAAATAATTTCTAAAATGTTACTAATTGAAAATAGTATTGTATATTTTGTAATATCCGACAGCATTCCATGCCGATGAAGTAATAACAAATATTTCTTTGCCGTTATTTTTATTATACATCCTTTCGAATTGAAAACAAGATCCGTTTTTGGACAAACTTCTAATTCCGATGTTTTATTACTGATATGTTAATTACATTTCGAATAAATGAGAAGATTTCGAGGGAATTGATAAGCAGTTACTATTATCGTTAATAGTTCTTTGAAAAAAAAAGAAATTATATCGTTTGAAGTAATCAAAATTAACGATGCTGTTAATTAGAAACGATTTCAATACTTTTTTACACCTCTTTCGTTGACGTTCGTTCGTGCCGACCTTGAGATCTACTTTTATGAAATTGAATCGGTCATAATTTTGCTTATTTTTAATGATTCATAAGCAATTTAAACACTATAAAATATATTAGTATAATGATAAACGGCGACGCTCTTTGATACAACCCATTCAAACATTAAAGTGATTTTTATTATGAACATTCATGAGTACACATGTATTATAATTTGCGATGATGTCACTTCTCATGACGGTTACAAAAACACCACATGGCGTACATATACAACAAATATACATTTAGATCACCCATCATCGTCATGATCATCGACAGTTATAGGAGTCTTTTAAAACTGACCAACGCGTTTATGTAGTCCTGTACGTAGGATTGATATCTTCAAAGGATGTTGCTTCAATTTTGTTCGATTTTTAGAATTGTACAGACGTCATCCATAGACGTCGACGATGACGATGGATGACACAATATTTGTTTTTGAACAAGTCAGGAGACTATTCTCATCACTTTAATGTTTTATTACATTAGAGATTAAAAATAAGTATTAAATCAAGAATAGAAATGTATAGTAAATAAAATTATAATTACTTGTTTGTATGAGACATGGAAGATAATACAACTCGTATCAAATATAATACAAACAGAATTGTACGAAGATGTATTATTCTCACTTATGAACGTATAATAAAGATATTTTCAGACAATGGCGGTGATTTAATTGTTCATTTTTATATGATTAATCATATAAATGACATTATGATAAGATACAGAATCATAATTGTGTAATAAATGGATTATAAATTATAAGTTATTTTTCAAAAGAAATAAGTAATTTTGATAATTTAACCATATTCATTATTAAGCTTAGTCTTTTCCCAGTATTTGCAAAAAAAAATTAAAAAAAACAATTAGTAATATATAAAAAACACTATTACTTTTTTATTATGTGAAATACTGACATCTTTTCTATAAAATTCACTAATTTTAATTTGTTTTATACACAGACTCTTAATATTTTTTTTTAAAATTAAGCTATTGTAAAAAATATTTTATTAATAAAATACAATTAATATCAATTAGATAAGTATACAATTATGTATATAAAAACGATACTCAAAAAATATAACTGTATTACTTTTTCTGTTATTAATAAAAACTTTTATTTTATCTATTGATTAAATTCCTATTGAATTTGTAAAAAATCATTTTAAATATTGTGTGTGTATTTGAAATTTGCGAAATAGATTTCAATAAAGTTTTCAGAACTATTAATATTTCTTTTAAAATACAGCAGTGTTGTACAAATTACAATTTTTTATTAAAAGTGATTTAGATAGACAATAGAACTATGCGAATTTTTGCTAAACAAATAATTATTATAAAGTATAGAAAAATAATTTTAATTTGTACAATGTTATTTAATAACTATTTTTGGTGTGAAGAAAGACTTTACAGATTTTAAATAATAAATAAACCATTTTCTTCGTCAAAATATTAGAAATAGATTATAAGAAAAAAACTGTTCTTAAAAAATTAACTAAAACACTCTAAAGTGAATCCTGTTATAATTATCACTATTTTCGAATTAATTGTAAGTGGCAAACAGTAGAAAAATTGTAGTTTTGTTGTATTCTCACATATGAGATAATATAATATATTGATATTTCCTATCGACGTACTTGTTTTTCATGGTGTTTTAAACAACAAAATTCAATATAAATTTCAATAAAAAACATTTATAAAATTATATTAAATTTAAAAATAAAATATACAACAAGACACAGTTGGAATATTTTATTTTTATTATATATTATAGGATAATTCCATGAGAATTCATTTTAAAAAAATAAAGTTATATTCTTACCTTTTTGTACAGTTTGATCCAGGTGAGATCACCTTTTGTGTCCGTGTACTGTAGACCGAAAAACCATACTTCACGTAAACCTATTGTTTTGACTACTTGGTCGAAGAGTTGCTTTCCGTTGGTAGTTTGCTGGATAGCAAACTCCAACTCCGCGTCCATCGTAGTCACCCGAACATTTATCTAAATATAGAAAGAAAATATTAAAAAAAATTGAACATTCCGATACAATTTCAATTGCTCATCAGAATAAGTACTTTCAAAAATGTCGTACGATATTAAAAAAATAACCATATCCAATTATAGACCATATATATATAAAGATATTTAAAATTAATAAAGATTGTTAAGGAATTTATGATAATTTGAAGTTTAATGAGACGTACGTTTTGTACACGAAATCTCACGGATTGATATGACAATAGCTCATGAAAAATGTATAAGACCTTAAAAAAAGTCATTTTTACACAGAGTGTAACTTGTACATGAAACAAAAATGTAAAAAAGAAACTTTCTTGTAATTATATATCACACCTATATTGCACGTGTTACGAATCTTTAACATCATTTTCGAGGTGTGTAGTAATTTGTGGTTTACTTACAAACCAAAATTCGTATACCTGAAATGTTCAGTAATTCTGTATATAAGGTTTATCTGGAATGAGGTTTGATTTTTAATGTTTACAATTTATTCAAGAGATTTCAGAATTGATGCAATTCGATTACATATCTTCCATCTAAAGTTTATGTATGTGAAAATGAGATTCGAATGTTTAAATTGAAAATTAATTTAAAGGACATTCACCTACATCGATAACGAATTGAAAGTGATTGATAATCGTAAGATATTTTGGATATTTTTTTGATAAACAATATTAAGAGAAAATAACACATTGAATATATTTCCGATTGTTTTTAATAGAGAATATTATAATAATTGGTAATATAATAAACACCAATGAATACATTTTTTATATCTTATTAGTTACGGTTCAGATTTGAGTTTTATGAACACAACTTGAAAAATTGATTTGGTAATATTTTTTAAGTAAAATGACAAATTAAAATTCACTCTATATTTTTTCAAAAACAAAATACTATATTTTTAAAATAAATATAGTTCATACTGTTTTTTTATGTTCATTGACTGAATAAACAAGGGAATAAAATTAAATTGTTATAGTGGATGCACATTATTAAAAATGATTAGTTTTTTTAAAAAAATATAGATGTTTAAAAAATTCCAAATATTGAAAGTAAACTTTTTGCAATTTTCTATTATTATTGAAACATAATCCATATTGTTTTATTAATTACATGTTTGAATATTGAAAAATGAAGTGTTCATCTAATTATAACAAATTTATGTTGATGCGTCAATGAATGAACATATAAAATATAATTACAAGTTCATTAAATTATCGAAAACTGTATTCAAAAAACATTTCATTGTTTAATGCTTATCTTTAAAAAACATTGTTTTTGATGAAGTATAATAATAGTTTCAAATTAATACCTGAAAATATGTTAAAAATTTGAAATAAATAATACTATTTAATTGTTTGACAAAATATTGATTCATGGTTAGATTATAACAAAACAATGAATTAATTCCATATAATGTTATCTACAAATACATATTATTCTAATACATTGACAAGATAACTGATTAAAAAAGATATCGATAAATCATACGTACAATAATAGAAATACAAAAATCTAATAATAAAAAAACGTATTTGTGAATAATTATATTCTACAATGAAAAACTAACGTTTTTGTAAATGGAAATGTATTGAACATATGGGACTGTTTCCGCGAATTTTCATTGAAAATGTAATTACATTTAAATTAGAAAACTTGAGTGCTATTTAATATCGTTCGAGTGTCTAGCGGTTTTGATAACGTCTGTTTACTTATTATCTCGCTGTCATTTAGCCCACGAGTTTCGTAACTCGTTTGCGTCCAGAAAGCTAATTATCACACAGGCGTCACACAATTGGATTAATGAATACAGACGTTCATTTTATAACGGTCGTGGAAAATATCCATAAAACATTTTTTTTCAACAATCTGTTACATCTTTATCTCGAAACTTTTGACAAAAATGTATTGCAACCTTCAACAAAATTTAATAAGATCGAATATAGAAAGCAACTATAAAAGTTTACATAAACATATTTAATCTATTATGACATACTAAACGTATATTTTACTGACTATAAAAACATGTTAATATCTTTTATAAATTTATCGAAAGAATAAACTATATATATTTTTTGTAACATAAAAATTGGTAGTTAAAACATTTAATTTCCGTGATTTGCGTAAAACCTGCAATGTCATATATTATAAAAAAAATTAGATACGGAAGTGGTTTCAAATGTTTCCCTAATATCATGCAATAATTAAAATTCAACATTTGGTGTGACCCATCTACACATGCTGACCTTGTCGATCTTGAAGAAAAACAGGAAATTGTAATAAAGGCAGGAAATGTATTCATTTGTTGCATTAATATTATATTAGAAATTATTATTTTCGATAAAATTATATAATATTTTACAAATATTTCTTCTAGATAAAATAATTTATATTAGAAATAATTATTCTTTTATTAATCAAAGTTATTTTTTCGACAACTTTTTAAATCAATTTTATATCATTATCCACATTTCAATATCTAAATACTGTTATAAATATATAATCATTCATTTTATACACGAATGTATCAGTGATTAATTCCAAATTAATACATCTGATAAATTACCGGTAAATAAAATTTATTAGTAATCTTTTTACATGTATTATTTATCTACAATTGTAATTTATTTATTAACATTAAAAATAATATCAATTACCATTTTTCCTCCGGCAACCATGATTATATTTATAATATACAAAAACTGAGAATAAATAAAAACTTATCACGAAACTTCGAACACACAATCCTAATAAACACTATTGAAACGAAAATGCGAAATCCTTTTACAAAAATCGATGGACCACCAAACTAGGTGTAACTTTTATTGAAACTGTCTGATACAGATTGAAGTACGAAGCGAACTGAGGAATATTACTTAAGAGACGCGGGCGTGTAACAAACGGACTCTAACCGACAAAACTGACAAGAAAACAGACAAGCTTGGTTGACGGTTATAAGTATTCAACGCCCATAAAGCGGATCTGCAGACAAAGAGGTGAATAATAGACACATAACGCCATTGGCACACTGTGTCCTTTTTATATAAAAAGACAGGTGTTTACATTACACACATACCCACATATATATATATATATATATATATATATATATATATATATATATATATATATATATGCATTGCATGTCCATCATTATTCTTAATTATAAATGCAGACACAGTAAATAAAAAGAGACAATACAGCGACATATTCTTAAATCAATTAGAATCATCTTTTTGAATCATAACCTCGGAATAACGTAATATAAAAAGAGAGGAACTACATATAATTGACTTAATGTATTATAAAACTCTGGTCTTTTTTAAACACTTGTTTGTTGAAGAAAGACGTTTTAAATACTGTACTTATTTGAAGCTATGCGTCAATGGAAGGACTGAAAATTATAACATAATTATATACATAAATTGTACAATATGTTTTTATTTTTCTTGAAGAGTATCTGACATTTTAATGCATATCAAATTACATCCTGATTATGTACTATTGTTTTATTTTTATGGTTTATTAATTTACTTCCGAAAATAAATTGTTTATATTTGATAGTAGTTATAAATAAAATCATGTTTATCAAAATAATTTGAACAATTTTATTTTTTCCATAAAGTGTTGATTGATTTATTGTAAAATTCTTATTAATTAACATTTTGTTATATTTTTATATATGTAAGAAAATAAATAAAACTTTTTTTAAACTAAGTAATCAGTCCCCTAAGTTATATGAAACACATGTAACTTTCCCAAGGCTAGTCACAAGGGAACAGCATACATTGTCCACGTGTTGATTGTTGAAGAATAATTCCCTCAGGAATTATTTAGAACTATAAAAAACGCGACATAAATTTTTGAAGTAAATAAAATATCGTAATAATGAGAACTAGAGATTTCTTTGTTACTTATTACACTTGGTAACATCAGTTCTACACTGGATGTTGCAACGACAACATCAATTCTAAAATGGAAGATGCAACCAAGAAGAACTCCTCAAGTCACTGTTGTTGATTGATAATTGAAGAACCTGATTTTAAACGTTGTACTTGATTGATTGATAAATAAAAATATGTTTATTTTAAAAATCGTATTTTCGTTTATTTAAAAAATAAAACTCCTACAGTACTGAATTTTATGTTACATTTCTTAGATAGTAGATTGTCATCAAAATCTATATAAAATCATGCAAAAATAACTAGAAGTTAGAGATATATTGAAATGAATACAGTTTGAACTAGATAGAAATAAATAAATTCAACGAGACAATAAAAGATGATCAATAGAAGTTACTCTAATGGGAACTAGAAGATAAGATAAATGTTTAAAAAGGCATCTACGAATAATTAAGATAAGATATATAAAATCTACCGAAGAATGGACTGAAAATAATTTTATACAAACTATTTTGAAAATTCGAAATTATTAATTAATCAATAAAATACTGAAAATATCTTCTGATCTCTAGTTTAATTTTTATAAATGAAATAACTTAATAAAAAGAAAATATAACACTAATTTTGATAGATCTCGATAAACATTAAACAATTTAATTTACATATTAAGTACTTAATAAAATATAATAATATATGTTTGCTATGAACGAAAATCTGTAAGAACTAACAAACCATGAAACATATTTCAACCTTTTAAAAATGATGAATTTATTACATAAAAACCAGTTATCGCATCGAAATAATATTTACACAAGTTTCTTTGTAAATTAACAATGTTCTTATTTTATATGTTTTTTTTTTCTTTTTTTACGGCACTTTATACATATTCACAGTTTGAGAAATATAATTATGTTAATTCTTTACATAAATATATAATGAAAATATGGCGAGTTAAACGAAAATTACGTCAATATATAACAAAAAAAGCTAAATCGAATGAATATAATTTTATGTTTATGAATTTATAGTCTTGCTGAATGTGTTCATTAATTCTTTATATGTACGTTCGTGTAAAAAATTAATGTATTTCTTTACACACTGAGATGTAGTTTCTTTGTCAACTGATTTCATTAATAAATGTAATTTTATTACACAAGTTTAATTAACGCTCGACGTTTCAAATTAAACAAAAATCGAATTCTGTCAATTTCAGAAATTTTTAAATACTTTTTTGAATGCGATTCATTTTTTAAGTGATTGTATGTTTAATGAGTACAATCAATTTAAATACGATAAACTTGAAAAAATAATCCATAATGAATGAAATCATTAAGTATAAATGACAAATACATTGAAACGAACAAAAAAATGAGAATGACATATAATTTAAAGAATTTAATTGTCTGTTATCTGAAAAACGTATCTATTGATTTTGATGTAATAAATTGATATTACACTATTCCAGATAAATTTTATTTAATCTTTATCCAGCTAGGTGAAATAGTATACTCAATCATTCATGTCATATAAATATATTAATATTTCTTATTAACTATACGAGTTGATGCAAAAAAGAAATTTAATATAAAAAAATGTTAATTTTAATTGTCATGCGATGACAATGACGTCAAGATATGCAAAAATGCATCGTCAGCAAATATGTAGGTAACAAGTGCATATGAAATGCATATGTACGCGATTGTAATTTTTCCTACTTCAATGAAGTTAAGTAGGTATATAGGTTTTACAACTTATCTTTCTCTTATATCTAATGTTAGTGCAAGAAAATTTATTTATATCTATGATCTGTAATGTTTTTTTAAGAAAAAAAAATGATTATACAAAAATATTGTCCTTGTATTTATTAATATTATTAAAGAGTAGAATATTTTTAGATTTGGACAATTAAGTTTAAGTAAGGAATTATGTTCTAGTATTGTAAATTTTTAATAGCAAATTTCACTTGTATTATATATATAAATAATTTTATATTTTTCTCTTATTATTTTAAAAAATTGTGCTATGATTCCATTATTCCTTTTTAATTAAAATTTCTATTTTAACTTTTCAATTAACGAGTATAACAATATTCGAAAAGAAGTTTCATTTGTATTGTAAACATTGGAAATATTTCCAGTATCCGTTATAAAATAAATAACTGTATTATTGATAGTTCGACGATGTACAGTTAAAAAAATAAGAGTTCTTTTTCAATTGAATAATTCGTTATGAGATTATTTTATACAGCATTTTTTATCACGACATAAAAGCTATATTTTTATCATGAAAATTAATCAAAAATAGATATCAACATAATTGTATGAACAAAAGTTTAAAATGTGACGTGTGAAATATATTTTTTTCTAAAATTTAAATATAAAAAAATAATTCCATCTTAAACAATTACATATGCGAGTAAAGGTATCGCTCTTTTGAACTTAACATACATCTTTAATAACCATGTTTCTCATATGATATCAATCTATAAAAATAACTATTAGAATATTGTGAATTTATTATTCTACAGTTTATATAATGAATCATATGAATATGTTCTGTGATATTGAAAGTAAATAAAAAAAAATATATATATTCTTTTTTATTGAAAAAAGAAAGACAGATTGAAAGCAAAGGTAAAATAAAAATCGAACGAAAAGTATGACATCAAGAATTCGTTTTATTGGAATTCGTCTACGCCACGTCCAGAAATAAATGCGGTTTCCACAGTCTGATGAGTCACATGTCGACAAACGCTGCCTGCTTTTAAAAGTTTTACCTTTGATAGTAACCTCTCCCCCACTCTGACAACACCTGTTGACCACTTGTTAATAATATAAACAGAATGGTGTGCAGCGAACGAGGTAAAAAATAGAACAGCACGCCGAGAATACGTATGATATTTATATACACTGCGTGCCTAAATAAATTCAATTTAGATGCAACAGGCGTTTGCGTATTCATTTATAATGGGGCAAAATTGCAATACATAGTATGTCGACAATTTGCGATATTTGAAAAACTGACCAATACACAAATATTTTATTGTAATTGTTTCAGATAGTAAAATCTTCAATTCGGCTATAAAAGTTCGGTAATAAAAAATACTTGTAGATAAATATTTACATAGATCATATTTTCATCGCCCTATTAAAGTGTTTAACGTCCAATTATTTAGTTTTAGATGATATAGATGAATTACTTATATACAAAATTGTATGTGATATAAAAAAATGAAACTATTGTAAAATACTTTATTTTTTTATCCTAGAAGAAATGAAACAAAATAATAAAAGATGTTAAGATTAATGTTAACTTTTATATAAAATGAATATGACCCATTAGTATGGTTCAAATAGTGGTCAAAACGCATGAGTGCACTGAAATCAAGTACATATAAAATGTGATTCATTGCATGTAAAGGTGAAGAAACTGTATGTCACAATTATATATGAAAACATGACTGACAGTTATACGCATTCTGCACAACACATCGTATTAAAGATAATTTCAGAGTACGTCCACATTTTCATTTCGTTTCTCAAATCATACATTCAATTCCAAGTTTAATTAATTTTCATGAATGCGAGTGAGGCAATTTCAGAAAAAAATACAAAGAAATATATAATTATTTTAATTAACATTAAATTTGTATTAAACTGAGATTTCTACTACATTTATTAGAACTACAAATTATAAACATACGTATAGTCAAAAATAAATAATATACTAAACATACGTTTAGTATACGAGGGTCGTTTGATAAGTATGGTAAAAAAGTAAGAAAAACTAAATTGAAAAATTGAATTCAATTAAACAATAAATAAATTTACCATACTTATCAAATGACCCTCGTATGATTTCTTTAAGAGATTATATAATAATAATAATGGTATGATTTCCAATTTTTGGAACAAATCTGCATTTATATTTTTATCCCTTTTAATATAATTTTTAAAAGCAATATGTTGAAAAAAAAATAGAATAAAGAGTAAGCATGAGCATTTATCTCTGTAAAAGATTGAATATTTTCCAATTTCTTTTTGTAATTTTTTAAATTGATTTTTAGCACGTTATGAGTTATTTCATAGCAAGGAGAAATTATTTTTTGGTTAAAATCATTTTAGGTTGAGTATCGTACAAACATTATATATAACAAATAAGTTAATATTGATACTAAATTTTAATAAAAGTACAGAAATAAACTATAAGCATGTACTGATAAAATTTGAAGGATTTAAATTAAAATCCAGTCTTTTGACAAATTGATATCGTATCAAAGAAAATATTAGATAAATTAATCAAAGCCAATATAATTCTTTTAATCGGGTTTTTAATAAAATAAGATATACATTATCTGACAATGAAAATATTTACAATAAATAATTGATAATTTTAGATACATTAAACAAAGCGAACCTCAATAAATAAGTAAATAAAATTGACGTCATTTCTAATAATATTGTTTAAGTTGGTTGACACTTTTTTAAAATGAAATATTATTCAACCAACTGATACAGTTAAAATATTTATTACAAATAATCTTTCAATTAAATTTAAAAATAATTAAATTTGTAATTTTATTCGACACTTTTCAACATATTGATTTCTTTGTATAACCAATTATTTTAAAAAATTAAATTAAAAGCAAATGAAACTTACTTCAAAATTCTGATTACTCCAATAACAATTCATAATGGGATTTGTTTGTGCAATTAATTTTACTGCACAAATATTTCTTTATAGTCAGTAATTTGTTCAACACAAATGCAACACAAAATTAGTTTAAATCGATCTTTTGACTAATAGACATATATAAATTGGAAAAATGTCGAATTATTTTTCAATTACTTAATGATAAAGCACATAATGTTTATTTAAAATAATCCTACATGTGTTTACAAATATTTTAATAATGTTTTTTGAAATAAGCACGTATAGTAATTAACTCTAATTACATTTACTGATTTTATAATGAAAGTATATAATACATCCATAATTTCCAAATATTACAATATTTCTATTATTAAACATGTGTGTACATACTTATAATTGATAATAACAAAGTTTAAAAAGGCACCTTCACCTTGTGCACATAAGTCATGGCACACATGGGTAACATAAGCAATTTATGGATATTCAATGAAGTTGTTAAATTAAATATTTTTTTAAAATTTAACTTCATTGAATTATATCAATAAATTGCTTATGTTACCCATGTGTGCCATGACTTAAGTGCGACAGAGTGTGTGTGTGTGTGTATATTAACATTTTTTGGTATTGGGGCGATTATTTTCTATTCAATATTTTTTGGTCAGCTGTGAACCTTATTGTTAATTTTAAGGATCTTTTTTTCAGACAAAGTTTAAATATTTGTCGTGTTTTAAATGTAATAAAATAATTATACATTTTTTATTACTTAATTGATAATTACGTCATTCTGGTTCTCAAATATCAATTTATATTAAAGATATAGAAAATTTTCGTAAATTTTTTAAAGAACATACAAAGTGTACACCATTAAATAAATAATAATAAGTTTTTTCTGCAAGAGTTTCAATTACAGAGACTCTAAAGTGCGATGAAAACTTGTAGATTACAAATCTACGATTAGATTTTAAACCACAAACTTTTTATAAAGACTGTTTTACTTATAATCATTTATAGTTGAAAAAATAATAAATTAACTCTTTCACAACTGACCATTCATAGGTATATAAAAAGAAATCGGTCAACATGACATCATTCCTATTCATGTATGTCCTCTGTTGTACTTGCGAACTACCTTGAGTAGTTCAGTTAACAATAAATAGTCATTTTGAAGCACATGACTAAATGCAGCATACATGCATAACAATCATCTGAAGATTATGATCCAATGACATTCATTTCAATCAAGATAAACGTGGGAGACATAGATTCGTTTTAAATACACATACGTCGTATTCGACGTGTACTGATTTGATGTTTTTATTGAATGGAATTTTCAACTAGCTGGAAGTGTGTAATAATATTAATTTATTTTGCTCGTTCAAAAAAATAAAATAAAATAAATAAATAAATAAATCAGTATCGAATTATTCTTTTTAGATTGTGTTTTTTAAAAATGTGTATCAGTAAATATTTTGAGTATTTTATTGATGAATATTTTAATTCAGCCGTTTCGATAATTGGATATAAACGACATTGTGATCTAACCAAGTTATAGAAAATCAAACAATATGGGAAAATAAAGCAGAATTTTGAAAAGAATGAAAATAAAATTTCCATTTTCATAATCGATAAATATTTGAATTTTCTAAGTGCCACAAATATATGAGCAAATCCGGCTGCCATTTTGTCTGAACCAGGTGACCTTACTTTCAAAGTTCAAAGAAATGCAACCAAGTATCGTATGTAAATACACACATTAAATATTCTATTTACGTGCTGTTTTATTTTTACATTTTTAAATCGGTGATATGTATGTATGTAGATATTTCTGTAGAAATATATATCTATGTAACGAAAAGGCGTGACGATAATACGGCTACTAGTATTATTATAACAATCATTTTCTTTTTTTAAAAAAAAAAAAAATCCCAAGTATTATCGTACTGATTTGAAAATTCAGCAAATTTGATTGTTATCTTGAAAATAACAGAAGAATTTTTTCTCTATATGTTTACAAGAGTAATAACATATAACATTAAATAATTTATTTAAATGTGTAAATTTTATTATGATTGTATTGTAGAAGAGCATGAACTAGAGTGAGACTAAAAAAATACTCCAATAAAAACTGGCAAGAAACATTCAACATTTGTAACTTTCGTATTATTTTTATACAGAGTACATTTGCAATATCTAAACAATCAATTAAATCACATATTCTAATATGATGTAGATTAAGTAATTAGATTATATAAAACCAGGTCGATTTATATCCTTTAAAAATAAATAAAACAAACAAGTAATTTTTTATTTCGTTTATATTTTGATATAAAAATAAAAGTTAAACATAGATACCAATTTCATGTTTCAAATTTTAGTATGGGTTTTTTTAAATCACAAATTCGTTTACTAGAGTGCAATAAATAATACTGTTTATTTTTTAAAAAGTATTGAAATTAAATTATTTTACAATGTAGTTATAATTCAATAAACCATAAAAAATATTACATATTTAATACGCAGTCTATTGTATACTTTACATAATTCATTCATGTTACAAATATAATACATTACTGGATAATACACATTTATAATAAAATATTTAAAATACAGTTACTTCAAAAAATAAGGTCATTACATAGTTTATAAAAATATTTTCAATAATGACAAATCAATAGTTTCCTATTATCGTATTGTATTTACAAAGCATTTCGTTATAATAATATATAAGTATATTTGTATTTTTATCAAATGTACAGTTTTCATAAAATAAATGTGAGTGTAGTTTGTATTATTTTAAAAACACACGCAACTTTTGGCGGGCCTAAATGAAAAAAATATTACTCAACTCTTGTTTCAATCATACTTTTTCCCCCACAATCACTCGACAATCACATGTTTGCTTTTACGAAAGACTATATATTTTTATCGTATATATTTTTAACTTCAGGCTTGTTGCAAATTACCATATAAAAACATACAATGTTTTATCACTGACGTATACAGGAAATTTTCAGCTTCTTTATCATGTAATATTTCCTACAATTTTACTTCATTGCAATTTTAATAATAGTTCTAAATACAAATTATACTATTCAAAACCCGTAATAAAAATATCTAGAAAAGTATTAATAATACATGCATGGACGGATCATAAATGAAATGTAACTTTGCAACAAGAAGCAGTACTCACACCCCTTTTTATCATACTCATATATTACATTATATTTAAGTAATAATTTCTTAATATTACATTTTATGACTGTTTATAATGAGTAATCAATTTCTAAACACTAATATATTGAATTAACACCATGATTTGAACAATTTTAAATGTTTTATATAATTAAAAAAAGAAAATTCTGAATGTTCCCGTATAGATTTTTTCAATCACATACAATACATATATATTCTAATTATTAAAGTGATATTCAAGAATAGTAATATTTAAAATAAATACTTATTTTTTAAAAAAGTAAATTTGAAAATTCCACAATAGATAATTACTTAATTTTTCCATAATAAATAACCAATTAACGTATACATATATTTTTTCTCTATAACAAAATGGACGCATATGAACTTGATTTTTTTCTATTATGGATTTTAGTTAATTTTTATTAAGGTTTACAAACGTTTATATGACGTTATTACTTCTACAAAGATATATGTGCTATTTTAATTAAAAATAATAATTATATTTTATTTTTTATGGAAATATTGTTCAATTATGAATTAATTTCCAAGAAACTGCTGTAAAAATTCACATTAACATTCTTATATTATTTTATAATATTGATAATTTGTTACTTTTTTCATAAAAAAACTTTTAGTGGTGAAAAATATTTTTTCAATCTACAGATTATAAATGAACATTTATAAAAGGTTGTTTATCTTGTCTAATAAATTCACATCAAGGAAAAAGTTCAAAAAGAGAATCTATTAAATAATCAATCGTCTATTTCGTGGGAAAATATCTAATTCATATATATTCAGACTGAGACAAGCCTGTCCCGTTTACACATTGACACTGACCTCAATAACAACAAGTCATTCACCTCAACAATTCATGGACCGTTTATTGTAACTTTAGATCTCTGCCCTAAGTTGTTTTACGAACACAAACTAACGCAATATTACATGGTAAAATAGCACATTATCGCCTAACATATTTCAGAATTACATCATTACATTTTGATGTAATAAATTTTTAAATTGGCCATTAATTACCATACAGCATTTACATATTACCAACTCTTATTTATTAATACGTACGACGAAAGGCAAAAGCAGCTACATATATATTATTTAGAAAGTAACTATTTTTTAAATCGTTTGAAAATGTTATTGCAAAAAAATAAACAGATGGTATTGTTACTTAAACTCTTGATAAAAAAAAATCAGTTAATTCTTAGAGATGCGGTTTGTGTGAAAAATAGTTTTTAAAATATATATTTTAAAAAAGCTTATTATTGAAGATTGATACTGAAATTTTTTATAATACTTTAGTTTACATTTTTTTAAATAATTTTTTTTATAAAAAATGAATACAAATATTAAATTTATTTTTATATATTTTCTTAGGAAAAATAATTTCTGATATTTGAAGATATGGTTTATAAAGCAATTTCCTGAAGAATAAATATAGATTAGAAAACATTTTCATTTACAATGACTTATAATTAATAAATATTAAGAGTAAAATTGAAAATACAAGTTTATATAACGAATATTTAATTTATTTCAATAGTTAACAAATTCATTTACAATTAACTATCTTAAAAACAACTAAATCTATGATTACATTATTTAAAAAAAAATAATGACTAATAATTGCGTTTCATCAAAATGAAAGGATTTTTTTAAATACTGAATCATTATGTTTAAGATAAGACTATATAATAACAATTATTTTTAACATTAACTCCATGTATTTTGTGACAAAAGTTTGTGATATATTCGAATCAAATGAAAATATCGTACGACCTTTTTGAACTTGTTTTGTAAAATTAACGGCTACACGATTTTTACATAAGTACAATAACGACCACTTACCGATTTCGGCATTTTGATTTATGGAACTCGCGTAAAATAAAACCACCTGCAAAAAATACAACCATGTGATACATGTCCTTGGGAATCTGATGAAATGTGTTAATATGCATACAGGCACGAGACAATCAACTAGATTATTATAGCAAACAACGGTTGGAGATGTGCATATTTTAATGATTATACTATAGAAATGATCTCTTTTCAACGTTATACGTGCTACTCTGTCTAATGATACATGACTTTTGGACACGATTACCAGTTAATTATACAAATCTGTTAATTTAATTGTTTATTTTGCCACACCTGTTGTTATAAAATAACTTTATTGTAAATGGGTGTGAGAGTAGATGCAACTATACATATTATATATATATATATATATATATATATATATATATATATATATATATATATTATATATATATATATATGTGATATAACTCACATTTAGTTACTTTAATAAAGTTGAAAAGAAATAAATTTGAATACGTAAATTTTATTTGTAAATAAAAATATAGTTATAAAAAATGATCAAGTACAAGCAGCAGTAACTTCCCAGTGTGTACCATCAATTGCAACCGGCATTGTGTCAACGAAGGTCACAAGTAGTTCAATAATCTCTTAAAATATAGTAAAACCATTATGAAAACAATAAATACTTACTAAAAAGCAATCCCTGATTGATACTTATACACTTTAACACTACATAAATAGCACACGACCACTAATAATGTGGAAGAACACCCTACACACGACACGACAAATTTCAGCTAGCGTGACACCTCACAAGTCTCACAAGTCACAAACTCCAGGTATTACAGACACTGATGCCAACATAAGAATGGTACGGGTGGGGCTAGTTACGTTGCACAATATATCTGTATATATGAGTCGATAAAACATGAACTCTATTTCTATGTTTGAATGCTAAATGTTTTACATACTTATTAAAAAAGAAAAGAGTAGATTATACTAAAATTAAGCATTCAATCATTTATTCAATTGAATTATTATTTGAGATGCCACAATTTTAACTTCTTAATGACTCAAATCTACTAAAAAATATAACATTCAAAAATATTTTTCTGCAATAAACAATAAAACTTAAAAGTTGGAATTCATTAGAATGAAATTTCAATTTTTATACATTTAATAATGAATGCAAATTTTTGTTATTTTATTAATAAGACAAATAGTATTAAAGGCATACATTTTTTGTATACAATTTATTGATATTTTCAGTAACAATAAATGTACAACTCTATCAGGCAGTAACATATTAACAAATAAACAATAGTTACATTCAAACTCACTATACATATAGTATATATATTTTATGTAATTTTCGAATAAAGCTGCAAATATACAATGCATTCATATTTGAAAAGTACTTAAAACACAGTATAATTGATAAACAATATTATTGAAACCAATGTAATAAAAAAAATTATTATTAACCTAGGAATGATTGTAGATAATTTAAACTAGTTTTTAAATTATTTATTAATTAATTAAGTCTTTATGATTGTATTTGAAAATGGTATTTCAAATGAAAAAGACACAAAATCAAAAATTGAAAATGAATAAGTGAAATCATCTACCATATTTCTTATATGAATAATTCATTAACTTCACTCATGGCTGATGATTAGTCAATTTATGGTGTCTTCGCAATGATGATTTATCAGTAAAAGCTTTATCACAATCCCTACATTTAAATGTCTTTCCCGTGTGGGTTACGAGATGACGACTTAAACCGGAAGCGTGACAGAATACTTTAGGGCAAAGCGTACATCTATGGAGTTGTATATCGGCCGGGTTTGGATTCGTGTGCGATCGCATATGAATTCGTAAAGGTTCTCTTTGAGTGAAACCTTTCGAACATTGAGGGCAATTGAAAGGTTTTTGTCCGGTATGGGTCATTAAATGCCGATACAGAATTTCTTTTTGTGCAAAACTTTTCTTACAGATTTCACACTGGAACGGTCGTTCACCGGTATGGATTCTTTCATGTCTTATTAATGCAGATCTCGTGGGGAACCATTTCTCACAGATTCCACAACTGAATCCTCGTTGTTCCATGTGTACGGACGAATGACGGCGTAGCTGAATCCTCCGAGAGAATGCTTTCGGACAGTTCGGACATTGGAAGACTTTTAGTTCTTCGTCGTCGTGATCTTCTACCGGCTGTTCTTCCTCGGTCGTCAATTCCATTATCACGATGGAACCGTCTTCGGTCGTCACGTGTACTTGAGTAGGTCTGCCGGGAGCACTGTCTAATTTCATTTGAATTTGTCCGGATATATTTAACCCAGGCTGTAATAATAAAGTGGCTTTTACTGCATCAGCTATTGCTTCGAAATCATGATCTTCGATTTTGGTTCCTTCAGTTATTTCAAAATGGTCAGCTTGATCTTCTGACATCAATAATAAATTGGAGTCATTTGGAACTTCTTCTTCAGTTACTTCATCCGGTTCCATAATTTCTCTTTTTAATGTCATAGTTTTTAATGTACAAGCATCTTTGTTCATTTGTTCAGTTTCTAATGACAATGTGATGTTTTCTGGGTCTGATTCTTCCTGAGTGTCATTTTCTGGTTCAATATACGCTACTCTTGCTCCGACAATATCTTGCTCTGAACTAATAATGTCAGTTTCAATAGATCCTTCTTCGATCAACATCTCTGTCGTCTCGGTTGTTTCTACAAATTTTTCTTCAACATTATCGGTTTCTCCGGTTTCTTCTTCAATTCCTGTTACATCTTCAATACTACCGCCTTTTTCTTGAATAAACTTGATATGTCTTCGTAGTTTTAAATCAGAGTTTTCACATTTCTTCTTGAATGCATACGATTTATCTAACTGATAACGACAAGGATGACATATCATGTTGGGAAGACCATCACCTTCAAACACCTGTAGAAGTGAAATAAAAAATTATACAGCTTAAGTAAATATACAAAAAACAAGAACATTTCTTGTTTCAATAGTGGCAATCGATTCATTTATGTATTATAATTAATAAAAATTGTAAAAAATGTAAAATACACACTTCCAACGAAACACAGGCCATGATACGTAGAGTAAGAGGCACAGGATCATCATCATTGAATATTGATACGAGTTCATCTTCCTTCGCTAAACATAATCTGCACAATTCATTTAAATGTATTATGACATCATTCGACTCTCCGTGTTTTTTACGGCTATATGTTTTCATTGTTGGTAAATAAGCGGTCTTGCCTTGATAAATAAGGTTTCTACACACTCAGAATAATCAGAGTGACGCGTACTACTTTATCGTTGATCCGGTATACCAAGTTGCGCGCGTCTCATCTACCTTACCGGGCTCTTTGACTTATACCGGGAGTGAAAATTAATAATCGATTTT
Source organism: Neoneuromus ignobilis (assembly GCA_029203775.1). Classification (NCBI taxonomy): domain Eukaryota; kingdom Metazoa; phylum Arthropoda; class Insecta; order Megaloptera; family Corydalidae; genus Neoneuromus; species Neoneuromus ignobilis. The sequence continues at coordinate 16,264,031 of CP092096.1, read as the reverse complement.
ATTTGTTATTCAAATTGTATTTGAGAAAATAAAACAGGAATTAATTACAAATATGAGGATATATATAATATTTTATGATAAAATATATTGCATTTTAACCAATAACACTTTTAAATTATTTGAAAATAAGACATTCTAATTTAGTTACTAGAGTGTTTATTAATAGAAGTTTGTGGTTTTGAGAAACGAACTAATGTTATTTTCCACTAAAAATAATTTGATATGACATTTAAATGAAAAATAGTATAAATCAAATATTTAAATATTTATAAATATTAAAGACAATTATTTGAGTGTTTAAATGCGTGTGTATATATATATATATATATATATATATATATATAAATATTTTTTGTTACTACTATTAAATCATTGTATAAATTTATTAATACATTTAATAATATAATAAAATAGTAGGGATTTTTTTATATATTTTCCCAATAAAAATTTTAAGAAATTAGAATAGTTAAAATTATTACTTTTTTATAATTGAAAATCCTATTATTATTTTCAAATAATAATTAGGTGTTCTAAATAACCACAGTTAATTAAAAATTAGTACTTAAAAATATTTTTTATTTGTAACACTTATTCAGGGAAAATGAAAAGAAATGAATATTTCGAATACTTTTCCAAACAGTATGAAAGAATGCTATTTTTAAATTATTTCATTTTTTAATAATTAAGAAATGATTTTAAATTTATAATTTTTTATTTTATATTTTTTCAATATGAATTCAATACTAAATTTGAAATATAAAATGTTTTTACTAAACTATTTTATTTATTTATTTTGGTCACTTCTAGAAGATAATAAAAAATTACATAATCATATAATTATATTTTGGAACGTTTATACTCGTTGTTCTACATAATTACCATGTGTATTTTAAACGTAAAAAATTGTTGAAAGGATACTCTTTAAGAATTTGTTCGCACGCGACAGAGTTTCTTTCTCCCAGAATAACTACATCCACGCCTACATAAACTACCGGTAGCCAAGAACGACACACCTTTTGACGCTGATATTTCTTACCTTTTGAATTTACGTATACTTGAAAAAATTTATTCATTTATTACGGAATTTAATTGAAATTCAGTTTTCATATAATGTTCGATGTAATTTGAAAAAAAAATGTTATTTATTCACAATCTACTAATTAAGATGTTTATATCAAATTGTTTATAAAAAAGCAGGTGTGATTTCCAATCAGTAAAGAACAATAGTTTAAACCTTAATTTGTTTTCCTTTTATTGTTTACATTTTCATTAATGTATTTTTCAATATATTAATAAGACAAATACTAATAAAAATTTCATATAATACTCTTTTTTGAAAAAAACTATATACTATCATATTCATAATTCATTACAAATACTTTTACATATACATAAAATTACATTATTGATTGTAATATTTAGTATAAAAATATATACCATCTGATTAATAAACGATATGAATTATATAATATATATATATATATATATATATATATATATATATATATATATATATATATATATATAATGCGTGTAGGTACGTAGAACGAAGACTGATTATAATCTCAAATAACATTTCGTCAATAGATTCCATAAAACACAACTTGTTCGTAAAAATGAAAGAGCGTATTTCATATTTTAAAAGTTACACGTTGAGTCCTCTTACTTAGGTATATTAAAATTGTGCGTCTTTGTCCCCCACCCACAAATACCGTTTCAAGAAGAACGTCTAGACAACCGTAACAACGACATTCAGTTATCGAGAACTTTCTAACGAAAAGCTCCATATTGCTAATAAAGCGTCAAATCCGTTAGTCAACAGGTAACAAACAATACGATTTTTCTTTTATACGTTCAGAAATAATGGAGGAACGCATGATTTTTGTCATTCATTAAATAAATACATGTGTGTGTACAGCTATGCATGCATATATATATATATATATATATATATATATATATATATATATATATATATATATATATATAAGATTCATTTATATTTTTTTAATTCTAGTATATTTTAATATAATTATTGATTTGTACTGAAATTTTAACTAAATAAAAATCAACCAATTTTAGTTAATAAAAACAAGTTTTTAATTGTAATTTTTTAGAAATAATTTTTTCAAAACATTCTTGACTATATTTTCTGCATATATTAATAAACATTATTTAGATACACATATCTATATCATATTTTAACATTTATACTACATCCGTTTGTATTTTTTATGTTAACATTTGTAATAGTAGTGATAAAAATTAAAATTACTTAGAATTATATGTAATTTTCATAATACTGTAATTAATAATTATATATATATATATATATATATATATATATATATATATATATATATATATATATATATATATATATATATATATATATATATATATATATATATATATATATATATATATATATATATATATATATATATATATATATATATATATATATATATATATATATATATATATACATAACAAATAGGTAAATAAAATAAATTGTAAACATTGGTTTCAATAACTATAATTTTATTTAAATTATACTTAAAGTAGTAAATAAATTAATGTAATAATATATAGCATTGAACAAAACAAGTATAATAACTAGAAAGTCATGAAGAATACGTGTTTTATAATTCTGTTCATTACACCATTTATTTGTAAATCTAAAGATAGCTTTATTAATATACATAAATATATTCACGTTCAGTAATAAAATATTATTTTCATATTTTTAATAGCATGAAAAACTGCAAGCTAAAATAATTACATTCATAATTTAATTATAACTGAAATTACAGATTTATATATATATATATATATATATATATATATATATATATATATATATATATATATATATATATATATATATATATATATATATATATATACACATACACACTGACGCACATAAGTCATGGCACACAGGGGTAAAAAGCAATTTTTGGATATAATTCAATGAAGTCGTTAAATAAAAAAAATATTTAATTAAAAATAAATATAATATTCATTATATTTATTTTCAATTAAATATATATTTTTTTTATTTAACGACAATGAATTATATCAATAAATTGCTTGTTATCCATGAGTGTTGTGACTTATGTGCTTCAGTGTGTGCATATATATATATATATATATATATATATATATATATATATATATATATATATATATATATATATATATATATATATATATATATATATATATATATATATATATATATATATATTATATATATTATATTCACATTTAAAAAATATACTTAATTATAAATTCTAAAATAGTTTGAATTGTCTAGAAAATATTTAAAAGTTTTTTAAACTTTGACTCATTTTATCAACAACTGACTCACTATAAAAATTACATTCGCTGTTAAAAAAACAATTTAGAATCTTTTCAATGTGATATTTTTATTTACTTGCATTAAAATATGTTTAAATATTTCTCATACATACATACATACATACATACATACATACATACATACATATATATATATATATATATATATATATATATAATTTAATTATAATATTATTGCAGATATTAAAAGAATAATATATGAATATCAATTCTTACTTTTTTATAATTAAGTACGTTTTTAAGTAAACATGAAAATGATTTTAAAAATAAGCACTGTTAAAATAAAATAATTGGTAAATATGTTTCTTATATATATATTCACTGTTTTTAAACTGTTTAAAAAATATATCCACAATTAATTTTTAAAGTATTTCTATAAAAAAATTGTAACGATTCGTTTTTTATTTGTATAGTTTATATATATATATATATATATATATATATATATATATATATAATTAGTTTATATATTTATAAAGTATTTTTTGCAAACATGAGAATATGTTATGTAATAGGTAATTTCCAAAAAAATCAGGAAATTATTTACAAATTATGCATATTTCTATAAAAAATATGTTTTGGCACCGTAACTACTTTACTTTTTCACAAGTGAGTCATTCTCTAAGACTAAGGTTTTGTAAAAAAAATTCGATGTTATTTAATATTTTATAAAATCTTGCGTTTGAGAGCGATTCATTCGGAAAATATTAATGTTTATTTATTTATAGTTATTATTCTTTATAATTTTTTTTTTATCTCGAATGAATTAAATGATTTAAAACGATCTATTTGAAATGTATCATAATATATTCATTTAAAAATATACACGAAAAAGTGTTTTAAATGTGTTAATTGGACATTAACATTGTTTAGATATTCTTGGCAAATGTACAGTATATATATAAAATTATTATCTATGTCACATAGAAATATATAATCGATATCCTTAGGACAATATTTTTGAAAGTACATAATTAACAATTCTATAGACACTGAAATAAATTATTCTTGCCAAAAGACGATAAACATCTGGACGTATTTTAAATATAGAAGTTAAATGAATCAGATATAACGAATATATTTGAGAAAAATAATTATATATATATATATATATATATAAAAATTAATATGTATATTTAAATACTAAAAATAATCGTTTATACAAATACCGACTGTGATTGAAATCTATTTTAAAATAAATTTAGAGAAAATATTGTACATAAAACATTTTACAGTCAAGTCTCAGGTCTTCCACCTTTAATGTTGACGTGGGATGGTATATTTCCGTGTAGTCAAGTATTCGTTTTTGAATGACATTCAATAATCTGTAAAGATATTAGACTGTATGGAACAATAAAATCAACGATGTTAACTGAAAACTTAATAACAATCAGTAATGTATATATTTTTTAATTTATATATATCTATATATTACTTCGATAGTTCATTTTTAATATTAGAATAAATTCTTTGTAATGATAATAATCTTTTTTCAAATATTTTTTGTTAACTTTTATAAATATATAAAAATAAGTCTAATATTGTAAAGAAAATATAATATAGAACATTTATGTATTTGATTAAATTGAAAATATAAATAGATCAAAACTACAATTTCTTTAATAAAAAATTAATATTTTAAAAATAATATTAATAACATTAGAAAATATATTACAATATAATAATTTTTCTGTTTTAATTTTTTCAAACTAAAATACATGGATTTATTAAACAAATATTTTTTTTATTTTCAAAAATAGTGTTTTCGCATAAAAAAATAAAAATAAAATATACGTATGTACATATTTATTGAATGTTTCTAAGTACATCTTGATTGTATCGAAAATCAAAAAACGAAAATTATTACTTTCATATATATTTTAAACACGATAATAATTACAACATCTCACTTGCACATTTTATAGTTTGAGAGCTGCTGAGAGAGGTAAAATGCAAAGTTTGGAATTTATAGTGTGCAAAAATAGATATCTAACGTAGTTAACATTATAGACTGTTAATATATTGGTGAGAAAATATGTTTTTAGTGCACAAACATATTCACATGTACAATACTTACGCCAAAATATATAAATTTTATTATTTTTTTATTTCTTTTGCAAATTGTACAACAAAATATCTATAATAAAAAAAAACATCTGTTCTTCTTTTAAACTTAATCACATTTTATCATAAAATATATTAAAATTTATTTATTTATTTTGGCAATAAGCAATGCTAAAGAAAGATTGAATATTGTAAAATGTTTGTTTAATGTCAATTTTTCAGAAATACACAAAATATTATTTTTAAATTATATTCTGTTTTTTATGGTAAATCTTAAGATACTTTTTTGCATAATTAATTTAATATCACTAAAATAAAAACCATTTAAAGCAATTAATCGAAAATAAAATTTAGTAATATTTATATTAAATATTTCTTGTTGTTTCAGATTGGTACAATATAAAATAAGAAAAAATGGCCAAGCCAATGCCAAATTTAGTAAACAAACAATTCAATTCTCCTATAAATCTGTACTCAAAACAAAATGTGGAAGTTATACTTGACAAGGAACGACAAATTTTGGCGAATGGAGCTATTGGGTAAGATTATTTATTTTATTATACATCAAATAAAAAATATTCGTTGTATAAATTTCAAACATGATGCATTAATAATTGATAAAAATATAATAAAATCAAATTTCATTTATAAAACATCAAATTTCAACATGTGTGACGGTTACTCGTTTATATGCGGAAACTATCATATGTAATTATGATTGAGAGTAGGTCATATTCTAAAATTTGACTAACAAGAGGTCGTGGGTTCAATTCATACTTCCGGCATGTGATTAATCCGCTCGTTACATTTTTATTTATTTTTTTATAGAGGTCATACGAACAAATCATCAGAGTGAAATTATTTTAAGCGGGTCAAAGTGTTCGTAATTTTTTTAGAAATAATCATCAGTTAAGTAACTGAACTGCTTCATTTACTTTACAAATACCGTTAAATATAAACCTATTAATGCACGACGCCTCACTGCACTCTTTTTTCTGTAAATTTTTTTAAAAAATTCCATTCAAATCTATTTATAAGAAGAGACAGTGCGTTTTTAACAAAACAGTGCTATTTTTAAATAACTGAATTATATATGTATGAATGTTTTTCAAAGAAATAAACAGAAATTACGAAATATTCAAGACAATAGAAATGACTTTGTTGTAGTCAGAAAAACTGAATATCTTGTACATTATTTCGTTTTAATATTGCGTTGTTTGTTTTCATTCCAATATTTAAATATAATATATATATATATATATATATATATATATATATATATATATATATAAATATATATATATATATATATAACAAAAAAATAAATAAAAAGGATTGTACAACTAACAAATTGGCAAATTCAACATTCTTGCAAAATTTTGAAAAAACAATCCTAAATACACATACACACACACACACACACACACACATATATATATATAAATATATATTAGATTACAACGTTTTTTCGGTTTTGATGTATGAAATAAGAAAATATTTTTCTATTACTTTTTTTATTTAATTGATTTACTAATTTTTATTATTTATTATTTGTGTTTCTTTTTTTAAGAAGATTATTTATTCGAACCTCTTTAAACAATACATGATTTTATATCTGTATTAATTTTATTAATTTAGATAAATATAATTTTTAAGCACATTTTTATCAGTGTATTTTTATAGTTAGAAAAAGATAGTATGTTTGAAATGTATTTTAATTTGAATCTTGTTAATGAACACTATTTGGAGGAAAAATTTATAAAGGGGACGCAAAAAAATATTTAATATATATATTAAACACAGTGATTGAAATTGATGTTAATAATTAATTATATAAACTATTTTACACATCACATTTTATTTAGTTATTCTAATTTTATAGAAATGAACAGAAGAAAATATTCTCTTAAAAAATTATTTATTTTGGCTTAGCGTACAACATATTTCAAAATAAACTCAACTTAATGAAAACAAGATGAAAGTATTTATGAAATTTTTCTTAATAAAAGTAACTTTGTTCGAGTTATATTTACAAAATAATTTTAAATACACTTCTCTATGTTTGAGAGATTAGAATTATAAATAAATGTAAATGTCAATGAGATTTCTGATATTAATAAATGTACGTAGTATTTTTTAAGAACAACGAAATTGGAATTATAATATATTTAATGAAATAATGTTTGTGATATTTGAATATAATTGGAGTTAGAAATGAAAATCATTAATACGAGTACGAATCATTGATTAGTTTATTTATATTATATTTTACATAGGTTTGGAAATATATTTAGTTTTATATAAATAAAATGTTTATTTCTATTAGATACAGTTGTAGTATTTTTTAATTGAATGAAGAATGAAAATAAAACAATATATATATATATATATATATATATATATATATATATATATATAAATTAAATAAAGGATCTATTAATGAATTCCTGAGCTGTCAAACAACGTATTTTATTTGATAAATTTAATACAAAAAGAAATCGAATCGATTTTGGCAACCGTTTCTAATAAAACACGTTCAATTTACTTAGTAGTTATCGCCAAATTTCCAATCAATTTGTACAATTGAATGACTGAAAAGAAGGTTCGCGTGAATTGTTTAATTATTTGACAAGTTGTTATGTGATTATTGCGACAGTCGATTAGAGTCGAAATGCTTGGAAGGAAAAAAACATTAAAAAACGTATAGAGCGTTCCTGTGGGATGAGTGTACGTGTATCGCCAACACCTGTGAGAGTTCAGACGAATTCTGGCATCATGTCGAAGAGATGACTTGTAAATACACATGTAATACGTGCATTAGAGATAAACGTATTCTGTATTTTTAGCGTTGAACAACAAAGGGAAATATTGACTCATTACAAAATAGTAACGTGCGCACATTTAAAACTATGCAAACAATTTATGAGAGTTGATCGTTCCGATATTCACTTTTCAAAAAATCGATATGTTTTTAAATTTCAGTTCAAAATTGATTTTACAGATAATTCATATCTGATCAAACTTTTGTATTTATTTTCTTTTAAAAATCTCATTTTTTTTATAATTGAATTCTCGATTAAATTGATTTTTTAAAAATAACAGATTAATATATGATTTTTTGGTAGATCTGCACATAAGATATAACAATATGTGTAAAATATATTGAAATTGTTTCAAGTCTTAAAATTATATAAAATATCTGGATTATTTCAATAATTTCATCTACGTTTTGTTTTGGCTCAGCTGAATAAACACTTCACTGGGCCATCACATGAATCATTCGCCATCTCCTTGTTTAATTTAGTTCACGTGGCTGCAACAAACTGAAGACGATACATTTGAACAGATGAAACCACATTCAGTCGTATCCGAAATAAGATAACGCCGATGTTATATCATGCATTTTACGGCCGTTACGTATACGTTAGAATCAACGAAACTATTCGGATTCTTGTGAAAAATGTTCATACCGCACTGATTTAATTTTAGATCACTCGCCCTTAGGTCGATATGAGAACACGGTCTGCAAATTCACATTTTTTTCTTTTTTTATTTGAAATATATTTCATGTCGACATCAATACCACTTCGAATGTTAAGTGCACCTCTTATATATGATTGCCACAATGACATATTGATTATGTGATTTATTTAAGAAGATATTTGTGTTAGATGTGTAATTCTATTAAGTTGATGAACATTTCATATAAGTCGAGATATAAATATTTGTATAATATCTGTACTTATTAAAAAAATTAGTAAGAATTTAAATATTACATATCAAAATATGTTTTTTTTAAATTGTCTTATTTTCTGAAAAGCTTTTTATAAATATACGATCATCCAAATGTGACGCCTAGATTTTTATTCCATTAAAACGAAACAAAATAAATTATACACATGTTTCTTTTTAATAAAACACAAATCTAGGCGTCACATTTGGATGATTATATATATGCCATGTTATACATTTATCAAAAATTAAAAAATGATATTTAATTTTTTATAAATAATAATTTTTAAAGAAAAAAACAATTAATACAAACCCATAAGCAGCAACCTTTTTCTATCCACTGCTTAATGGAGATTATTTCTAAACTTTCCATTTTCATTTATCCAATACCATTTTTTTCCACATGACGAATTTTCTTATTTATTCCATTTATTCAAAGATATCTTTTTACGTTTGTTTATTTTCTTTATATTTTTTGGAGATCAATTAATTTTTTTCTATATAGCTGTCTTATTTTCATTTTAAACTTTTTATTCTTATTACAACTTTGATAATTTTGGTTTTCTTTTATATTTATTTGTATTTTCTGCTGTTTGTATGTTTATATATATATATATATATATATATATATATATATATATATATATATAAATTGCTCCAGACAATATAAAGAAGTACGAAAAGAGTTATGTTAATAATAACACATAGAGACGACACAGAGAAATGAGTGAATTATAAAGAAAACCAATGTTATGGACGTTAAAATAAAGAAGTTTAAAATAAAGATGGATTAGTCATATAGAAAGAAGAGAATATCATCGAAAAACAAGAAAAATTACTGATTAAGAACTCATAGGTATAAAAAGGTTTAGAAAGAGATCTATAGATAAATAGGAGAGAGATATAAGAAAATTTGTCTGAGTGGAATGAAGAAAAAGATATAGGATGGAGTGCAGTTTTCGGAGAGGTTTTCATTCAACGTTAGGTAGAAAATGGCTGCTGTTGCTAGAACTATCAATGTATGCAATTGACAAGAATAATTATTATATAAGATCATCCAAATGTGACGCTCAGATTTGTGTTTTATTAACAAGAAACATGTGTATAGTTTCTTTTGTTTGTTTTTAATGAAATACAAATCTAGGCGTCACATTTGGATGAACTTATACAAGCCTCTGATAGAAATTAAATGTTAATAAATTTAGAATTTTAAAATTTCTATATAAAAAATGAATAAAAAAGTAGTAAGAAACAATACATCAATGTGCACTTTTATAAGTTTTTTTTAAAAAAAAATCTTACTTATTTAGAAATGTACTTGAAAAAGTAGTTAATAGAAATTGAAAAATGATGGAAATAGTTATTAACATTGTAGACATTTAATAACATTATTTATAGAAAAAATATTCTGTAAATAATTTACTCATATATATATATATATATATATATATATATATATATATATATATATATGTATATTGTAAACATACATACGTAGGAGTAAATGTATGTCATTAACACTGAAATGATTTGTTGTTTTAATGCAATTAGAAAAAATTATAAATATAGATCTTGCATTCATGGTCGAGTTAAATAACGACCGTATGATGCATTCGAACTGCTGACCATCGAAGATATTTCGAGATCCGTGAATCAGTCTGATTTTAGTTGCGTTATAAATTTGCAAACAAATAAAAGTAAGGCAGATGTTGCACAGGGTGAAGAACACTACCTTAGACGAATCAGTCGAAACTTTGTGCTGAACTCAGTAACATTGTTATATTTGGAAAAGAAATTCGTACAAGTGTACGCACATAAATATTTAGTTCGAAAATTTTTTTTTAAACGGTCACACAAAGAATTAAAAATGAGTGTTCTTACCAATCATCGGTGAGTTTTTTTAATCATTTTTTTAAATTCATTCGAATTTAATTATAAAATACTATAATGGACTTATATAACATTTATATTTTATCATCAGTATTTAAAATTTTTCTTTTCTCATACATGAACTATTGTAGAATATTTTCAATTACTTTTATAAAGCAACTAATAATACTTTCTAAGTTTTATAATATTTGCTTACTTTAATTGAAAATATATTTTTTTTATTTAATGGCGATGAAGATTGAAATAAATATTAAAAAAAATACTTTAAAATTGTATAAAGATTTAAACTAGATTGATTATTTTTCATCTCCATCACGATTTTGTTAATTGTAATAATTAAATAAATCATTTTAAAATCTAAACACACACACACACACACACACATATATATATATATATATATATATATATATGATTGGTATTATTTTTTTGTCAAATGCTGAATTATATATAATGTCAAGCTCTAAATTTAAATTTATTTTGTATTTTCACTAGAATCGACTTTTCTCGCTCTCAACTTTCGAAACCAGCCAATTTAGCCAATTCTGCCGTACTACGAATGCTGGAGGAAGAAGAAGAACGTCAAAGAAGTGGACAATCACCTGGTAAATGAATCTAATTATTTTTTCTTTTATATGCTTATTTAATTCGCTTTCGTGCTGTAATGTAGTAATTATATAACCAATTAAGCTTTAGAAGCTTATTTGTTTATTGAAATTAACGTGTATGAAGTTGGGTTGAATTTTTTTTATTTCAGATATTTAATAAATTATATATATATATATATATATATATATATATATATATATTTACGGTTTATTTATGGTCTAAATGAAAATACGTTGATATAAAAAAAATTAGAAATTAACCGCGAAAATAGTTGAGATAAACAAATATTTAATTTCGATGTTTGTTTTACAAGATTTCATTTATAAAAGACAAGAAAATAAACTAAAAATAACATCGCGACTTGAATAAGAATCTATTCTCATGTGGTTCCCAAAAATAAACAACTGAATGTGTTTTGTATGTTTAATACAAAATCGCGATGATTCAGAAATGCCATCCACTAAAATGACGCACGAGACTGAGATTAAATTCGAACCGAAACGTTTGGAACGACGTTTCGTATGGCCTCCACATAACAACGATAAAATCATAATCCGCCCCGTCAGAAAATTGGGTTACATGTCGACACCATTTTGTAATAATCCCGTGGCCATTGCAATGCAGTCAGGTAAAATGGACGTCAGTATGCGCGAATGCGCGCGCGCGAAATATATTTTTTTATTGTTGATGATTTTACAAAGAGCATGCGTGTCAGTGGAGTCTCTCCCTCCCCACTGTAATAGGACACGGTTTAATAATGGGGAATTGGACAGGTGCTCTAGTAACAAACGTTTTAGTCAGATTTTAGTTTAACGAATAGCCCGATAGGGGGTTACAGGTAGCAACATTGTGTTAGCTAGTTTAGTTTATTTTTTTTTACGAGTGGTAAACGTGAACTCAAGTTTATAGCTTAACGTTTATAGCTCGAAAGGTAAATTAAAAATGTGTTTAGTTTTTTGTTTAAAAATATCAGCTTGTTGTTTAGAAATATTAACTTTTTTCACTTACATTAAGCAAATATTAATAAATCATTTTCTTTACTAGTTAACTATATTAAACAAGAACTCTGTTCTAAACTTTTTCTCTTACTTCAAGTCATTACACACTACATTAAATAAAAATATCTCTTAACGATCGGATGAATTTTTAATTTTTATCTGTATGATAAAAAAGATCACACGTCTTTAAATAGTACAAGTAAACGATTTAGATTTGAAAACGTTTATTTGTATGTAATTTCATGATATGATTAAATCTTTAACTGTCTAATACATTTTTTGATTTTAACATCATTTCGTTTATTATTTCTAGTTTTATAAAATAAATAACGTTATTATTTTTTAAAGAATGATAAACTATTTAAATCTATAAATGAAATATTTATTTATTCAATGATTGAAAAAATAATTCAAATTTTGTATAAAACTACATGGAATTGATTTCGTTTTGTGTAAAATAAAACATCTGTGTAGTTTTCAATTAATTCAATTGATAGAAATAATAAGATTCTTTACTAATTTTTTTATACTCTTGATTAAAAAATAAAACGCACGTAATGATTTTAAATATAAAATAAATATCGCATAAACAATTTAATTGCGCAGAATAGATTTCTATAATAAAAACAATTTGCGTGTGAAAACTAATAAATATTAATTTATTATTTTAATTTTCAATATAAATATTTTCAATAAATAGTCGTATTTTTATAACATATATTTTTTTACAACATTTATATATATATATATATATATATATAATAAAATAGATGAACGCAAAACGTTTCTGTGTGTTTTATTATCAAGAAAGAAATGCAAGATAATTCTTTGAAAACTCATAATATTTTTCGGCAGACAGTAACAGAGTTATTTCGAGAAAAGTAGGTGTATAACATGTAATCCACTGTATTTGGATTCAGGTGTTGAAAACATACTACTGTTCGAATGTTCGATTTTCGATATAGGCGATCGCGTTTTAGCAAAAAAAGACACACAAACTTTATAGTTTGATGCAAGATAAAGACATTATTATTGTTTTCTACAAGAACAGAGAATAAAATTAATGTTGGATGACGTCCAATTTGTAACCGATCAACATACCTGTGTTACCATTTTCATTTTCTAAATTTAAATATATTAATTGGATGCATAACTTTCATGAAAATGAATATATATATATATATATATATATATATTTGATTGCTATTTTCATTTGTATGGAATTGGGTACACGGTGAGAACAAGAATTTTGACAGGTCATTTTAAAATATATTAATATATATTAAAATAGGAATTTTTTCATTGATGACAGTATCGTATAAATGTGACAATTTAAAAATAAGTACATAAAATAATTTATAGAAAACTGACATTTAACCTAACTGTTTCATATTTTAATTAATGACATAAGACATAGTTTAATTAATAATAATTAATAATATAAGACATAGTTTTATGTCCAAGTAACGATTGAGATAATCATATTGTTTTTTATAAATATTTATCAATGACCTATTATTCCAATATTGAAAGATTTTATTGAACTGTCGAATAATCGACTATTGTTTACTCTTTATCTATTTTAATTTTTTTTAGTTATCTATATAAATTGTGTTGAAAATGTATAAACAATTATCCAAAATATATTGAGGATATTGATTTCGTTTATCTATTTTTTGTATACACAATTATTGTAAAGAAAAAAATTATATATATATATATATATATTTAAATTTGAACCAAATATTCGACATGGATAAACAAACAATATATTACAATAAAAATATTTCAATATTTCGAAAACAACAAATGTTTTTGTTATGAACTGTTTGCCATTTAGTTCCATCTTTTACTTATTGATACTTAAAATAATCCTGTATAAAACAAAATAATTATACTTGAGTAGTTAGTTGTGTTAAATTTCGAAAATGGTGATCTATGTATATTTATTTTTGCAATAAACTACCGTATCGCCGCCCACATGACAGTGTCTGTTGACGGCTTGGCAAACTGTTCACATGATGTCCGCCAAACGTCCACGATGATTAATACAAGTGAAAAAGTACGATGATAAACATTAATATGTATTCCTTTATATATATATATATATATATATATATATATATATATATATATATATACAGTGACAGTATTTTATTACTCGCTTCTACTAAAAAATTAATGTATGGCTCGCTAGGTATGCCACTATCGAGATACGAACGTAATTTTAAAACGAAAATACGAAAGAATGAAATCATATATATTTTTAATTCGATGAGAAAAATATACGTGTATATATTTTTCATTACTAATTAGTTACTTTTATACCGGCATGTTTGTATAAGAAACATTGCATAAAGTACGAACATTCATATATATTAGAAATATGTAGAACTATTTTTGATGTAGTTGACATGTGTTCAAACCCGTAATATTTACAAAAAATATTAATCATATGTAAACAGATGTCTTTCATGTATGTTCTAATAAAGATACTAATTGAGTTTTTAAGCAAAGAGGTTGACAAAAATGACAACAGATTTATTAATGATTCTATCTTTGAATATTTGCACATCTTGATTTGAATTATTATAAATATTGAAATATTTCTAACCTTTGATAATTTTATACGAGTAATATTCGCAATTTAAATTAATACATAAAATACAAAATAATTAAAAGATTTGGATATTATATAATGTGAGATAGAGAAAATAATATTAATTAAATAATAGGAGCTATTTGTGGAATCATCGAATATGAGATTATTATTAATAATTTCAATAAGACAGACTAATGTTAATTTAACTAATTCTTTCATTAGAATTAATTGTTAATTTACTATAAAGTGGGTTAAGAGACCAATATTTACTTTTAGTCATCTAATGTATTTTTTTCTATTTATAAATCAGACATTACACTAAAATTGGAAATCTAACTAAAAAGTATATAATTACAATGTAAATGTAATATATAAATTGATTTATCAGATATTTGTCAAATGGAAATATAATTTAAAAATAGATTTTATGAACACATACTGTATGTAATGTTAGAAATTCAATTAAATTTTCGTAAAAATGTATTGAGGAAATCGAATATAACATAAATAAAATCGGCGAAAAAATGAAAATAATAAAATATGAAAGAAAAGAAAAAATAAACATTTCTAAAAATATAAAAATTTACAAAAAAATCTTATATATTAAATGTATATAAAGTTTGAATTTGACTCATTGTTTTATATCCTATTAAAAATTTAGTTTATCAAAAAGTATATTTTTTCAATTAAATAATAATTACATTATTTTTAAGTAAATACCTTAAAATGTGTGTAAAATATAACAAAAAAAAAAACAATTCCTGTACTAAAGCTTCATTACAATATTTTTTTAAACATTTATTATCTATTTTATATTAGAATTAGATTAGAATTGCAAAGAAAATATTTTCAATGTTAAATTGTATTTTTATCTAATTTACTTTGTACGTTAAAATTATAAATCAAACGTACTTTGTAAACAAGTACTTTATGTCGGAGAATGTATGTACATTTTTCTATGATGAAACGACATGCTATATTTATAATTGTGTTTATGAAGTGTAAATGGATTTTTTGCAATTTAAATTTACTGTAAACAAGTATTGTATTAGTTTTTACAATGATTTTTATCGAATGTTTATAATTGTTCATGTAGCAAATAAACCGAGTCTTACATTTGTTAACTATTTATTTTTTAAATAAACAAATAAATTATATATGTATATATATATATAATAAATTTATTTAATACATTTATATTCATTAATTTAAGTTTTTTTTACATCAAGCATTATTGTACAAATTTCGAATTATTTATAAAGTTATAAGATTCATTGAATGAATAACTGAATGAAGCAACAACAATAACAATTATATGTGATTTTTAAAATAAGTCATTTTTCCTAATTACACACGATGTAATAGAAAAAAATTAAATTTATTTGTTTATTTAGGTTTTAAACGAGTTGCTTGGCCGCCCCCACCTGAAACCGACCTCGAAAATAATATTTCAGAAGAACACCAGACACAATCACAGGTAAGTGACAATATTTAGTCGGATTTGATTATATAAATAAAAATAAAAAGTTACCAAAATTGTTTTGAAATAAAGAAATTGATTTTTATTTCATTTAAAGGTATGTAGATTAATTAAAATAAATCATTTTTAAACTAATGATTTTAAACAGTGCTAAAATGCTAAAAAAATGTAACTGCTTAAAGATTAGACGCTAAAATAGCGAAGTGAAAAATATTAAATTCATCTATGTTCATTCTAAATTGAATTATCATGTCTAAAAAATGTTTTAAAAAGGAATATTTCAGTTTTAAAATGATTGTACTTTACAAAACGTTCAATTAGGACAGATAAATTATATATTTTTTCACTTATTTTCTTTATTACTGATAAATTAAAACAAATCATCTTTGAAATAAGTTTTACTTATTATTTGTTACTATTTCGAGAGGGTTTTAAAATAAATATTTATTTATAAAATCGGAAAAAAAACATTTTTTACAAAATATGATCGTCAAATTCGATATTCATAAGAGTCCTAAATGTAAATTTACTTTAAAACCTTCTCTGGTATCGGTCTGACATCGTGATTATATATCAGTGTGATTAAAAATGTGCTTGTGCTGATCAAAAACTGTTCCTTACTAATATCCTTTATTATTTTATATCTTCATGGCTTGTATTTCTTTTTAAAAAAAAAACGATTTTAAAAGAACATTCTCTGAGAAGTTCGTATCAATTATTATCGTTTGATCTCTATCACGTTTTTTTATTGTTGCATTTCTATTTTGCTTTTTGATTTTTTTACTATTTTTGTGACAATTTTTGAACTTTTTAAACAAGAAGTATTTATATCTACTTTGGTATAATATATACAGGACTTAAGTTTTTGTAATACTAAAAAATATTATATAAAATATTTTATTAGTTTTTTATTTATTTTTAATACGTATTAGAATAAATACAAAAATATAATAGATAATATACAAATATCAAATATGTTTTTAAAATAATTTTATATGATTTTTTATAAATAAAAATATACCAATAAATGATTTTTAACAGTCTTCAATTGGTTAATATTTATTTTTTATATCATTTTATTACATATTTACGTATACCTATACAGTATTTTAATATTAGATTTATAGCTTCAATTTGAAAATAACAACGGAAGAAATGTTTAACAATATCATTTGCATTCATTTCAATATAGAACAATAAAATATTATTCATCTAAAATATTCTTTATAGTATTGCCGATATATTTTTATTAAACAAAAAGGGCTGTAGTTTATTTTTAAAATAAAATGATTTAGTCGATTCAAACGGTTTCTAAAATTATATATATATATATAATATATATATTAAAAATAAGCTTTATGCTTTTCATTTCTGAATACATTTATTAATTAACAAAGATATAGGCTGTTTTTTTACTGATATAACATTATAGAATATAAATTGAAAAGATATATTATGTTAATAGACTGTTTCTGGGTTTTGATTTAAAAATGTTTTTCATATAAATTTAGAAATACGGTCTTGATTCTTTCTCTCTTTATAAAAATTCATAGTTGGTGGCATTTTTAACAAATTCAAATTATTACATGAATAGGTCCCTCCACCTACACATAACATCGCGCCAAATCCTCCTCTCAAAGTCCAAGTCAAACCGTCTTATAATCCACCACCACAACCTCAATACTATCAACCGGCGGTTTTGTCCCCTCAATCACCCTCACAGCACAACACATCCCCACGCGGTTGGGCGCACGTGAAATCTCCGGTGTCGGCACCTACCACTCAACCACAGTTTCCATCTCAGTATCAACCAGCAGCTGCACCACAGATTAAACCATACGAAGCACAACCGTACCAACCGCAACCAACGCAAGCGTTTCGTCCAGTAAGTTCGCCACAGCTCCCTCCGTCGACAGGTCTTGTCACACTTAAACCTCAAGCACCCATCTCACAGGCACCCGCACCTGTTTATACTTCTCAACCGGCTACTGCTGTCTTAAAAGGTAACGCTGTTCTTAAGTACTCAATAAAAAAGTATTATTAAATTGACTTTTTAAGGTGGTAGCAATATGCGTGGAGATCAGAAGTGGCCACCTGCAACGGTGAAAGCACAAACTGAAGCCGAAAACGAAGCTCGTAAGCTCTTGGCGAAAGGTCCCGCATGCCGACCACGGCGAGCACGTAAAGATTATACAAAGTTCTTTGCACAGCATGCACTCAACTCAACATACCCCGGTTATCGTGCACCCCCCGGCACGCAACACTATTCAGAAAACTCGGGAACCTCAAGTTACTAATTTTTAAATAATCGAGCTTATGCAACTATACGTTATATTTCCCTAATCGTTTAAAAAATCATTTACATATACGTAATTGTATTTAAAATAAGTGTATGATTTTAGATCACTGTATAAGTACCTATTGATACCTTTTTGCTTTTAAGAACAATCCATGTTTCACCTAAGCAGAATTGATATTTGTATGTTAGAATAAAATGATGTAATTAAGATGTATATATATATATATATATATATATATATATATATATATATATATATATATATATATATATATATACGCGTGTGTGTATAATTTGAAATTTAAACATTATTAATTCTATTATTGTAGCCTTAAAAGTAATACAATCAAATTGGAAAAATATATTAATAAAAAAATCATTAATGGCAGTTTTCAATCAAAGAAAGAAATGTTTAGGTTAAAATACCTATTTATTTGCGGTTCGTCTTTCTTTAATTGAAATAATATTTACAACATATCAAATCAATAATACAACAAAAATCATTACAAAAAAACAATAATTTAAAAAATATGTACATACCTACAATCTGTAACACAAATATACAGTTTTTAAAGGAAGTGAAGTAAGAAGTAAAATGACTTTATATAATATAAAAATCTCCTAATACATACATTTGTTCACAATTTCAATATTTAATAATTATGAATATACCTATTTAAAAATTCTTATAGTATTAAAGATTTAATTTATTTTATATGAAGATATTTTAAAAACTGTGAGGAATTAATGTAATGTTTAAATTTTGAGCTACAACAAAAACAAGTATTAACATACATATATAATGATTTAAAGATGTTATATACAAATGAGTTTTTAAAATTGATAATTCCTGGATTATTTATTTTTCTAATAAAGTAGAAGAAACTGAAATGAAATAACACAGAATTATTAAAAAATTGAAAGTATTTAAAAACGAGTGATATTTATATATACACACACAAGTATATGTCTTGATTATTTCACTTTATTAAAATTAGTTATATATATATATATATATATATATATATATATATATATATATATATATATATATATATTTGTATGAATAGATAATTATGAAAATGACTTGTAAATATTGAGGTGAAATGAATATTAAACATTTGTATATATACCTTTAACAAATTCCGATTTTAGAGATCTTTTTAAATGTTTACAATCGATTACATTTAGGTTTCAATACTGCAGTGGTTAAAAATATTTTCAAATGTGTATGAAAACTATTAAAAATTAATGCTTATGCTTCTAGGATCTCAAATCATAAAATAAATTTAATATAAGCCATGTTTCTAAATGCAGCAAATAACTTTACTCGTAATATATCAAAGATATGGAAATATTTGTGATTATTGTAAATTTATAATTATGTACATAAGTAAAAAATATTTAAAAAATGTATGAAAAAAACAATAAAAAATAAATTCAAAAGCTTTCAATCAATATCTTTATTTTTACCAATATACACCATTATAAATATAAAACAAAACAAGTCTCAAATGTGTTTGAATGCCTGCGTTACAAACACTAACTTACAGAAATATTTAACTACAAAAATATGTTTTATTTTTTTATGGCAGATAAGGCGAATACAAAGTGAAAATATCATTATTGTATCCTGAGATGAAGTTACTCTTCTTATACAAATGTATAAATTGGAAATAACTGCATGTAATTTTTTGTCAAATTACAAACAAATAAAATTCTCCAATCTTTGGTTTTAAAATCTTCATTATCTTAATAAACAGATATTTGATATAAGCAACAAAATTTAATGATATTTCATAATGTAACAGTAACATCATTTATTAATTAAAATATCACAAATTGCATTTTAAAAAAAAATTAAAAATATGCAAAGAGAAAGACTTTTATTAGGATTAATGAATTACGAAAACAATAATCATAGTTAAAAAAATGAAAATAATATTAGTCAGTCAAAAAACTCATCATTTTTTAATTCGATTTTTAACAAAAATTCTTTTCAAACCAGTATTAAAAAAAGTGATTTCAAAGCATTTTGTGTATGCACATTCATAAAAATTAAACTAATGAAAATCCTTGTGTTTGTTGTATAGCCTGTAAAAGTTTATACCGTAATCTTTCCTTGGTACTATATCTAGGTAGATCTAAAATATTAAAGCATGTATGTGCCACAGGTAAAAATTTTTCATCTGAAGTTGGTTGAATAAATATCTGCAAAAAAAAAGACAAATACATTTACTGTACTAATTAAAAAAATCAAACTTCAGTGAAAACTGTTTTACTTTAATAGCTTTCATTCCTTGAATTGGTATTCTATCACTTCCGGTTAAATAGAGCAAGAATTTTTTCTTTTCTTCAATAGAAAGTTCATGAAATACTTCCCAAAACCAACGTATTGTCTGATCAGATGCTATATAACCATTTTTATATTCAGTATTCTCTTCTAATGCATTCCAATCATAATCTTCATTACCAACAACTACAGCCATAAGTTCATGTGAATGAAATAGTTTTAAAACACGACCTCCACATACTTTCATAAATCCTGAATAAAAGTAAGTGTAATGTTGATGTACTGACTTATTCAGTAAAAAATCAACATATAATTCTACAAACTCTTTTCTAAAATAAAAAAGACAAATTAGAATACTCTCAAATTACAATTTGAAGTTTGATTTGAATTGAAAAATTATTAATTCTAAATTTACTCGAATGAATTAAATTAGAACTAACTTGTTTTCAAAGGTTACTGGTATGTTTTCTCCACCTGGTTTTAAGGCAGCAACTTTGGTTTCACCATAAACTTCACGAGTGATTTCAAAATTGATATTGAATACTTCTTGTAAATTTGGTTCTTCATAATCTAAAATTGATTGCAACGAATTTGCAAGTGTTGGTGAAAGACCTCTGACATCTGCTAAGTGTACTGGTTCTTGTAGAATTTTTTTATATAAGGCCAATGGAAAAGGCAAATCAATTATAGTAAAATTATATATGGCAAGACCACATAAAAGGCCAATTAACTGATACATTACATCATCTTCAAATGAATCTTCAGAAAACCATATTGTTCTTGTTTCATCATATTGCTTAAACATTCCATATTTTGGATCAAGAATTTCTCTTAAAAGTAACATAAAGAATTCTTTACGTACACCGCCAGCATCAACAGCTTCCTCACCATGAAATTTTACCTATGAATTTTTTAAAAAAAATGTAATTACCGAGATCATTATACATATAAAATGTAGTAAGTTACTTTTAATGGTTTTTTAAGATCACTTGGTTCATATTTTGCAAGTTCATGTAACGTGTCATTTACAATATTTTCTCGAGACACATTTAAAACCATAAACTGACTAATGTTTCCTGCTAATTGAGGTGCAAAAAATGATGTTGTGATAGCTTTTCTCACTGCTTCAGACATAGCTGATTCCATCTAATTAGAAACATAAATGAGTATTTTTTGTTTTGTTTTTTTTTAAAAAAAACAATAAAAATACCTGCAATGACTGATCTGTTTGCAAAAGTAATGTTTTTGCTTGAGCATCAAATAAAAATGGATAATTACACATATATAAATTTTGGTTCTAAAAATGTGAATATTACTTAATATAAATGTTTCTTTTTTTAACTTTATTTACATCTTACATGTGTATCAGCTAACCAGTGGAGATAATCCACTCTTATATCCAAAAGTTCAGTTAATTCAGTTAAATGAAAAGTTGTGTAAGGAATTTTTAAGCCATCAATACTATGATTGAGTTTATTTAAATTCCTTAACAAATCTAATACTGCCACTAAGCATGAATCATATGGAACAGTCTAAAAATATCACAAAAACCAATAAATGAAAATTTCTAAACAATAAAAGTAATATATTATTTTAAATACAATTGATATGAAAATGCTAATATATACCTTATTTGGCGGTATTTGGTGTATTCTTAACACAAAAGCTACAACCTCTTTGAAGATTTTTACTAAATGTTCAAAATAATCATTACTTGCAGTACTCCACCATAAGCCAACAACACGTTTTGCTTGTGGTGTAAGTGATAATAATGCTTGAGCAAACCTTTTATGTAGTATATTATAATGTTTCGGATTACTGAATTCATGGTACATTGGTAGTAAGATATATACTCTTAATGTTTCAACATCAGGTGGTGAAGGTTTAAGTTTTGAAATTAAATTTTCAACCAAACATTGCCATATCTATAAATATTTTAAATAATATATATATATATATATATATATATATATATATATATATATATATATATATATATATAATAACAAAAATTAAATATCAAATAATTATAAAATATGTTTTACCAATTCTTTAATAGTTTCATTTTCCATACGTGCTATGGTTGAAAATCCTTGCTCAGCTAATTCTAAATTTATTCCATGGTGTTTTGATGTGCAACAATAATGTTCATCATTAGGTAACAAAAATGATGCATTAACACATGCCAGACTTTGAAATGTAACCTCAATATAAGTAAGTAAATCTTGATCTACAGGAGTTATATGTGAAATTGATAAACATATTTGCAATTTTTCTAAACTTATGTCAAGTATTTGGGAACTGGGTTCAAAACAACGGCAGTCATCTGAAGGTATATTATCAGAATGTTTAGTGACAGTTACAAAACATTGATCACCACCTGAAAATATGCGTTTAATTACACAGTGCTCTTCTTCTCTTGTATCTAAGAGAGAAATTCCTCCAGGAGAAACCCATGGACCAAGTACTACTTGTGGTGTTGATGCATTTTTCGGTTGCCTGTTTCCTAACTGGCCTGCACAACCTAAACCGAAAGCATATACTCTTCCTCTAGATGGAACTAAGGCAAGAGTATGTCTTCGTCCACAGCACACTTGAGTTATCGTACTTCCCATTAATTCTAATACTTTTCTTGGGAGCATTTCATTATTAACTCCACCATGACCTAATTGACCATACATTCCCAATCCACATGTGAATACTCCTCCGTCAAGTGTTAAAAAAACAGAAAAATCTTCACCGCAAGATATGTAACGAACTCTTATATTTCGTAAAGTTCTCAATTGTACCGGATACATTTTGTCCATTTCATCGTTAATACCCAGTTGACCGAAATTATTTTTTCCCCAACCAAATACCGCTCCTGAACGCGTAACAGCAAAACTATGATTTCCACCACATGTTATAAATGCTATTGGAATTCCAGCTAATGATTTGATTAAAACTGGATTAGATTGGTACTGACTAGTAGTTCCTATTCCCAACTGCCCATACTCATTTGCACCCCATGCATACAGATCACCATCTGTAAAGTGTTATTTAATCTGAATAAAATATGGAGCTGATAAACATGATCTATCATGTACATGAGCTGTTCATCGTACTTACTGTTTGTTAAAGCAATTGTATGATTAAATCCACAATGTACTTGAACTACGTGAGAAGTAGCAAGTGACTTTACAATTTTTGGTACTGACTGTATATCCTTTTCAATTCCAAGTCCAAGTTGTCCATACATATTGGAACCCCAACTGAAAAGTTGACCCCATTCATTTATAACAAACGAATAATTAGCTCCACATGCTGCATATTTGATAACGTATGCATCTAGACCATCTACTATTTCTAAAAAAAATATATATACCAACGATATATTCAGATTCTGTAAACGTTTTATTTTCTTAAATTTGAATTCTACTTACGTGGTCTCTTTCTAGGTTTTTCATGACCTAATTGCCCGTAATCATTATTACCGCACGAGTACACTTGCCCTTCTTCAGTAATAAGAAGAGAATGTGATTCTCCACATGCTACATGAATGACACCACTTGCGCCACCCCAGGGTAAAAGTTTAGGAACAAATACATATTCCTCTTCAATTCCACCTAACCCAAGTTCACCATGAGTAGTGCTACCCCAACAATACATTTCACTAAGATTGTTAAATAGATTTTCTCTGCTGGAATTTGTTATTTCAAGCATAGTAATTGTATTATAATAGCAGACTTGAATTTAAACACATAGTAGTTGACTAAATAGTAAGGTTTGTAAATTCATCAATAAAATTAATAACATCTAAAAACTATAAAACTTAATAAAGTAAAGAAAACAAAGTTAAATATAACATTTTAGGTTTACGAACAATGATAAAATTAACGTGTATTTGCATTTAATACATAAACAAAAAAATCAAAGTTAATATTTTAAACCACTTGAAAAATATGTCAAATGTCAAGAAAACATATTTCTCGATTTTTCGATCAGTACTGGTGTTATCTTCTGGTGACTAACACAATTAGTAACGAATAACGATGGATTGCTTTTGAAATATTCGGTGTAATTGCTGACAAGAATTATTGTGTTAATTTACATAAAATTTTTAAAAAAATAGTTTTTAATTTTTTGACAATTTGTGAATATTATTTATTGTAGTTGACTGTCAGCTTGACAGCAACAACAGTTAAGTATTTAATTGTTTTATTACGATAGAAATGTTTTTAGGCGGCCCCTTTAAATTTATTTTAATTGTATTATTTTTAACAATTCTTTTATTTTTTGTTATTTTTAAAATAGAATATTTGGAAATATATTTTTGTTTAAATGTTTTTATTAAAAATCAATATTTTCAAATATATGTATAATTCAAATTTAAATTAAACACATAAATATTATAAATCATTGTGAAAATATGTCACTACTCGAGGTTTTTTAATTACATCTACGTATTATTTTAATGAAACAAGTCCGTGTTTGTTGATCAGTGAGGGGTGTTTTTCTTGAATTGTTTTTATTTTACCCATTTGAGTTATCTTGCAACATTTAGGGTTTCATTATTCCAAGTAGCCCATAAAAATACGCCTTTTTAAGTCAACCAAATGCAAAGTATTATCTTTGGGTGTAATTCAGCTTTTGAGATACTATGGACAGGATATTCAGGTTTAAATTAACTCCTTTTTTTCCTCTACGTATTATTGTATAGTGTCCATTTCTTATTGATTGTAATTAAATAATAAAAAAATGGACTATTTTTACTTTTATCAGTCAATAAAATATATCCCGATACTCAGTTTATTAACTTTCTTTTCGAAAAAAGATGAGGTATTCAAACATCATATTGGCTCACTATACCCATTTTTTGCAAGTGGTTATGTATTGTTGATTTCTGTATTTTTAATACATATGGAAGTTTAATATATTGTTATCAGTTTTTTTTGTTATTTTCGTACGATTTATCTAATCGTCAACATTAGACGGTTTTTCTAATCATGAGTTATCTTTGAGGTTGATATGTTTGAAACGAAATCTAGTGAATCATTTTTGTAGGTTTTTTTGATTAGAGTATTTTTAAAAATACATTGTTTTTTTTTAAAAAAAAATCGTACATTAAATGGCAGAAATTCATGCTATTAAGACTCGTTTTTAAATTTGAAGTCTATTTCATAAAAATACTGCCAAAAATAAAAATATATGTTGCCTTTGTTATTAAGTTATTTTGAAAATTTGAAAAATTTTGAAAATTTTGTAAATTTTGAAAAATGTCATGCACGTCATATCGGCATTTGATACAGATAGCTGTTGACGTGCATAGCACGTCATTCCAGCGCAACTGGTTAATAACGAATTTATGTGATTTGTGTATTAATAGCACACAACGAATTTTTCCGAACAACGGTACAAACTTTTCATACGACCTAGTACTCGAAAAAATATTTATATATTATATATATTAGTATTAAACATTATTATAAAATCACAAATAATAAAATATACAGATTGTATGAAATTTATAAAACAATTATTAATAGATAAATACCCCCCTATAATTTGTTTAATTTCGTGGTGTTGCACGAATACAAAATGAATTTGGTCCAACATTTACACCATTTATATAGTTTTGGTATGTGAGGTCTGGAAGTGGCTCATTTTCAGGTACTGACAAATGAAAATTTTGAAATAAAGCCGTAAAATATAAGAACATATTTTGTCTTGAGAAAGTTTCTCCAACACAAACTCGTTTTCCTAAAATTAACACAAGTTAAAACAGAATCTCCGTTCTTTAATTTTAATAAAAATGAACTGTTCTATTTCATTTATAAAAACGTATCAAAAATCTTCTCTAGTAAACTGTTTTGTTTAAATTGTTTATATAAAATGTACCTGCACCAAAAGGCATAGTCAAATCTGTTTTAATAAGTTTTCCGTTTTCGTCGATAAATCGTTCTGGTCGAAAATTATAAGGATCTTTCCATAAATCTTCATCCATATGGACGCTCCATAGAGCTGGTAACATCATAGTTCCCTAAAATAAATATTATAATCACAGAATTATTGGTTTGTTATGATTGAATATTTATTTCGTTTTGGTTATGTTTCTTTAAAAAATAAACGTTTTTTTTCAAATAGATACATACCTTTGGAATAAAATAACCTCCTAAAGTTGTATCCTCAATACATTCTCGTTGTATTCCTAAAGGATTTAATGATTCCCTTCTCATCCCTTCTCTTATTGTAGCTTCAACATAGGGTAATCTACAATGTTTTATCAATTAATTATTTTGAAGAATTTATAGAATTGTTTATTATCTCATTTTATCATATGAATTTCGATTTATAAAAAAAACAATAATAGGAATTTATTTTTTCGTTTAAAATATTAAAATTTATACTTAAAATTAATGACTAACAGCTTTTATATTGATTTCGCTTACAATGGTCTATCGTCTAAAGTAGGTAATCTTCCTCTACCAACAATGCGATCGATTTCTTCCTGTAATTTAATTTGAACATGCGGATTATGTAAAATATGTATTATTGTAAAACCTAAAATAGCTGTACTTGCAGCGATTGATGGAATCAAAAGGTCAACGCCAATTAAAAGAAGTTGTTCTTCTACAAAGAAAAATAACACAGTATTATTTTATAATTAAGGATTTGTTGTCTACTTCATTTTTATTTGAAAATAATAATATTACATTAAATATATAATTATTAACTAGAACATTACTCGAAAAAGATGAATTGGTTTGATTATCAGTGGATTTCAATTGTGTTAAATATCTGTCAATAAAATCTCTATCTAAATCTTGTGAATAAGTTTGAATATGATCATTAATAGTGTGCTGAAATAATAATACATTATTTGAGCATATAGTCTATTAAATATGTAAATAAATATTTATAAGGTATAAACTATGAATGATATTGTAAATTTATGTTTATATTGATATTGTTATCATACAAGACTAAAATATGAAATCAATGTTGATGTAAGTTATTTTTTTTTTTTAAATTAAAATAATGGAAACTAGTGAAACTGTTTCTGTATTTAGTTAGTAAAAATATAGAATCACATTCTTACATTTATAAAATTTTGTAGAGTTTGATTGGAATCTTTTACAGGAATATAAGCAGATTTTTCTGGAATAAAATATCGAATCCATGGTGACATAGTCAATGCCCCTCCTGTTGGATCACCCGATCGTTGAAACTTCAGTACATTTTTGATAATCAAATTTTGTAGATTTCTATTTTCATTCGTGAATCTATCTCCAGCCATCATTATCCAATAAGCGTTCATGAAACCGCTATAAAAAATATCTGGGATCATCACGTGATATTTTTCTCTTACAACTCCCTGAAATTGTATTTAACTATCTTTATTATATATATATATATATATGTATGTATGTATGTATATATATATATATATATATATATATATGTATGTATGTATGTATAATACCTTATCTATATTATTTTTTGGTCCATTGTTAATTAAATTCAACATATCTTCAATTTCTTCTTGTAATACACTTTCTAATTTAGCCATTCGTCTTCCTAAGCCGAAATCTCGCATATTTCTTAAAGTATATCGTCTTTGTTCCAACCAATATTGTCCTTCGACGAAAAATATTCCTTAAAGGATATGACATTGTTAACAAGAAATAGTTGTATGTTTGATTGTTTAATATATAATATAAATACCTAATCGTTTTTCAAGTGCTCGTAACCGAAGAACGAAATTGTCCGGTCGTCCTATAAATTCTGGTCTTGTAAGCATTTCATGTGTTGTTTTATAATCGAAAGTAATTACTGTACGAAATGGACCAAGATATAAACCGACTATTTTGCTTCTGTAATATCGACTTAGTTTATCTAATGCGAGGTGCGGAAATTTATAATTTATTGCTAATAAAATCCAATAGCTTCCCCATATTGGAAGTCTTGGTGGACCTGTTTTAAATAATGTGCATTATAATAACTTAAATCGTACCTTAATTTTATTCAGGATTAATAGTGATTTGTCATAAAAATAAAGATGTTCTATACATATTTTTTGAAATATCTTTAATTAGTATATAACTAATGCAATAATAATAACATTTTATATATATATATATATATATATATATATATATATATATATATATATATATATATATTCAATTAAAATTTTAAAACAGATTTGTTTGCTATAATGTAAGTTGAAAATTCGTTTATTATAATATTAATATATAACTTGAAATAATAACTGTCTCAAAAGTTTGCTACAAAAGTTTGCCCCAAAATTTGGGGATGTACCCATTTATTTGGACAAAAGATAGAAAATTTTTGAAAATTTCGAAAATTTTTGAAAATTTTGAAAATTTTTGAAAATTTCGAAAATTTTTGAAAATTTTGAAAATTTTAAAATTTTTGAAAATTTTCAAAATTTTCAAAAATTTTCAAAATTTTCAAAAATTTTCAAAATTTTCAAAAATTTTCAAAATTTTCGAAATTTTCAAAATTTTAAAGTTTTCGAAATTTTCAAAATTTTAAAAAATTTTCAAAATTTTCAAAATTTTAAAATTTTTCAAAAATTTTCAAAAATTTTCAAAATTTTCAAAATTTTCAAAAATTTTCAAAAATTTTCAAAATTTTTGAAATTTTTGAAATTTTCAAAAATTTTCAAAATTTTCAAAAATTTTCAAAAATTTTCAAAATTTTCAAAAATTTCAAAAATTTTCAAAAATTTTCAAGTTTTCAAATTTTTCAAAATTTTCAAAAATTTTCAAAATTTTCAAAAAATTTCAAAATGTTCAAAATTTTTAAAAAATTTCAAAATTTTCAAAATTTTCAAAAATTTTTAAAAAATTTCAAAATTTTTCAAAATTTTCAAAATTTTCAAAAATTTTCAAAATTTTCAAAATTTTCAAAAATTTTCAAAAATTTCAAAAATTTTCAAAATTTTCAAAATTTTCAAAATTTTCAAAAATTTTCAAAAATTTCAAAAATTTTCAAAAATTTCAAAATTTTCAAAAATTTTCAAAAATTTTCAAAATTTTCAAAATTTTCAAAAATTTCAAAAATTTTCAAAATTTTCAAAATTTTTAAAAATTTCAAAATTTTCAAAATTCTCAAAAATTTTCAAAATTTTTAAAATTTTCAAAATTTTCAAAATTTTTAAAATTTTCAAAAATTTTCAAGTTTTCAAAATTTTCAAAATTTTCAAAAATTTTCAAAATTTTCAAAAATTTCAAAAATTTTAAAATTAAAAATTTTCAAAAATTTTCAAAATTTTCAAAAATTTTCAAAATTTTCAAAAATTTCAAAATTTTCAAAACTTCAAAATTTTCAAAAATTTAAAAAATTTCAAAATTTTCAAAATTTTTTAAAAATTTCAAAATTTTCAAAAATTTACAAAAATTTCAAAATTTTTCAAAATTTTCAAAATTTTCAAAAATTGCAAAAATTTCAAAATTTTTCAAAAATTTCAAAATTTTTAAAAATTTTTCAAATTTTTCAAAATTTTTCAAAAATTTTCATAATTTTCAAAAAAATTTCAAAATTTTCAAAAATTTCAAAAAATTTTAAAAAATTTCAAAATTTTCAAAAATTTAAAAAATTTTCAAAAATTTTCAAAATTTTCAAAATTTTCAAAATTTTAAAAAATTTTCAAAATTTTTAAAATTTTCAAAATTTTCATAATTTTCAAAAATTTTCAAAATTTTCAAAAATTTTCAAAATTTTGAAATTTCAAAATTTTCAAAAAATTTTCAAAAATTTCAAAAAATTTCAAAATTTTCAAAATTTTCAAAAATTTCAAAAATTTCAAAATTTTCAAAAATTTAAAAAATTTTCAAAAATTTTCAAAATTTTCAAAATTTTCAAAATTTTCAAAAATTTTCAAAATTTTCAAAAAATTTCAAAATTTTCAAAAATTTAAAAAATTTTCAAAAATTTTGAAAATTTTGAAATTTTTCAAAAATTTTCAAACATTTTCAAAATTGTCAAAATTTTCAAAATTTTCAAAATTTTCAAATTTTCAAAAATTTTCAAAATTTTCAAAAATTTTGAATTTTTTCAAAAATTTTCAAAAATTTTCAAAATTTTCAAAATTTTCAAAAATTTTCAAAAATTTTCAAAATTTTCAAAAATTTTCAAAATTTTCAAAAATTTCAAAATTTTTAAAAATTTCAAAATTTTCAAAATTTTCAAAAATTTTCAAAAATTTTCAAAAATTTTCAAAATTTTCAAAAATTTTCAAAATTTTTAAAAATTTCAAAAATTTTCAAATTTTCAAATTTTTTCAAAAATTTTCAAAAATTTTCAAAAATTTCAAAAATTTCAAAAATTTTCAAAATTTTCAAAAATTTCAAAATTTTCAAAAATTTTCAAAATTTTCAAACATTTCAAAATTTTCAAAAATTTTCAAAATTTTCAAAATTTTCAAAAATTTCAAAATTTTTAAGTTTTCAAAATTTTCAAAATTTTCAAAATTTTCAAAATTTTCAAAATTTTCAAAAATTTTCAAAATTTTTAAAATTTTCAAAAAATTTCAAAATTTTTAAAATTTTCAAAAATTTTCAAAATTTTCAAAATTTTCAAAAATTTTCAGAATTTTTAAAATTTTCAAAAAATTTCAAAATTTTCAAAAATTTCAAAATTTTCAAAATTTTTCAAAAATTTCAAAATTTTCAAAATTTTTCAAAAATTTTCAAAATTTTCAAAAAATTTCAAATTTTTCAAAATTTTTCAAAAATTTCAAAAATTTTCAAAAATTTCAAATTTTTCAAAAATTTCAAAATTTTCAAAAATTTTCAAAATTTTCAAAAATTTCAAAATTTTCAAAAATTTTCAAAATTTTCAAAATTTTCAAAAATTTTCAAAAATTTCAAAATTTTTAAAAATTTTGAAATTTCAAAATTTTCAAAAATTTTCATAATTTTCAAAAAATTTCAAAATTTTCAAAATTTTCAAAAATTTTAAAAAAATTCAAAATTTTCAAAAATTTAAAAATTTTC
This sequence comes from Neoneuromus ignobilis, assembly GCA_029203775.1. Lineage (NCBI taxonomy): Eukaryota > Metazoa > Arthropoda > Insecta > Megaloptera > Corydalidae > Neoneuromus > Neoneuromus ignobilis. The sequence continues at coordinate 16,231,674 of CP092096.1, read as the reverse complement.
AAAAATTTTCAAAATTTTCAAAATTTTCAAAATTTTCAAAAATTTTCAAAATTTTCAAAAAATTTCAAAATTTTCAAAAAAATTAAAAATTTTCAAAAATTTTGAAAATTTTGAAATTTTTCAAAAATTTTCAAACATTTTCAAAATTGTCAAAATTTTCAAAATTTTCAAAATTTTCAAATTTTCAAAAATTTTCAAAATTTTCAAAAATTTCAAAATTTTCAAAATTTTAAAAATTTTCAAAAATTTTCAAAATTTTCAAAATTTTCAAAATTTTCAAAATTTTCAAAAATTTTCAAAATTTTCAAAAATTTCAAAATTTTTCAAAATTTTCAAAATTTTCGTAATTTTCAAAATTTTCAAATTTTTCAAAAATTTTCAAATTTTTCAAAAATTTTCAAAATTTTCAAAAATTTTCAAATTTTCAAAAATTTTCAAAATTTTCAAAAATTTTCAAAATTTTCAAAAATTTTCAAAATTTTCAAAAATTTCAAAATTTTCAAAATTTTCAAAATTTTCAAAAATTTTCAAAAATTTACAAAATTTTCAAAAAATTTTCAAAATTTTCAAAATTTTCAAAAAATTTTCAAAATTTTCAAAATTTTCAAAAATTTTCAAAATTTTCAAAAATTTCAAAATTTTCAAACATTTTCAAAAATTTCAAAAATTTCAAAATTTTCAAAATTTCAAAATTTTCAAAAATTTTCAAAATTTTCAAAAATTTTCAAAAATTTTCAAAAAATTTCAAAATTTTCAAAATTTTCAAAAATTTTCAAAAATTTCCAAAATTTTCAAAATTTTCAAAATTTTCAAAATTTTCAAAAAATTTCAAAATTTTTAAAATTTTCAAAAATTTCAAAATTTTCAAAATTTCAAAATTTTCAAAAATTTTCAAAATTTTTAAAATTTTTCGGCGTAACATGAGAAATATTGTTGGTAGTATGGGAAATATCGTAAGTAGTATAGAAAATATCACTGGGATTTTTGTAAATATCGCTGGGATTTAACACTAAACCTACCAATATTTCATGTTGCTCATGAAAGAAAAACTTTTGGGGCAATAAGTTTGCCCCAAATTTGTGGGAAAAAGTTTGCCCCAAATTTGGGGAAAAAGTTTGCTCCAAATTTGTGGGAAAAAGATTGCCCCAAATTTGGAACAAAAAGTTTGCCCCAAATTTGGGGCAAAAAGTTTGCCCCAAATTTGGGGAAAAAAGTTTGCTCCAAATTTGGGGGAAAAAGATTGCCCCAAATTTGGGGCAAAAAGTTTGCTTCAAATTTGGGGGAAAAGTTTTCCCCAAATTTGGGAGAAAAGTTTGCCTCCAATTTGGGGCAAAAATTTTGCCCCAAATTTGGGGGAAAAAGATTGCCCCGAAAAATTTTAAAAAATTTTAAAATTTGGGGCAAACTTTTCCCCCCAAATTTGGGCAAACTTTTTGCCCCAAATAACATTCCTTCAAATTTTCGCAAACTTTTCACCCACATTTGGGGCAAACTTTCCCTCAAATTGGGTCAATCTTTTCTACAAATTTGTGGCAAACCCTTCTTCAAATTGGAGCAAACTTTTGCTCCAAATTTGGGGCAAACTTTTTGCAAAATTTTGGCAAACTTCCTCAAGTTTGAGTCTAATGTTTGCCCCAAAAGTTTGTTTAAAAGTTTGTCCCATAACTTAGTCGTAAACGTTTGTTCCAAAAGTTTGCCTCAAAATTTTGCCTCAAAAGTTTGCCTCAAAAGTTTGCCTCAAAAGTTTGTTCCAAAAGTTTATTAATGTTATTATTATATTATTCCAAGAAAAGGTTGTGAATAAATTTTAAATAAATCGTTAGTGAAATGTGATGTAAATGACAATAATTCCTATAAATTTAAAAAAAATGTTGTAAAAAAATATGAGTTATATTGATAATAAATAAATTAATTGACGTTATTTGTTAGAAAAAAATAATTAGAGAGAAACAAAACGGGTCAGAATACAATCTTGACCCATAATAACAAATAAGATTATATGTAAATGCAGATATATGAATTCAAATTCTTCATTAAGTAAGAAACCACAACAACCATCATTTTTTAAGAAAATCAATATCAATCGAATAAAATATTTGATGAGATAGAAGATTGATTATTTATTGGTAGACAAAAATTATTAAAAGAATAAAATATTAAGTATACAAATATTCTGAATTTAATTAATATTATCAACATCAATTCCGTCTGATTGTTCATTTGCAATCGTCATTTCTTATATTTATTTCAGTTGTGAAAGTTTTTTGTATAAAAGTAATTATTGATAAATTTTATCAAACTTATTTATAATATTACACAATTTGAATTTCCATTTAAATAATTAATGTTTATTGTCTATAAATATCCATAAATCACAAAGAATATTGAACTGACGGAAATTTATTTGTATATTTATAAGAGATTTGTATATGTATTTTACTAATTTAATAAATAGTTCTGTAGTAAATTATCCAAGCTTAATGTTTTAATTAATTAAAAATAATCAATATATTGTTATTATGTTTATATGATAATACATATGAAAAAATATCGACTTTTACTTACCTGGAGGAAAATTCGTCGGTTTTAAAAATATATGTTTGAGTAAAAAAAAAATTACAATTAATAAACTTATTGAAATAAAGGAATACATTTCTCTGTCAACGAACTAATATTATTCACAATTTTCTGAACATTGAACTATCTCGAACTATGAAGAGATGATGAAGGTTATTTTTTATCTTTTATGAAATTAGAATACAATATACGATAAATAAATATTTATACTATAATTAATTCATATTGACTATTCCATTCGATCGTGTAATATGAAATGTCGGATTATTCGAAGAGAAGCTGATGAGAAATCCGACATTTCATATTACACGACCTAATAAATGTGGTTTTAATTTGAAAACAGTAATAACAAGTTTCATTTTTTATATAAAGAACACTTTCTTTATACTGACCTCAATTTTCAGAACAAATGTATCTTATCGTTGTTATTTTTTTTTAGTTAATTAGATGTACGTACTGGAACAATAAATATTGTGCGAAAATATTTTTATTTTATTTATAAACTATATATTATGCATGTTTAAAACTAAGACAAATTAAAGTAAAATTCACATATTTTAATAAAATGTTTGTATAAAATAAAATGTATTTGTTTTATTTTATAGAATTTCATGTTTATCATTTAATAAATTCTCTAATTTTAACTTCCAAATAATTCCATTAATCAGATAGTTTAAATTCAATGAATAATTATTATCTTTATATGAATAAATAACATCGATCACAGTATAAGTTTTATTTATATAATTGCTTGTAAGTTTCTTTTTTATAAAAACTGGCAGAAAACTTTGCGAGATATTACCATATTATTTCTAATAATAATTTGTACAAAATTTGAAGTTTATAATATTTTTTAATTTCATATAAACGAAATTTATAAATTATTATTTTATGATTTCATATAATACAAATATAATTTCAAACTATTTATATAAAATGAAAAATATATTAAAAATATAATTAGATTTTATGAATTTTCATTATTTACTTTTTTTAAAAAAAGTATGTTGGTATTATTTATATGTATTTTTGTTAAATAAATTTGCATGTTTATAAACTAGTACAGAACATTCTATTTGTAAATTTATGTATTTACAGATTTATGTATTTACAGATTTATATATATATATATATATATATATATATATATATATATATATATATATATATATATATATTGCAAATATTCTAAAATTCAAATGACTTCTGACATTTGATTTTTAAAACTATATAATCGAAATAATTATTGACAACAACTTTAATTAATGTAATGAGATACAGTATAAAGCGATGAAATAAAATGATGAAACATATGTGTTAAAATATTATATAATAAACAAGAATGACTTATTGCAAATTTTTTAATATTTTGTTATTGTCTTGTATTTATTTGTCGTATATTAATGCTGATTGAATTGTATTCTAAATATGTTTGTTTTTATTTAAAGATATTATTTATGTGATCACATTTGAGATTTATTTGTGTTTCACTAACATTTTATTGTTATCATTTAGGCCAAAAAATATTGTTTTGTTTATCATGTGTCTGTCAGTAAACAAAAATCAGAATATCGTGTTCAAACTTCTTGTTATCATTAAATGTACTGTTAAAATATTCATGATATTTTGTTATCTTCTAGGTCAACGAATATAGTATTATTTATTATATTTAAACGATGTAAGAAATAAAATCTAAAGTATTACGCGGTTTTAAAATATTTGCAATATATTCATCATACTAAATATTTTCGATAATTTTTTTTAATGTTATTTCTTTTATAAATAGACTTTTATAGTTTGTTAAAAAAATAAGACAAAAAATCAAAAACAATCAGTTGTAAAACATCGTTAATTTATAATAGTATGAAATTTATATAAAGATTTAGAAATATACATTCAATAAGATGCGTCATATTTTTATTAAATGAAATTATTATATTTAAAAAAATAACTATAATTCAACGTAATATATTATAAAATATATAAATCTATTTAACACAAAAATAGGTATGAATTTCACAAATAAAATTATATACTTAAAATTTAGGTTCTTACAATAATTTTCGTCCAATATTCTTTAGGTGAAGTTATAAGTCCAGGAAAATTGTCTTTCAAAGGTGGTAATGGCTCGTTGTCAGCTTTTGTAAAGACGAAATTTTGAATTAATCCTGCTAAATACAAAAACATATTTTGTCTTGCGAATGTTTCACCAGCGCATAATCTTCGTCCTGAATATAAACGTATTATTAACAATAAGAATAATTTAATATTATAAATAACTCATTTTCGACTATTACCTGCGCCAAATGGTAAAGAAATATCTTTCTTCTTCAAAAGTCCCGTACTTTCATCTATAAACCTTTCTGGTCTGAACACTTGTGGATCACCCCAAATTTCAGGGTTCATGTGCATATAAAATAAATTAGTGACCACAAGTGTATTCTAGAAAAAGATCATTTAAGATTTTAATAAATGCATATCATTTAATTTATTTCATAAAGTACCTTGGGAACATCATAACCTGCCAATGTAGTATCTTCTAAAGCGCGATGTGGTAAACCTAATGGCACTAATGTTTCAATTCTCATAATTTCTTTTATACAGGATTCTGTATAAGGCATACTAAAAATTAAAAAAAAAATGTATGCCATTTTATAATTCACAATTACTTTAAATCTATATAGAAATAATATTAAACAGTTACAATTGTCGATCGTCTAGTGTTGGTAATCTACCAAGTCCGACTACTTCGATAATTTCTTTGTATATTTTTTCTTGTATTTCCGGAAAATGTAACAAATACTTCCATAGTAATCCTAAAGTTGCTGTAGTAGCAGTTGCAGTTGGGAAAAAGTAATCTATTGCTACTAGTAGCAATTGCAGTTCTAAAATATGAGAATTTTTGAGTAGTTCTTGTTCATATTAATGCTTTTTTAGAAATCAAATGTTTCATCGTTTCAGATATAATTTAAAGAGAGAGAGAAAGATGAAGAAATCAAACGTTTACCTGAAAAAGTACTTTTCGGATTTGATTGTTGTTTATAAAGTTCTTTTAAATATATATCAATAAACCCTTTATTTTCTTCATCGGATAATGTTTCTTTATGTTCTTCAATTATTTTCTAAAATATGTAATATATAAGTTTTTCTTCTTACTTAATAAAACAGACTCAAAGAATAAAAATATTACTTACATTTATGAACTCTATTAAACTGTCATTACCGTATTTGGCATTTCCATAACTTATTAATTTTGGATAAATAAATCGAACCCATGGTGTAATACTCAAACCACCGCCTAAAGAATCTGCATTGCGTTGAAAAATCATCCCTTTTCTCGACACTTCACGCAAACACGGATATTTTTCTTTTGGAAATGTATTGTTTGTCAATACTTTTATCAACGCGTTACAAAAACCAGCATAAAATATGTCCGGAATCCGAGCTGATCTATCATTAATTACATCCTGAACAAAATTGAATTTAGAATTATTTGCTAATATATTCGTTTCTATATACATGTATCTACCTTATCAGATTCACTACTAGCCCCATATTTTAAAAGATCGATAAGTTCACTAATATCATTTTCTAAAACATCTTCTACAGCCGGGGAACGTCTACCAAACCCGAAATCTCGCATATATCTTAATGAAAAACGTCGTTGCTCGTGCCAGTAAGCATTGTCAGTAAAGAAAATACCTATACAAAATATATTTATGCAATTTTTGAACATTCAAATATTTTTTTGTAACAAACCGTGCAAATGTCCGTATGCTCTCATACGTGCTAAAAAAACGTCAGGCCTTCCATCGAATTCTTTCCGTATTAATATCTCTTTTATAGTATCATAATCGCAAGCAAAAATAACAGGAAAAGGGCCAATATGTAAACCAATAATACGGCTTTTATATATGCGTGTAAATGCTTCAATTGCTTTATGGATCCAATTGTAGTTTACGAAAAGTATATGCCAATAGCTGCCGACTATCGGTAGCTTTGGAGGACCTGCCAAAATATGGACTTTTAATATATATATATATATATATAATTTCTTAACAGTTCGGTAAAAAATTAAAATAATAGTTTTTTAAAAAAAAAATACTGGGCATTATTAATTTTATAAGAATTTTAAAATAAAAAAAATGGTTTGAAAAATAAGTAATTGTTTACAATTCTTGATTTGTTTATATAGGGTTGCAGTTTATTTATTAATAAATAATATATATATATATATATATATATATATATATATATATATATATATAGATGGCATTATGAATCAAAATGTTTATATTGATCTATTAAGAAAAAATTTGAAAGCCAGTGCTCAAAAACTTGGAATTTTACAAACATTTAATTTTTATCAGGACAACGACCCCAAGCACAAAGCTTATAAAACACGTAGTTGGTTGTTATATAACTGCCCCAAAGTACTGGAAACACCACCATAATCACCTGATATAAATGCGATTGAAAATCTATGAAATCATTTAGAAGTTGCCATTCGAACACGCACTATTATTAATAACAATGATTTAAAAAAGCGTTATTAGAAGAATGGGGAAAAATTAATCTAGCTTATTGTGAAAAATTAGTTAAACCCATCCCGAATCGTTTAAAGGCTATAAAAATTAATAAAGGCTACTCTACTAAGTACTAAAATAATTCAATCCATTGTAAATTTTAATTTAATAAATAATTTGTTCGTTGCATGAGTTTCATTTTGATGTATTTTTTGTTCATTTTTCAGAAATGGTTACTTTTTCTGGAGTAAAAGTATTAATTCACAATTGAAATTTTCAAATATAATAAAAATAACCTTAATAAAGAAATTAAGCAAAAAAAAAAAGAAAATTGTTATTATATTAAAATATATGTGTAAAATTATTGGAAACATAACTCTGTATGAGTTTCACTTTGACCCACTGTATATATATATTTTAATTTAACGACTTTATTGAATTATATCAATAAATTGCTTATGTTACCTATATGGCAATGACTTATGCACATCAGTGTATATATATATATATATATATATATATATATATATATATATATATATATATATATAATTTTCAATTGATAAAATTATGATAATAAATCTAGCAAAAAGATATATTTTCTAATTAGTTTTTATTATGTTTTACATTAATTAATTGATTTTATTTAACATAACTGTCACACTGTGAAATTTATATTGTAATAATATCTGGATGTTTCCAGTGAAAGTATCATTTTTTTCGATAAATGTATCAATTAAAAAAAACATCCAACCATGTCATTATATGAATGTGTTCTAAATCTTATAATTATTGTTATTTAGAGATTACAATTTTTAAATTTTGTGATTTTTTGATGATAATATTTTTTATCAAAATAATTTATGAACTATTTGTTGAAAAATAGTCAGGGATATAAATCATTTCATAAATATTATCATATATCATGTATATGTAATTCGATTAATAAATTATTGATCTGAGTTTAATGATATATATATATATATATATATATATATATTATAATTGATAATTTATTACTGATTTAGATAGTATATTAAATAAAATTAATTTGTGCCATTTTCTTTATCTTATGTAATTTTTTAAAATATTTTTTTGCATTATTTTGATCCACAATATACATTTTTGAAAATAATAATTTCGCGTAAAATTTATAAATTTTGTTAGATAAATATTTATTTATATTATAAAAAATATTATAATATGTTTAATTCATTTTTTAACAATGAATCTTCAACTTATTAAAAATTTATACAAAATTGTTATAGTTTGATAAAGCGATTCTTTTACCAAAAAAAATGGAAAATAATAAAAATAAATTGAGAATTTTTATAAATATCAATATTAAACATGATATACTTTTAATATTTTGTAAATAAAATTTATTCGAATGATTTAAATAGCTGTTAATTACAATTCATTAAATTATTTTGAACATAAATTTTCTTCATCGCATTTAAATATTGTACATGCATGTTTTTTTTATATATATATTAAAAGTGATTATATATTTGAAATAAATAATTTACCTGGAGGAAAATTAGGTGGTCTCGAATACATATATTTATAAATCCATAAAATGAATACGCACACAAAAGCTAATAAAATAATTGGCGAAGCCATATTTCAATTCACAATTTTTTTACAATAATTGAATGAAAATCGTACAGAAATTTGTATTTAGAATGAACGAATAGTTGTTTATATAGTAATTCAAGCACAAATAACGTTAGCGTTTCACAGTTTTCAAATTTTAATACAGATGAAATAGATCGTCCAGTGAAAAAAAAAACACTTATCTCTACTGACAAGTATTTATTGGTATCAGTACAAAAGTTCTGTATTTGTACAATGAATACAAAATGTCAGAGATCAACAAGGAATTGTTTGTTGTTAAGACGCGATTACATGGGTTCTCTGGGTTGATTAACGCGGTAAAATCAATAGCAATAAACTGAAGTGAACCATGTAACTGTTTATCTTCACTAAAGCGATCAATAAAAGTTGATGGCTGAACTAGTTGACGTCAGTTTGGTTGATCCAACCACTTTGATTAACTTTGAGAGGGAAGGGGCGTGTAAGACGCCTCAATGTAATGAACTTGTGTGAAAAAAAGAACGAAATAAGAGTAAAAGAGTATTGTGCTGTTACAATTGTAATATGATTGCGTGTACAGATCCATGAACTTTGTGTTTATTTTTCTATGTAGTACAATGCAAAAACATTTTTATGAAAGATTACTAGTCAAGATGAAAATGAAATAAAAAAATGAAAAAATGTTAATTATTTTGCAGTTATTATTTATTTTAAGTAATATAAGAATACATGTTTTTTAAAATATAAACGAAAGTATGCTGCGGAAATAATACTTTATTAATAAATTATAATAAATCTGCTTGAATAACATTTAAGTGTTTTTTAAGCTAGCTGTTAACGCTGTTACAACTTTCACATCGTGATCACTCAGTTGTGTTTGTTCGTCTTGAAATTCCCATCTTTGTTTCAGGTGTGTCCAAATTCGATCAGAACTTAATCCTAAAGGCATTTGCAATAACTGCAACCAATTTGGCTTCCAACATCCTGTCAACAACTTAAAACAGGCAATAATTACTTTCTAATTGTTTTTGAACTGTGACGAATTTATTTTCACATAAATGAATTAACACTTCTAATATCATACGATATTAAAAAGAGTTCAATAATTATTTATGGTTCACATTATTTGTTTATAACAGCAATAAGTTAACGCGTATTTCGATGGCGATCATCAGAGTGTTGTACAAAAATCTAGATTTTTGTCTATTGTTATAAATATAAACAAAGTGAACAATGAGTAATTATTGACATTTGTGTGTAAGGTAATATTTAATTGGTAAATATTAATTAGTTCCTTTCATATTATACCTGATCGAATGGTCTTTCCCCAATATGAAATACACTATATAAAAATGGTGTTTCTAATGTACTTAACTTATTTGGTTCTATTGGTTTGAATATTTTTTTTGCTCCGATTTGTTGTAAAATCCAATCTTTGTTATGAATTATAAACGTGTAAAGCATCTATGTTTGAAAATATGATTGTAGTTAATATTGAAATTATACATTATTACAATATCAGTTGATGCATTAATTATGTTTCAATACCTTCATGCTCAATTTTCCTTCAACTGCAATTAAAATTTCACTCGCCATTACTTCTAAGAAATGAATATTGTGTTCTGATATATTCATTTCGTCATGCCCTTCGAGGTTTTCGGCATGACTTAAAAACTCGTCGATTTGTTCTGTATGTTTATTATCTTCGTCGATACTACATAGTGCTTCTGTTAGAGCGAGAGCAATGGAAGGTACATCATTGATTGTACCATCGAAGCTGAGAACTGAATCTTTGTGTGATATTTCTGATTTTATTTTCGAAGAGCTGGCTTTAGAATCGTCCTGTACATTAGTTTGATTGTTAGTTGCTGTACTAACACCTTCTATTTTTACATTGTTAGGAGTTTTTGTTGAACTTCCTATGGTTTTTTCATATAATGAAGTATACAAAGCAGATATTAATAATTGTAGCAGAATTGAATCAGCTAATGGATGGACATCGGCTGGTAAAATTTCGCTTAAAAGTGAAGCTATAGTGGATACAGCAGGTGGAAAACAGTCCCATAATTGGTTGAAACACGCTAATGTTAAAGACATTGCTTGATACATACTAGCTCCAGTTTGAACAGCTGATATTAAAGTTGTAACAATAGGAGGGAGTAACGGTTTTATAGGCGTTAATAAAGCATTCAACCATGATGGTCGATTTTGACTCCAAACCTATCGATTATTAAAAAAATACATTAACATTTTACATTCAAACTATCAGTATTGATAACAGTAATTAAAGATATTCTATTCTGTTGTAATAACACACAACAAATACTTATTTCAAGTAATAGTTGTGACTACGTGATTTTTAAATAAATATATGTTAAGAAGAAAAATAATGAAAGTGAATACGTAAGAAACAAATATTTAAAATCATCGTATTAATAATGAATACCTGTCTTCTATCAAGACAAGCAGCCCAATTACGGCCACTTTCTTCCAAAGCTGGTAATATAACATCTCGCATATGATTTTTAGAGCCGACTGTGGATATTACATAAATTATGGATTCAGATAATTCGCTATAGAGCTTTTGAGCATTTGCATATAATTTATTGTTTGGATATTTGCAAGAACCATCAGCACAGCATAAGAAATTTCCGCAAACTGTTTTATCGAGTTTAAACGATTCTATATTACACGTACTCATGCTTATAGACTTCAAAACATATTGTAGTATTAATTTAGATATTCTACAATCTCTCATTAGTAAAATCTACAAAATGAATATATTTAATAGTCTATAAACAGGCGCAAGTATTCATACTTCAATGTACCCATAGTAAATGAGGCCAATTTGGTTGGGGTTGAGCGAAAAGAATTCTTAATTCAAGTGCAATTGCCGAAGCATCATCAAGTTCGCATACTCTCGATATTGGGTTGGTTTTGTTGAATGGAAAAATTTCTGGTGATGTTAATAATAACCACGGTGTTAACAAACCATGTCGCGGTTTTGTAATTTCAACATTTTGAACGCCGCGCTTAAATACCTAAGTGGAGTCAAAAATGCAGATTTGTTTTTTTTATTCAATTTATAAACAAGTAAGTAATAGTTATGTTTAATTCTATCAAAAAATAACTTTATTTAATTTTTTATAACCTTATGTAGTAATTCTAAAGGTGTAGCGCGCAATAAAAGACAAATTAACAATTCATGACATTTTGCATGAATATCTCGTAATAATTTATTATTTGAATTAAGTGATAAACCCGCGAATTCTTCACTACTTTCACATATAGAGGGTAAAAGTTCCGTTATGCATAATAAAAGATTACTGATATCTGTAATTAAAAGTTTACTTCGAGCTTCTGTTGGACGAGCCTAAAATATTTCAATTCTTTTAAAAACTGTAAATATATTAGTTTTATTTGTTTGATATTCATCTTTAATCTTTATTTGTAAAATGAAGTACAAAAACCTGCATATATCGAACTGTTAATATTGTTAGTGATTCGTTTAGCATCCCTGAAAATATTCTTTGAGCTATTTTTGGAGGTACTGTATTCCACAAATCCTCCCTGGTTCCTAAGAACATATAATTACATTTATTTAGATTGAATTTTAGGATAAAATTATTTAAATTCTTTATTTTAGAAATTTAATACCTTGCATATAAAACCACCACATTTGTATTGAAAAAGATCCCCGTTCTGATTCAAAAAAAGGTTTTGTATTTTCCCAGTGCAATGATTCAGCATCTTGCAAGATATATAAAGACACTAAACGACAATGTAAATCTAACAAACGTTCTGCTAATGCTTCAGCCATTTCTGAATATTGTTTATAACTATATTGAAGAGTGCCGGAATCTGATTGAATTAAATTCCCTCCAGTTGTTTGTATATAACACCATATACAATTTTTGATTAGAGCTGCTGCACCCAAAGTTCCAGTTAATACTGCTAAGTCAGCATGATCTAATGCTTCTTGACTAAGAATATGAAGATGATCTAAAATTGAATAAATATTTATACAATTGTTTACAGAAATAGCTAAAATTCTTTAAAAATAACCTAAGAGATTTTCAGCTGATTTTGTCACCATCGATACAAATTTTTCAGGATCAGACGATGTTACTATTCCTCCACAACCACCTGAAGCATCTTCTAAGTCATCACTTTCATTCGCTAAAGTTTGCATAAGGCCAGATTCTTTCCGATATGCAGCAATATATTCTTCTTCCCACCATAAAACTAATTTCACAGCGGCAAATGATGCGTACATAGGAAAATCTAATTTACCACCAACGACACCATAACAAATTGTTTCTTGGAGAACTGTTTGTTTTTCCTAATTATAATAGTTTACGTTTTGTATTTTTTTATTTAACGTTTTTGTTGAGCCTGCTATGTATTTTTGTTGGGTTTTTTGGAAACTTTCAATTGAATTTTATTTATATTTACATTTTTTAATTGGTTGGAAAGTTTTGTTACAGAATAAAATAAATGGTAGATTTATTGTAAAGCACAAATCAACAAAAACCACATTTACAAGCTTCATAAGGAATTAAAAACTATAAGGAAAAACATACTTGATAATATTGTAAATCCCTTTGTATGAGAATTTGGACTCTGTCCATAAGATTTCCTTCTTCCATTACCTCCATTGTTTTGATTTTTATACAAAACTTATAAATAAAATAAAAAGTAAACAAATAATAAATAAAAATATTTATTTAACAAAACTAAAAAATATTAACAAATTATTATTTTAATTATCGCTGTGAAAAAGCACAACCGGATAGATCGATTTCCAATTTACAAATTAATCCTATTTCATCTTGCAACAGACTATGTAACGTTATGCCATCATGTTTATATATCCAACAGCCTCGTTCAGTATTTTCGATCTGAACAAAATCATATCGTTTCGGACCGGATGTCGGCGAACTGAGCCATATTTGACGATTAGGAGATTGACGATTAATCACATAGGTACCGTACGGCTCACCAAAATTTAAAGTCAATATACCGTCCTAAAATTGATTGAAAATTGTACTGAAATCACATTATATTATAATAAATTACATACCCCGTAATTAACATCAGCGTGTTTGAAATGTGGTACTCTTTCAACTAATTCTTCGAAATATTCACAGAGTGACTGTAATGTTTCTTCACAATTTTTTTCAAATGTAATTTTTGAAACTGGTTTTATATTTATGTTCTTTAAAGAATGATCTACAGTATAAGTACAATTTCCTAGTTTCAATCTGTTTGTCCAGACTACTGAACAAATATTTTGTTCAATATTGAAATGCTTGTTTACATTTTTATTGATTTTCCTGGATAATAAATATCTGTTACTACGTAACACTAAACGACTAAAATAAATTATTCCCTTGTACATATTTGTTTTATTATAGGTTATGTTTAAATTGTTTTGTATATTAAAAGTTATCAATCCGAAATATAATAAAATATAAACTTATTTCATTATTTTAATCATGTTAATTTTTATTTATTAATAATAATAATAAGTACAATTTATTTTGTTTAATTTATTCTCATCAATAGTGCGAACACTGTAAAACAATAAGTTTTATCAAAGTTCATTGCCTTACAGAATTCTATATATTTTTAAAAATTGGAAAATAATTATCATATCAAAATGCATATATTAAATTTATGGTTATTGACTTATAAAAGAAATTAATTAATCTCTATTGTAAATATATATATATATATATATATATATATATATATATATATATATATATATATATATATATGTGTGTGTGCTCACACACATATGCAGACATTTATTTATAAAATTCATATAAGATGCATCTTAAAGAATTTTAAATTATTATTTATAACTATTTAAGAAAATGTTTTTACAAAGAAAACTTTAAGGAAATTAACTGGATTTTTGTTAAAAATATAATAAATGTTTTATATAGTCATTAAGACTAAGTTGCTTAAAAAGTAGAGTGTAATCAAAATATGTTATTAGATATTGTGTTATAAAGTAAAAAATAATTCACTATAGAACTAAAAACTAAAATGAAATAATCTTATGTGTGAATTTACTTTTCAGTATTTTAAATTTAAAAAAGTTATCAAAGCAAAATAAAAGTGTTATGTTTCATACTAAACAGGTATTTTCAATTTTATGTTAAAATTGAGAATAGATTCATTGAGAAAAAGACTTTTTTTCTTTACTGTATATTTTATTTTAGCAATTTTTTTCATCATCAAATTTAATTGAGATTAATTATTATTTACTATCTTATCATTGGTTGGAAGGAACTCTTTTTTGAGAAGGGCTTTCATCCAGCATTAAATAGAAAGAGGTTGCTGTTTATAGATATAATCATTAACTTTTTTCTAATTACTGCAGAATGAGGCTTTCTCCTAAAACTTTTCACTTCTAGCGATTCAATATCTTTATTTTACATCGATTATTTTTCTCATATTTCTATTCCATTTCACCATAGGCTTTTTTATATTTTTGGATTCTTAATCAATAATTTTGTTGTCCATCACTGTTTTTTTCTTATTGATATATTTCCATTTTAAACTTTTTAGTGTTGTTGTAATGTCTGTAATTATTGTTTATTGTTGAGTCTACTGGTTTCTATTCTTGACCCTTTGTGTCATTTCTAATAAATAGCTTTCCATATTTTTACATTTACACATAGCTTGTAAATTTGAATTCGATTTCTTTTAATCCAAATTTCTTTTGATTTGTAAATTCATTGTATATTATATTTTTTAGCTATGATTCATTTTAAGATCAATTTGTTTAATTACTTTGTTGATTTTTTTTTATTTTTTTTCTCTTTTCATATATATTTGGATTAAAAATAAATATGCAAAAAATATGTATAATAAATTTGCAAGGAAAAATTAAATTTAAGAGGACATAATGACATTCGATGAGGGGTTCATTCAGTAGTGGATTAATAGCCTTTTGTGATTATATATATATGTATGTAATTATTAAAAAATGTAAACAAACCAATAATGATATTAAAGTATGTAGTTTAGATAAATTTGTTTGAAAAAGAATATTTCAATAGTAACTTTTTTTTTTAAAAAAAACATTTTTAGATTAAATTTTTTTATGAAATTTGATGAACATAATGTTCTTTCAAGCTTATGTAGATACAGACTTTAGTCATACAAATGAATAAAATACTATTGTAGGATATTGAATAGATATAAAAAATTACGTGTTACACGTAGATATTTTTTAAAGAATATATATTGAAAAGAATGCATATAGAAACATTTCAATTTATATTGATTTATAACGAACTAATAATTCATACAGTGTATGCCTGTTGAAGCGAATTCTTTATAATGAGGGCGCAACATCAACTCGATTGCGGAAACAATTAGCCACTCTCGCGGAAACTCGAGTACCTAACGCCGTAATCACTGTCTAAGTGTGGTTTAATTAAAGTATCCACCTCACCGTGCCTCCACACATCATTACTCTTGATCGTCCACAAATACTTGTTTCAGGTAAGACTTCCACTTGTTCCATGTTTAAATGCAATAAATTGAAAGTACAGTTAAAATAAAACGAGTTGGATATTTTTAAAACAAGTATTAATTTTATTAATTCTGAATATGTGTTTATGATATTTTGTAATAGATTTAATTGTATATTGTATAAGTGAAAACTATAATGTGCTATTTAAACATGATTGCTTGATTAAATGTTATAAATTAATCCTATTTGAATAGTATAGTTTGGAACTGGAGGAGTAAATCTTTAATTAAATCTGTATAATGAAACTATGAGGAGAATATACTACAAATTAGGAAAATCATTTATGTTATTTTTATTAGTAATTGAAATCTTTTCACATTAGGGAAATAAATAATTGTTTATAATTTTTTTTTGTAACAAACATAACGAATATTCAGATTATTTGTGTGTTTTAGATACAGTGGCGTATCAATAATCTGGATACTTATTAATTCAGATATTTCAATAATTTGAATAGAATATATTTGACGTTAAGTACTTTATAATTCGAACATTTTTAATAATGATGTACTCAATATTTCGGGTAAATCAAATTTTAAAAGAAATTTGAAAAGTTTGGGTGACAGAAGTCTTATTTAAAGATTAGTTTCATTTGTGAAACAAGTCAGTCATTATATGAAAAAATATAAAAATGTTCCAGATACAATTTTATTATTGTTGGATTAACAACGTTCCATTTAACCGAAACTGAACTAACGAGTGACAATGGAAAAATATGTTATGTTGTTGTCGCTACACAGCACTGTTCTATTGAAATCCATGAATCAAAATGATATTTGTATTCAGAAGCTTATTTGTCGAGAGTTTTCATTGTTATATTTTAACGTCTTTGAATGATAATTTAATAAAGTATATTAAGGAATTCAATCTTAAATATACCCCAATT
The DNA here is from genome assembly GCA_029203775.1 of Neoneuromus ignobilis. Classification (NCBI taxonomy): domain Eukaryota; kingdom Metazoa; phylum Arthropoda; class Insecta; order Megaloptera; family Corydalidae; genus Neoneuromus; species Neoneuromus ignobilis. Next base: position 16,214,534 of record CP092096.1, on the reverse strand, counting down.
CTTGTTATTAACGTTTGAAATACAGTAAAAGATACCAGTTTAAAATTGTGTCCCAGTTAAAAATTCGTCTTTTCTTCTTGCTATATAACCGGCCAATTTCCATTTGAGATTTTTCATTTTTGTTATAGAGTTTGTAACTTTGTTTTTTCCAATTCTACTGGCCTCTTTTCTTATCTCTAAGAGTTAATTCAAACATGCATTTTTCTACAATTATATTTGTTATGTGAAATCGTTGAATTATTTTTGCATTTAAGATCCATGTTTCACTATCATAAATAAGAATATGTATGTATTATTCATTGATCAAATATTTTTATTTTAAAAATGTGGAGAAATATTCAATATTAAAACAAGATTTCTTTCGAATCGACACCATCCATTTTTATTCTGTTATTTATTTCATTTATGTTCTTGTGTGTTAATGATCTGTCCTAAATATACATAATTTTTAACTTCTTTTTTTCTATTTCTTCTAATTTACTTTTCTTCTGTTCTTAAAACTCATTGTCTTGTCTTGGTTCAAGTGGTAGTTTATAGGTTTACAATTTGGTTATTTAAGTATTTTATATTATATTGAAATTTTAATTAATTGACGAAATGATTTTTATTGCTTACGTAGTGTTTATTCAATTCAGATTAAATTATGAGCCGTTCTGTTGATAAAAGAAATCAACTAAAACTTGACTAAAGAAATCAATAAAAAATACTAATTACTTGACGATGTGAAACCGTCTTACGTTGAAACAGAATATATAATTAATTCTTGTGTGTCACACAGAGTAAAATAAAACAGAAGCCACTTATGAAGTTTCGTAATTATAGTATTTTAGATCCGTTTATGTTGTTTGAGTTTGTTCGAAGTTACCAGTCTCCTTTGCGTTCTGTATGCACGATTGTTTTCTGCAAAGCAATTATATGCACAATGCACTCGTATAACAATTTCGCTCCATTTATTTGAACGTCGTCCTCTCAGTTCATAATCGTGGGGTGTATATACAATGTGTGTCGCGTGTGGAGTGCATACCGCAGAACTGTTATATTTCAAAATCCAGTTGAGGTTTACACATCGCGTTTGGTTTCAATGGGCTGAATCGTTTGCTTGAAATTATAGTTTAAATTGCTTAATATACATAATTAAATGCTTCTGATACATTTTTCAATTTGTAATCGTATTAAATCACGTAGCATCATATAATTTCAATACCATATAAATCTTTAAATATATTTATTCTTAAAATGTCATAAAAAAGTAAAAGTTACTTCTACTTATCGGTGCTCGTAGTACATTTTTTTTTTAAAGACAACATGTAATAATAAGGGAATTAATAATGAAAGATCTAATTAATTGTCATTTCAATGCTAATTGAATTATATTTCAATAATAAATTACAATAGTTATTGTAATGACAAATATTAACTTTTTAATGACAATATTTTATCTGAGAAGAAACGTGATTTAAGTATGAATATAAAGTATGATTAATGGATCAAGGTTAACAAGATTTATTTCATTTATTGTTTATAGATCACTTACAATTTTTATTAATAAGATTGTTCATAACGAATATCAATAGTTGAATTTATTCTTGAATGAAAAATTCTTAAAAAAAGGGCCTGAAAATGTTCAATATTAAATTGATTTATTTTTTGATGCAAATGTACATATTACTGTATTTAAATCTGAAATATCAATACTTGAATACTGATATTATGTTTGATTAAAAAAATGTTTTTGGAAATGATGATAAAGAAGATGAAAAGTCAGTAATTATCAAAGTTACTATAGGTGTTTTTAACCGTGTTAGAACTTTAAATTGAATTCCTATCGAAAATTCTATCTAATCTAAAAAAAACACCTTTATTATACCTTTATATATACATATATACACACACACATGTATATATATAAAGCTGTTTTTTTAAGTTTGATAGAACTTCCAATAGGGATTCAATTTAAAGTTCTATCACTCTTAAAAAACACCTATAGAATTAAATTCGAACTATGTTATTTAATGATATTTTACGGACGTTTTCAGCGAAGTCATCTTTATCCAGCTAATTAGTTCGAAAATTCGAACATTACATTTTCACACAATTTGTTACATTTATAAATTATTGCGGGTGTCTTATGGGTCTACAGCCTATTGGGTCGGGTAGTTCTAGAATATTTATCTCTCGAGGAGGTTTGATTCTTTTCACAAATTTCTGGATTGTCTGTTAGTTAGGTAATTATTACATGGTGGAGCATTTCTGTGTCCTTTGTGGGATGGTCGCGCAAAGATCACCCTCGCGGGGGTGACATTTTACTGATCAGGTTTAATGTAATAGCTTAATGTAATTCCAACAGCGCAAGCTGACGGGACCGCTTGTGCTTACTGTACTCCACGAGGAAGTCAATTGTTCCTACGGCACGAACAAGTGCGTTGTCGATGGCTTTCGCTCTTACAGTTGACGTGTTTGTCCACAGACAAACTCGTCGATCGTCGAGAGCTGAAGGTCTCAGTTTGTTTTTGAACAAAAAAATGCGCACTTCGGTTGAGTTGAGCGTATTTATTTTGGAACACCTGAATTGAATTGGTGTCATGGGCGTGATAGACTCAAGTTGGACTCGCATACGTCATAATCGGCCGAATGCAGCTGAGGTAGAGAGCATAACGCTTACTTCTCAGCGCCAATTTCGACTTGTTATTCAGTAGCGGGTACAACCTGCAGAGCTGCGCCTGAGCCTTCGAGAGAACATACTGAGTATGACTTCTGAAGTTTAGATATTTGTCGTGTATGATGCTGAGGTACTTGATCTCATCCACCCAGGTGATCTGTGATTTATTGAACTCGAATAGATCGGAGGTTCATATCTCCACCTGTCGCTTTGTGTGGAAGAGGACCGCCACACATTTCTGCACGTTCACTCTTACTCTCCACGTTCCATAGAACATTTCGAGTTCGAGCAGGTAATCTGCAAGACAGAAAATCACATATCTACTGCATTATTAATATTGTCGTGGAAACAATTCAATGTATTTATGGCGGAAATCAAAAATAAGACTCTATTAAACCGACATCCAATTATATATTATTAATAAATACTGGAATTGGTATAAAAGATCCCTGTAACCGAAACATATCATTTCATTTCTATTACTGTCGTTATATTTACGGACAGGCAGATCCTTCACAACGATTGCGTAAGACAGTCGGATTTTTGTAATTATTGATATCCCTGTTATAAATATCCAAATTTTAACACCTTAATAGTGTACTGGGGACTAAAATGCATTAACATACACATACATATACGTACAATTATACACACATCCACATACAATTCATACGTATTATTCTTGCCTAATCGCGGCTTGGAATGTGTATTTCAAAAATGATGTAATAACACGTGACGATAAAAAATTAACGAGTTATCTAATGAATACTATTTTTGAACTTTAAATATATATATATATATATATATATATATATATATATTCTAGTAATGCAAAATTTCCTTTTAGTCAATCTAATCGAATCTTTAGGATAATAAAGATCTTATTAATGCATACGAACAGTTATTTATTTGCAATCGGTACATTTTTTCCATGAAGATATAGTTCCGTTGTACTCAAAGAAATTTATGTACGCAAGAATCATATATAAAATTATACAATTTACATATTCTAACGTACGAAAGAATCATATAATGTACAATACGTAATATTTATTCGTGCTCGTATTTAAATTATGATCTGTATCTGTATTCTGTTTTTTTTGGATTTTTATACATATATATATATTAAAGATAGTTTCTTAAGTCTCTGTTTCATTTATCCATGAATTTTTATGTGGGCCTTTTTTAAATATGTAGTTTTTCAATCAACAATTTTTCTTTCTCTTCCTGCTATATGACTGGCCTATTTTCATTGACATGGCCTAATTCTTTACTGTTGCTATAATATCCTTAACTTGTCTTCTTTCTGATCCATTTCGTTCTTTTTTTGATATATATATATATATATCTAATATGTGTATGTTCTAATGTACGAGTAAGTTATATTTTTTTCCTACTGAAAGAAAATACCGTTAAAATCAATTTCAGTATGGGCTTATGTAATTTATTGCGCGTCAATGACTTTAGTTCTACGTTTTTCCGTTTTTAACGTCACAACACTGTTTTGGTATTCAGTCGCCGCGTTCTTTCTTATTTCAAACTTCTTTGAGATAAGATGTGTTTTCGTACTTGTGAACCCGAGTTAATGTCCGGCAATGGAGAATATTAACAAGTTGTCGAGGATAGTTATATCGAATCAAATATTAATAATCATGTAAGTTTAATTACCTTTTTTTATTTATTACAATTATTTTAAAATGAATTTATAGTAATATGGAATTATTTTAAGATTTCCATGAAAAATGATTTCACGCAGAACACATGGATGAAGAATATTAACAAGATGTTAAGGATAGTTATATCGAATTAAATATCGATAATCATGTAAGTTTAATTATTTTTTTTTATTTATTACAATTATTTTAAAATGAATTTACAATAATATGGAATTATTTGTAGATTTCCATGAAAAAAAGGAAGTGTTTCACGTAGAGCACGTGGCCGAAGAATATGATACCGTGGATAGTTGCATCGAATGAAATATCGATAATCATGTATGTGTTTAATCAATTTTATTATTTATTATGATTATTTTAAAATGAATTTACAAGAATATGGAATTATTTTTGGATTTCCAAGAAAAACGGTGTTTCAAACATATATATATATATATATATATATATATATATATATATATATATATATATAATATTTGTATTACACACACACGTGTGTGTGTATATATATATATATATATATATATACACGCATACACACACACATAATATTTCACATTGCACATCACCATTCAGTTTCATTTTAAATAATTATGTATTCTGATTTTTTCCAAATTTACCATTTTAGTCTGTTTTTATTTTTTTTCCAAATACTTACTTTAAATATAATTTTGATTAAATTGCATATGTTGAATTTTTAAATTTAATGTTTAAAGATATTTTTATTTTTTCAAAAACTTATTTTAGATATAATTTTGAATTTTTCTATTTACACATTTTCTAATTTCAGATTTCATCTTCAAGGATGCTGTTTGCTTCGTTTAAATCGACGCACGTTTCGATCAATTCGATACAGAATGATTCTATGATCATATGAGCGTGAAATGTATGAGCTCTGATACGTGCAAAAACAGGCAGTTAGTAATCTTTTGATGTAATTGGCATTTTGCTCAGGGAACATTTCCAAGTTATTCCGTGGTGCGATACGAATGGTTTAATACACGTCAGCGGAGGATGCGTTAAGGGTACAGGATATTGTCCTCGTCCTTGTACTTACTTTCGACAGCTTACATTGCCTACTGCTAACCGTTATCTGCACAGTGCGCCATCGGTCTAGGAACTCCGTCGGACCTAGGAGTCTGGCTTTTGCTTTATCCCCTGTCGAATTAGCGAGACTAGTTTGTTTCGTATTTCGACATTTAAGATAGGTCTAAGAGAGCGCTCTCGGTTTCGTCTTTTTTCGGACGAAACTTTAGTTTTGCAACCGTGTTAATTTTGTTCCGATGACCATGGTCGAACTGTGTGGATTTTTGCGTATAACGGGGTGCGGAAGTGGCAGGTCTGCTGCAAGTATTTATACTGTGTCGTTGATGGTATCCCCGGGCCTGCAGACTCACACGGGTGTTACTCTGTTGTATCGTATTTGATTATCTCATTGTAGTCTACGTAGAGGCGTCGTGCGACAGCGCTTCGTAATCCGTCGAAACGGCGATGACGACGAAAGTGAGTAGGCTTGAAGGTCTTTGTATCTGGAGCCATGTGCTTCGTATTGGCCTTTGCGAGTCTACTTCACCGAACGTATATTATCATTATGATGAAACGGCGAAACAGAACGAGAATGTTCGGCTCTAGTATGTTTCGTATGGAACACGTTTATTTATTTATTTTTGTCTCCGTGACGGAGCACATCATTATTCTATGTGTTCCTGCATAAACATTATATGTTAAATTGTTTACACTTTCGTTCGGAATCGCTGTTTTCGTCGCCGAGAACGTCGTCGTAGTCGCTGACGTCGACAGATGTGTGATCGGTTCGAATTATCGAAAGGCGTTCAGATTTAAACCGTATGACGATCGGCGTAAATCACATTCGTTCAACGGCCCGGCGAAGACGTGTCTGGAAGCAGCAGCTACTCGTCATTCTGGAAGCAGCAGCTACTCGTCATCGCGGAAGCAGCAGCTACTCGGCATCGCGGAAGTAGCAGCTACTTGACATCGCAAAAGCACCATATAAACATTTCGACTCTTATAAAGAAGCTAGAGAATGTAACAAGGAATACAAAGAACAGTTTAAAATGTTCGTCTCTAGTATATTTCGTGCAGAGCACTTTTATTATTGTGAAATTTTATCGTATTTTTTCTTTTATGAGAGCACTATGGAACGGAACGAGGTGTCTAAAGAACAGTTCAACATTTTCAAGGGTTTGTCGCAATTTCCGAGGATTAGACTATCGAAAGGTACTTGTAAATCAAAAAATACTTTGCCATTAAACGTTCAGGATTGCAGTTTTTGGATTTGTGAATTTAATATTTATTATAAAATCGAACATTTCAAACTAACGATCGTTTAAACTCTGTTTGTCATTCTCTATTAATAGTAAATATTTTTAATTACTAATACTGAATGTTTGAAAAATGTAACAACTTTGTTTTTAGGAAGATATTAGCGCTACTGGTGTTCGTATGCAGCACGTCTGTATTTCATATATCTAGCAACATATAGAAGCATTGCGCTTTTGTTCATGTTGGAGAATGATTCGGTTGTGACCACACAGACATCGGCTGCTTGTTGTTAAATGTAAGTTATATGTAAAAAATTAAAAAAATATGTAATAACATTAATTATTTAAAAAAATCAATTTACACATTAAAGACTAATGATTTTGTAGATGAAAAGCAAGAAAATTAGATCCAGGATCGAAATTTGAATGATTCAAAAGGAAAATTGAAGAAAGATCAATACAGATTAAATCAGCTATATCATCATTTAGTTAAGTAATCAATAAATTATAATTTTTTTGAAATGATATTTATCAAATTCAATTATTATTTTTGAGTTAAATATTTTAAACGGAACAATTAATCGTAAGATACTGAGTCTCGACTAATACGAATCATTTCAGATCTCTTCGGAAGCGGTTCATCCGGAAAAGTACAGGAGTCTGCATGTCTGGAGGGAGTCTGTCCAGAGCAACATATCCAATATTGACTTCTTTGATCAACATCATGTGCTGAGTGATCTTCTTCATGCAGTGCAGCTAAAGATGGACAAGAAACCTTAGATTTAGTTATTTAGTCATAAGTTTAAATTAACTTTGATAACGGTGATTAATAATGTTTCAATTAGGAAGAAAGCATATCGATTTATCACAGTATAGAAAAATATATTTCTCTTCTTAAATTCATTCATAATTAAAGCAAATATAATATAAAGTCATGGACTTTCTCATTACATTTTTGATAATTAATAATTATAAAAAATATAATATATTATAATTTTTTAATATTCTATATACATGTTTACTTTTACTATCAGTTTAGCAAAATTAAATTATTTTCATTTTCAATACAAGTATATACAACTACTTTTTTTTTTAAATCTGTGTATCGTATACCAGATATTCACTTCAACAATAGTAAATGAATTAGTATTTTAATTATTATTATTTTATTATTAACAACAATACATTAATTAATTTTTTTTGATAACTTTAAAACCAATTTAAGATGCGAATGTGTGTGAATTGCATTTAGAGATTAAGTATTGTTAACTTTTGACAAGAAATGATTTGGTTACAATATTTTTTAATATTTTATCTTTAATTTTTTTTATTGTTTTTTATTTTTAACTGATGGTAAATTTTTTAGTAAATGCTATATAGTCGTATATTTAAATAATTATTTAGTATATTATAAAAATAGTTTGTTTTTTCTAAAGGTTTTTTTTAAATTCTTGTTTTTTAAAATTTTATCTTTATTTTTTTATTATTTTCTATTTTTAACTCATGGTAAATTTTATAGTAAATGCTACATAATCGAATACCTAATCATTTAGTATATTATTAAAAATAACTGTTTTTTTCTAAACATTCTATTTTTGAAGTTCTTGTTTTTTAAAATTTTATCTTTATTTTTATTATTTTGCATTTTTAACTGATGGTGAATGTTGTAGTAAATGCTACATAATCAAATACTTAAATAATTATTTAGTATATTATTAATAATAGCTGGGCTTTTTCTATATGTTCAATTTTTGAAATTCTTTTTTTTTTGATATTTTATCTTTAATTTTTTTTTTTATTTTCTATTTTTAACTTGTGGTAATTTTTTTAGTAAATGCTATATAATTAAATACTTAAATAATTATTTAGTATATTATTAAAAATAGCTGGTTGTTTTTTAAATGTTCTATTTTTGAAATTCTTGTTTTTTAAAATTTTATCTTTAATTTTTTTTATTTTCTATTAACTCGTAAATTTTTTAGTAAATGCTATATAATCAAATACTTAAATAATCATTTAATATATTATTAAAAATGATGGGGTGTTTTTTAAATGTTGTATTTTTGAAATTTTCTATTTTTAATTAATGTATAATTTTATTACTAAATTAAGTTCTTTTTTGATAATCGCTTACCTTTGATTAATTTCACTGAAACAAAATAGTTAGTCACCGTTATCGATGTTATATTTTAGAAATTAAGTTAATTTAAGTTCACAGTATATCTATCGATCAGAATTTTTTATGTTTTAACATATTTTTTCAATAATCATACAGTCTCGTATATACTTTCTAAATTTACATTGCTTTAGCTTTTCATTTTTATCATATATGTTTTTTGTTTGATATTAATTTCGTTTTTTCAACTTATACGACTGTATCTTTGCATTTTATCATATAAAATTTCAGAAAATCACACTTGTATAAGTGAATTTATTTTTCATCTCGTTTTTATATTATAATACTAATTTGAGTCTGACTTATCTCTACTTTTTATTGAAATCGGGTAAAATATTATAAGAGTAGTTTTAGCTTCTCGAGTAGGTAGGACTATTTAGGGCATATTAGTTCGTTTATTAGGTAGGATAGTTTATTTCTCATATCTATCAGGGAAAGGCCGGCCGCTTCTTAATTTATATCGAATGTAGGTAGGACGAGGTAACATCGGACTCATTTTAGTATCGTGTATAGTTTTAGTATTGTGTATGAATGAAACGCAAGTGTCTGCGTACAAATGTGATTCAGTTATGAGAATACGATGCTGTGCGTTTTTCTGAAATTTTATCAACAAATATTGTAATTTCTTTTTATAATCAAATCTAAGTCGTTATAATCTAATAATCTTAGCTTGTTATTTCATAAAATATTTAAATAATTTAACAATGTAATTAATTAAATATTTTTAAATAGTTATTTTTAAACAGTAATTTTTTAAATAATTAATAATTAAGTATTTTTAAATAGTTATACTATAATTTAATTAAGTACAATAATAAATTTGATATTGTCATAACACAATTCTAAAATTAATATTTAATACAAATACTAATTTGTAAAATAATTAGTATTATACAGTATATATTTTAAACAGATTTATATTATTTTAAGTAGATAACCGATATTTTATGTAGATTTTATCGTTGAAACTTATAGTTTCTGATCAAAATCATTATATTTTAACATTTTCATATATTTTTATGATTTTAATAAATTATTTTACTCACAATGCACACAATTATTCTTATAATCTTTTATAAATAACTAAATGAATAATGTAAAACTAATTAATTTTCTTACGATTTAACAACATTAATTTATTTTTGATACTTGTAAATAAATAAAGTTCTTTCATAACACAAGCTACGCTATCGTTTCTATTTTCCTTAACTCGCTCTAATTATTTTACCTATCTTCTAAATCTATCTTGTCGGATTCCTTTCTGTTCTGATCGTTATCCTTTTTTCAAATCTCCTCGAGACTTATGAGAAGGCTCTGTCCGATATCTGTTCTATAAAATAAGATTTGATCTTACGGAAGGCAAATAACATGGAAAATTCGACGCCGTGACGTCATCTTGCGGCGTCATATTGTGACGTCACGCGACGCCATCTTGGACGTCACACGCGCCATCTTGTGACGTCCGCGTCGCCAGTGCGCATGCGCACGGATTGAAAAAATTGCACTAAGTCCAAAAAAACCATGAATTATCCTCTTTGGTCCTCTCGGCGGCGGCATAAATTCGCCTGCTCCCCCGCCCGGCTCGCCGAGGCCAGGGTGGCCGGCTAGCTCAGCGAATTGCTAAATTGGCAATCGTCGAGCTAGCCGGCCACCCTGGCCTCAGCGAGCCGAGGCAGGGAAACAGGCCAAGTTTGAAATTGAATTTATTCAATTCTGCTTTCGAGCACAGACGGACTTCCTAAGTCCATGACATCATTAATAAACTTTCTCGCCGCACCAGGCAACGAGATTCGAACCGACTATGTCGGCATATGAAGCGAGCACTCAACCACGATGCTACAAGACTTCATATAGTAATAACTTGAAAACTTGTATTTACTGTGGTATTTTGGACATATCGTAGATATTAAAAAAAGAGGGGCCATGTCCTCGCACACGCCTCAGCGCATGCGATGGACAATAAAGCTAGAAGACCATACTCGGGAATTTGAACCCAAGTCAGTCGACATTCGAAACCGAGCACTTGTTCACTATGCCACAGCCTCTGATGGTTATTAGTTCGAAAAACTTGTACTTATGTACTATTATACCACCGAACCATCATTTGAAATGGTGGTGTGTTAAATACTATAACTACTATTTAGTAGTAGATGATGGATAGGGAGTGATTAGGTGTAAACTCTCTAATACAATACAATTTATTGATATAGAATTTATTAATATAAATTAAATACATGTAACACAATTATTCATAATTACAGAGTGGTTTATATTTAAGTGATGCGGTTCATATGATAATAGTATACCTTTTAAATATAGAGGTTGTAGTCTATTCGGAGCCTAAATGAATTGCAGTCTTTTTATTGTTTTTGAGTGTGGTTTACAGAGAAAATTTGCAAAAGCCTGTAGTGACCAGTTTTTAGTAATACTTAAATTAACTTATTAATTAAAACTAACACTACACTTATCACTATTATAAAGCACTTTTGTAGTCTGTTGTTTTGAGTTCTTGAGATTGCAGTGAGTCTGTTGGCTATTTACACAGAACTAAATTTTTATAAAATCTGAAGACTCTGATAATCATTTTGGTAGGTGGAGATAGCTGTTGTCAGCTGCTGGGCGCGTTCGAGGAGGCTCTCGAGGTCGATTTTGGCATAGATGTTCTTGATTTCCGTTAATATTGTCTGCTGTTCAGATGTTAGTTGTGGAGGTAGGAGGTGGAACTGAAGGTTCAGCTGCTAGTTTCTGTTGTGGAAGCAGTGAGTATATTCTGTCCACCAGTGAGAATGGTACCTGCCACCGGTGGCACTGGGTAAAACCTGAGGCGCGCATGGTACTGTCGCCAGTAAACCATGCAGTGGTATTGCTGCCGGTTTAGCTTGGAGAATGTGATGCCCTTGTACAGCGGTTGAGTGATTATGGGGCCGCGCATCGGATTTACAGTTTGGACTGGAAGACCTTCTTGGATTAGGACTTCCTTGATAATCTTCGTCCATGTCTTCTGGCACTCCTCTATTCTCGTAATCCTTTTCTTTGCATTCAACTATTTTAAATGTGAGATTTTAATCATTTATTCTGTGGTATCTTATGTTATTACTAGTTTCAATCTCTTGACTTTTCACTAAAGACATTTAGATATTCGGATTATTTTATGACTCAAGAGGCCAAAATTAGTAGTAACATAAGGTTAGTGCTCTTAAAATCTAAAATTTGAAATAATTAAAAACAACAATAAAAATATAAGAAATTGTCTCAAGTTCCGATAAATAAATAACATATAAAATTAACAGTCATGTAATTTATATTTCATTATTATTTTCACTTTATGTATTGATATAGAATAGTTTTTTTATTATAACAAACATAATTTTAAATTTTAAGAATATATAAAAATAAGTATAAAAATATTATCTATTAAAAAATTGGTAATAACGAAAGTTTTAATTTAAAATGCAAAGAAAAAAAGTACATTCAATAGCATTATTTAAATTATAAATTAATGAAAAAATAATTAGTCTGTTATTTGGTTTGAGAGACTACAAGAATATTTTTTAATAACAATTATTGTTTTTTATTTTCAAATTCTTTGCCATATTTTATAAATATAATTATTTATTTTAATTTTATTCTAATTCTTATTTGGATACGAATTTGCTCCAATAATATAAGAAATTTAATTTAAAATTTATATCTTTTACTTCTATCAATTTTTATTTATTATTTCATATTAGCAACATTTTCATTTTCTACTTGGGTTTAATTACAAGTTCATAAAATTAACAGATAACGAAATGAATATTTTAAAAAATACAAAATGAGAAATGAAAGCTAGAAATGAATGCTTTTAAATAATTATTGTTTAATTTTAGTTTAAATACACAGATAAGGGAACATTATTGTGGTTTATATACCACAACTATGTAAATTGTTACTATTTGTTGATGATCTTTTACCACGCATCAACTGATTTAATTTCAGTGCGGAGATTATTACGGAAATTAAAGACGATCAAAATGAAATAAGATGTGGATTAAAGAAAACATTCCGATTTTCTCTACTGATATTAAGTCATGTTTAATTTATCATTACTTTATTTAATAGTTTTTATTGCATTTTGCTAAGAGTAATTATTATTAAGAAAAAAATAAAGTGTATTATATTATATATATATACACAAAATTCGTATATATGTTTTATATAAAGTATATATTTTATAAAAAATATTTTAGTCATAAAATTGACTATACTTAAAAAAATTCCTATACCTCTTTGGTTCCATACTGTAATAAGTGATTTGTTTATGAGCCAAATTCGTTTGATGGATTGATTGATTTTTTGAAAATAAACTGTTACTTATTTGAAATATGTCGATACATTACACTTTCAGATTTGATTGATGATGATGTAGTACTAAATTAAACATTGAATAAAAATAAACGTAAATATTACGACTGAATCAAGTATTAAAATATTTTATGTCTCCAATATATCATGTTCGAACAAAGCTCGAGATGTAAGTGCTGGCAAATTCTTTGAACAAGCGTATAAGTTCAAAAATTCATATTTAATGTAATTTTTAATTTTGTTCCGCGTACTGTTTTTGTGAATTTGTTCATGTTTGTAAATGAACTGAGAAAATATTTAAATATTTTCAAATAAATAAAAATTGAATTAGGTTAGATATTTTTTATAACAAAAATATATTATTTAAATGAAATATGTTTTTTTTTATTTATAAAATAACTTTTTTAAATTTCAAAAAATTAATTAATTAATTCTAATTTATAATTTCTTATTTATTATTATTAGATCTAAAAAAATATTTCTCGATATTTTTAATATTTTTAGTAATTATTTTTTTTAGTCATATGGATTATTAAACATTTTATAATTTATATATATATATATATATATATATATATATATATATATATATATATATGTATATTCATACATATATTGAAGTTAAACTTTAAAATACTTTTACAATCTTTATTTCAATATCACTGATTGGTAAAAAATCAAATAGGAAAGAAAACTATACAAGATACAAACAACTACACTTTCTGTTCTCAAAGTGCTTGTACAACTGCATTTCTCCAATTTGTGGTAGACGACACTGTGGCATAAAATATTCACAAAGAAAACGAATGCGTCCCTTTGGACAGCTTGTTTTTTTTTTTTTTTGATTTAACTTTTTTCATATTTGACAATACAGATGTAGAATTATATCCGATGTTGGATGTTTTTTTTATTGTGAAATAACTGTTCTAATGAATAATTTGGTAAGTTAAAATCGATAGAAATTTGCTGGAAAATAAAAGAATTAGTATAAAGTCGTTTTACAATTTGTTAAGAATGCATTTTTAAAAAAATAAATATTATTTAGTATTGTTTATAAAAATACAAACAACGTTCTTTCTTTCACACATATACTCCCCCTCTCTCTCTATGTGTGTGTATGAGTGATTATGAAAATGAAAAAAAAATTCAATTACAATTGTGTAATTGTTAGTTTAATTTATTTTTATATTTGTAATTCTTATTTATTATTTTTAATAATATTTTTACTTACTTTAATAAGCAATTATTCCCTTTCCATCAGCAATTATTAAGATATAAAATGTCTTAACATTTTTATAAAAAAGTGAAATAGTCAGTGATTTTGGTTTCTTCAATGCTAGACTTAGTTATATAGAGGTACAGAATAAAGACCTGCCACATACACTCAACAAAATCCTCTTTCCTTCGCAACACTCTATACGAGTACAATAGACAGGGATTTGTCTAATGGAAACGTGTCGTAGCAGATAAATATGTTCCTTATTACAATGCTACGGTAGATATTGGTACATTGTAGGTACTAGTGGTCACATGATGCGTAGAATATGTACATGCAGTGTTGGTTAAATCTTTAATTTAAACAAATCTGTTGAATATTCTTTTTTCTACTCGCTGTGTATGTTTTTTCTTATTGTGCGCTGTGAAATAAAAATATAATGCATTACACAGAAATGTAAAAAAATATTAGGCAATGAATGCATATTGGACACTAAAAAATGAACTATTAAATATTGATTAGAGAATCCTTCGTTTTTATAAATTTTGTAAATTTCGCTAGTTTAAGGTTTTCACAAATGACAAGAATTAAGAAAAATTAACAAATTTGTTTTTGAAAAGGAAAGTTCTGTTTTAAATATATTTTACTATTTTAAACATTAATTTCTCGAAGATGTTTGTGTGTATGTATGTATGCATGTATATATATAATATTCATTTATATATAATATGGGTAGGTTGTCATATCTTTTCTTCGCGTCAAGTGTTATATGGGTATGGGTTATATTGTGGCATGATAGTACGTAGATGACGTAGAGTGACGAGGGTGTCATTGCAATGGCAGGGTTTCCGGCGACTTGTTGACAACCCGTCTGTCGGTTTAGTCGAGAGGATGGTCGCTAGTTCGGTCACAGAAAATCCGAATATCCGTGGCTGCTCTCGGCCTAACCGTCAACATGTAGATTAGTGTACGGGTATGTATACGGATTATTTGCGAACTGTCGCCGGCCGCATTTTATGTAGGTACACCGGTATAAAGTGGATCTCTACTATTGTAGATAAATTCACATTACAGATATATTGGATCACTGTGCAGTTTGTTATCACAGCATTAGCAATAAATCAAATGATGTGCTCGGTGCAGCTGGGTCATTGTCGCTCTAATCAATGGTTTAAGTGATGTTTAATAAGTTTCATGACTGGTATATATTTTATAGCAGTAATAAAATTTATTGGAAAATAAAAAAATGTTATGTAAAGCCTAAATTACACATACACACACACTCACACCCACATATATATATATATATATATATATATATATATATATATATATATATATATGTGTGTGTGTGTGTGTGTGTGTGTGTGTGTCTTAAAATAAAATTACTACCCAAATATTTTTTTTTCTTTAAAAAATGTAAACAGTTAAATCAATGAAAAGACGTTTAATGGGTGTTAGAAAAAGTAAAAAGGTTTACCATCCAAATAATTACTAGCAATTAATCAAACTTGTTCGTTTGCGGTAATAAATTACAGCTGTTCCAATTTTACTGAGATAATTTTTTACATGAATTTATATTTTATACTTTTTTGTTAACGTAAAGAGGATCGATTTTTTATTTGTTAGTAATTTTAATTTATGTTAATTTAACTTACAATCAATAAAGTTTTTCTTGTCTAATTTTTTATACATTTGAATCCATGAAACGATTTTAATTATTTTAATTGGCTTTTGAGTAGTTATATATATACACGTCGATAAGTATTTAAATTAATTAAATGATAGTGTGACTTATGTTTCATTCGTCGATTTCTACAATTTGGAACAAGGATTGTTTTATCATGTCTAGTATGTAATTAAAAATACATTGTTACTAATTACGCGAGGCCGACAGTGAGAAATAAGACCATTAATTAAGAAATAACTAAAGAGTGCTGTCAAGAGTGGTAAGCATGTTTCCGAGAAGAGCTGTTTTGAATCAGATAATAAATTTCAATTATTAATTCTGTTTTATATATTCGATGAGATTCATTTTCGAAGTACTATTTTGCGATCATTTCACAAAATATAAATAAATAAATCAGAATAATGTCTTTTATTAACGAGTGTAAATTATATTGCGAGGTCGTTGATTGCTTTATATATAAATTATACATATATAATTTTTATCATTTAAATTTTTTTCAAGACAAACAGAAATATATTACTTATTTGTTAAGGTAAATGATAGTTTTATATTAGAAACTGTTTAGTTACTTTATTAATTAAGTGCAAAATGTCTGCTTCTGGAAATCTTACTGAATTAAAAAAAAATATATTATATAAACCAAAGACGTATTGTCTATATATTTATTTATTTACACATATTTTTGTTAAAAATATCTATGCAATTCAATCTGTCTTAAAATCTTGTTTGTTTGTTATCATATGTCCTTTAAAATACTTGTAGGCTTGTGTTGACTTTACCTTATTTACATAAAGTAACTGATCTCCTGAGATGCTTGAAATTGTTGCCATCGTCTAATTTTCGTTTAGCTAATAAGGGTCTATGCTCTAGGGCATTACATGAAAATTATTTATCTTAAGAGTACAATCTACTGTTTTAAATATAAATAATATATGGTTAGGAACGCCACGTGAATCTTTTTAAATTTTATATATTTTTTACTTCTATTTATAAAATTGTAAGTTTAAAAAAAGTTTTAATTAAATTTTACTAAATATATCATTATACAATCATATTATAATAACATGATTTATATATAATATGACTTTAAATATACGAAAATTAAAAAAAATATACGATATGTAATACAAGAACGAACGAAAAAAATTGAAACATGATATGAAAGATACAGTATTACTATACTTGGAAAGTAAATAAAAATCGAAATCAGTAAATAAGAATTGAAAATTGTGTTTTATGGATATGATATGATGTATTAAAATTTTCCATTGTGCCCTGTATCAAACTAATCTACTTCATAAACAACAAAATGAAACTCGTATCAACAATTTAGTTGGATGCTGTGCTCGTTTTATAGTTCGTTACTGACACATTTTCTAGATTCCAAAGCGGTAGCGTGTCAGGCACTTGCCATACGTTATGGCTTAGGTTTATTGCCGAGGAAATCCTGCACGTGCCTTCTCAACCATGTACTCTAGTGGCAGGATGAAAACTGAAAAGCCTATGGCATACCATGTGGAACCGCAGACAATTCACACTGATGTTGGAAAGCAATAGAGAAGGTGGGATTTACTTTATACAGCGCGTTATTATGATAGCTGTTGCAAATAACAATCAAGAGTTTTCGATAAAGATTAAAGAACGGAAGAATAATAAATGTAATTAGTTATATAGTTTATTTGTACAAACATACAACATAAATACGATTATTTATATATTGTTCGCAAATGTAACTTTTTTAAAAACTGTTTAAAGAATTCATTCAATTTAATGTATTCTGAAATACATTAATTTAAATATAGTTTACATTACTTTGATGTTTTTTTTTTAAAAAAAAAATTAACAAATAAAGAAATATTAATGTTGTTCTTAGAAAATATTTAAGACTTCATACACAAAAAGTACTATTTTGATATGTCAAATGATACAGATCTACACAAATTTTTTTCTATTAATAATATAATTTATATAAATCATCTATTTGAATTAAGCGAAATATTTGTTTTTTAATTGTACAAGATTTGGTAGAAAATCAATGTACATATTTATTTACAAAAATAAAATACTGAATTGTATTAAAAATTATAAGAAGACTTGTGTTATAAATATAAATTTGTTAAGAAAGGTGAGATGGAAAAAATAACTATCTGTTATTAAATAATCGTGTTAGTTGAAGAATGTTTGATAAAAGATATTTTTATTAAATCATTTATTTCAATTATATTTAAAAAAAATCATAAAAGTACTTAAATAAATACAAATAAATATAAAATAACATAATACAATTTTGTTAGTTTCATTAAATTTTATTATTAAGAAAAAGGTAAATTTATTTCATTTAAAAGATAACAGAGTGTATGTTGTTACATATATATATATATATATATATATATATATATATATATATATATATATATATATATAATGTGTGTGTATTATATGTACAAGTGTATACACACACATGTACATACACGTACTTGAAATTTGTTTATTTAATTAATTAGTATGATTCACAGAACTGTTTATGGTATTCATCTTTTAACCTTTAAACGACGGTATTTACGTGGTGTGTACTTGGTTTGAGAATTTTGTGCCATTTAGAAACATCTGCATTGTTTTCGTTAAAGCTATGGAACTGGGCATAGAATTGTATTTGTTGGCGACGTAGAACACGTACGTAGAAAATCTCATATTGCGTACTAAATTTACACTATATGAGAAAAGTGGGTACATTAGAGATTTTTCTAATTACCTTTGCAATTATTGCCAATCGTTTATTTCACAGAATTAATAATTCTCAACATCACATGTTATCTGGGCGTTCGTATATAAACACACTTACTTACATATCGGTATTAGTTTGATTACAATATCGAAAAGTTTGTAACAATACATAATGTCAATATTTAAAAATTTGTCAGAGCCGTACGAGTGATTTGAAATGAATTGAAAAATCACTTCTGGTAGAAAATTTTATTACTTTTTGAATGGTTTGAGCAAAAATTATTTTTTTCTAATAGTTTATTGGTAATTTTCCATAAATACGCATAATGAATTACATAACGCGCGATTTAAATTACATGTACTTGCAATTATGGGGAAATGACTTCAGTTGGAGAGATTGAATTGAAGAGAACATTCTTTCATTCAAATGGTAGTAATCAGTTTTAAATCCACTTCAAAACTACTTTCTGGCCGATCTTCGAACTTAAAATTTAGATAAAGGCGTAATATTGTAGCTTCAGTGAAAGAAAATCCCCGAATAACTGCACCCCAAATTGCAGAAGATATTAAAGTACTATTTAAAAAAAAATCTGTGCTGATATTATGCGAAAAATAATAAAAAAGGATGGGTATCATGAACATGTTGCGCGTAAGAAATCATTTATTTCACGTGTTAATAGATAAAAATGGATTGCATATGCAGATGAACATATTAATAAACTAATCCAGTTTTGGGAAAACATGATTTTCTCAACCGAGAGCAAATATTCCATTTTTGGAATAAAAGGGCTCAAAATTGTATGTACATCATTGAATAAAAAAATCTTGTTCCTACTGTGAAACTCGGCGGTGGTAAAGTAATGGTATAGGGGTTATAACAAGTAAGGGCGTGGGACAAATGGAGTTTTTAGAATCCACGTTGGATAAATATGCTAAATTAAATATTTTAAAACGAAATATAAAGCAAAGTGCTGAAAAATGAAGTCTAGGTCCCGATTATAATTTTTTGTATGACAATGATTCGAAGCACATAGCAGAAGTTGTTAAGCTATAGATATTATGTAACGTTCCAAATCTGTTGCATGCACCTCTCCAATCTCTAGACCTAAACCCTATAGAACATATGTGGCATTTTCTCGAACGTAAATTCGCCAACATGGCATAATTGTAAAGGAAATGTTGAAGAAAGTTATAGAAAAAGAGTGGAATAAGATTAGTGCTAAAGAAACCACAAAAAGTGGACCATTCCATTCAAAAACGATTATAAGAGGTTCTTAAAAAAGAGGCTATCCAACCAGTTACTAATTCACTTGAAAAGTTTATTTTACTTTATATTATTTTCGATTTTCATTTGCTGTACATAGACTTTTTCTGCTCAATTTGTCTGAATTTTTGTGTTATTTATTTTTTAGTTTATTTGTTATAAATTTAAAATGTTTTGAATTGTCATATATAAATAACTAGTAGTTTATAGAATTAATAAAAAATATGTTTGTTTTCAAATTTACATTAATAAGTTTGTTTTATTGAGAAATATATCCATATTGATAGGTGTACTAAGACTTTTTCGAGCGAGTGTATATAAGAATTATATTTTAAAAATTACTAAAAAAAAATAAAATATATTGAATCTAGAAACAATATAACGCCTTTTATATAACAGTTTGTTCACAAAATGCAAAAAAACAGCAGCTACATAATTTCCAGTATTGAAACAGTCAATATTCAAAAATTCATTAAATTATATGGGTGTATCGAAATAATTTAGAAATTAATTTTTTGTTGAAAATTTTAAGCTTTATTGAACCGCAAAGTAAAATTAATTATCTCTTTCCATTTATTCGCAATCTTGCAGAAATCGAGTACATGCATAAGCATTATTTATAATGACTTAAATTCAAAAAATCTCAAAGACCATATTAATAATATTTATAAATGCTTTAAAAAGATACAAGTAGTGAATTATATAGCTGTACGAGTAACCAATAATTAAGATAAAAATTAATTCAAATAGTAAATTTTATACCATGTTCGAATGAGATAAACTATCAGCTATAAATGAATTATAGCTAATAGTTTTTACACACAATGTACCGTGTCTAACAGTAATTTTAATTCATTTTTGAAAAGCGTGAACAAAAATCAATTATTTCTAATAGTTTGTCCATAATAAATTAAAAATAAAACATCAATATATCTAAAAAATTACCAGGACCGTATCGATGATATTAACACTAGAACTACCGATGTTAAATATATACCTAGTTTTACCGCACTCGTCAAATTGACGTATTTTTGATCATGGCTTTCATTTTAACTTTTCACTTAGTTTATGTAAATAAAAGAATATAATTTAACAAAAACAACACTTAATATAATAATTCATTAATTATTAATACAAAAAAAACAAACAAAAACACTTTCTATTTGCATTTATATTATAGCACATTTGATATGTATGGAATAACTATGAATCACATATTTTACAAATACATGTTATCTGTGATGAACACTTGCCACAAACATATTTGTCAGTTCGTAAGCGAACACTCCTCTCGCTTTTTTTGTCGAAACGAATGAATCTCATAATTTCCGAAAATCTGTTTCTACTCATAGTTTCGGCAAAGAAAGAAGGTCCCCATTTTTTGGACCACAAATACGATAACTTTATGTTTCTTGCTTCGTAGGCTCCTCGAGCATACAAAATGGCTATAAAAGCATATAATTCGTCCATAGTAATTTTCCAGTCGTTCTGTAAATTGTTTCTGGCCTGTAGCTTAGTGCAAGCTTTTATGTGACTCATAATTCTATTATCAATTATAAGCCGAAATACACTACTAACATTACCAAGCATAATGTTTCGCTTCGCATAACCAGTTGGGCCCGAAGTATCCTTGAATATAGTATGTAATGGCAATCTACCAATACAACCATTCCCTAATTCTTCCCATTCAGTACCGTCGACAGCAATGTCTTTTTGTTGTCTTGGTTCGGTTTCTGTTTGGCTATCCGATTCAGTATCTGAACATATTCGCAATCGCTTACTGCGTTTGTGGCTATTTTGGGGAATTTCATCTTCACTCCTTGAATCTTCACTTTCATATTGATCTTCTTCACTTTGTTCAATATCTCGTACTTCAATTTCATCCTCAGCTTCTTCAGAGTCTGAAAAATCAGTTTTATTTTCCACGCAAGATATGTCTAAATCATTATTACTTGAATTAGTATCCGAACTGCCTTCATTTATACCAGTGAGTTCTTTGAATTCTTCGAATAATTTTTTGCTTCCTGTAAATCGTTTCATTGTTGCCTAGGATTTACAAGAAATAAATTTGAATTTTTAATAAAAATATGTTCATACTTTTTTCCCAGATTGGACTTTTCACAGATTACACTTTGCACCAAGAACTTTATCACATTAGAAGTACAACTGATAATGATTGCAACCTATTTTTCATATGAAAAATGTACCTAAATTTTTTCCAGGAAATGTCTGAAAGCGATATATGTGTATGCAAGGATGGACATCAATACGTATTTACATTCACTTGAATATAAATTATTATAAATTTTGAGATTGCTAATGTCGTCAATTTGACGTGTCTTGGTATAAATAGGTATAGGTCATACTAATTATGGAAGTTAAAGTAGCTAAGTGGAAATTGAATAGGAATATTTAATTGTTCTTATATTTCATTAAAAGTCGTCATAAAATTCTAGAACAATACATAAATCATATCGAAATTTTTAAGCACGAAATTTGAAAATCGTCAAAATGACGCTCTTGATAGTTCTAGTGTTAAAGAAACAAAATGAGCTGTTTTAAGAATATTCAATAATAAGAATATTAAGAATATTAATATAATATAATTAAGAACATTCAATTTCAAAGAATATTAATTTCATACATTTAATTTTGTTTAATCACAAATTGATGTCATTTTTGCTTAAGAAGCTTGTTATTAATGAATGTAATTAGGTAAGATAGTTATAGTTATTTCCCAGTAAAACTTATTATCGTACGGTGAATTTGTATAACGGAACGAAATTGGAATTTTTTAATATATAGACTGTTTAATATTTGTCTTTTTTATAAAATAAAATATTTATTCATGCTCGAAATGCAAACAATAATTGCATTTTTTAAAACGTATGATGAATTATTAATTCTTAGAATATAAAGTGTACAAGTTTGAATACTAGAAACAATTTAATAATTGTAAATTGAAAGTTAAAAAAAATAATGAGATTTTAATAAATACTAGCGAGTTTGTCAGTTGAAAATTTCATAATAAATAATTCAAATTAATAAATAAATCATTCTCTCTCTCTCTCTCTCTATACATATTTATATGTATATGTATTATAAATGAAATTATTATGCATGGCTTGGTTATATGAGAAAATGTGTTTCGGAATTGTATTTGTAAGGTGATACGCAGGTGTACTTCATAATAATCATATAATAATTCGTTGTTATAATCTAGAAATTTACGATTATTGTTATACATACGTACACACGTCGAGATTATTGATTCGTGCAACACAGCAAACAAAATGCATTGTTTGTATTGTGAACCTAATGAATGTACATATATTAATCCACTTTTCACTATTCTCGAACATACATTCGTACAATGTACAAAACATTCTCTATTTCGTTCAGATCGATTTCACTATCTAGTTCCAATCTGGAATCACTTTGTATATATGACGAACGTACGGACGGATCATTTAAAATTAATTACACGTCATCGTTCTCGTTGTACCTTACAATCACTAATTGCGAATAGAAATAGGATACAATCAATAGTAATTTCCTATTCAAGCTGTACGATAACATCACATTCACGGTATATTTTAGTTTGATACATACATACATACATACATACATACATACATACATATATATATATATATATATATATATATATATATATATATATATATATATAGTTTTCCAATAAGCGCTTCATAAATTTGAATACAAATAAAACACAAAGTATTTAATGAATTAGTTACTTACTTTGTTATTTTCCAACATTTTCTATGGTATTATTGATGGAATACAATTTCACTAATATGATCATCACAACTTCACTTAACATTCGTTTAGTCCAATTTTTAGTCACTGTTTCATATAATTGTGGTCTAATTTCATGAATTACACATTCAATATTTATTTGTAATGCTTCTGTTGTCTATGGTTTATCAGCATAAACCGATGATTTCACATAACCACACATCAAATAATCACATGAACTTCTGGCCAATTGATGGGCCCATTTCGTGAAATAATGGACTTATTAAAACTCTTGTTTCAATCAGTCTATTGAAGTTTTTATAATTTCTAAGTGTTGAACGTTTCGTGATAATTTGTCCAATAATACTGAGTTGAAATGTCAAAATGAACGTAAAAAGAATTCAAACACGGCTGTACTAATTGTCAAAATTTTGACATTCTTGTTGGAAAACCCCATACATACATACACACACACACACACACACACACACACACACACACATATATATATATATATATATTATACTGAAATAATAAAAACTAATGTCTATATTTTACTAAATTATATTAAATAAATTATTCAAGAACACTGGTGATATATTTGTAATTAAAAGTTTCAAACATTACTTTGTATATACTCTATGCTAATCAAGCATACTTTGGCTTTAAAGTCTGTAACGTTTTATTAACAAAACGAAAATGATAGTTTATTAACCTCAAAATAAAATTACTGCTGTTGCAAACAATATATTAATTTATATACAAACTTTATGTAATGCTTTAAAAAGTAATGTAATTTTAATACAAATTCCTTTGAAAATTATTTTCTTATCAAATGTGTTTTAATTAATTTTCTATTTCGATTGACGTTTTGAATAACAAGTTTATAATTATTTTAATTTTGGTGATGTAAAGGAGTGATGAAAAATAATATTGGAACTTTTACTAAAAAATCTTATTAAGTTATAAAGATATAAAAATAATTATTATTCATTTATATTATCATTCATTTATATTATCAAAAAAAAAAAGAAATAAAAAAGGAAAACAAGGAGAATAAAAATAAAATATTTTTACAAGAATTATATTTATTTGATTGAGTTTTATTTAATTTTTGAGATTTATTTAATTTTCTATTTCGATTGACGTTTTATTAAATAATTAT
The DNA here is from genome assembly GCA_029203775.1 of Neoneuromus ignobilis. Lineage (NCBI taxonomy): Eukaryota > Metazoa > Arthropoda > Insecta > Megaloptera > Corydalidae > Neoneuromus > Neoneuromus ignobilis. The sequence continues at coordinate 16,189,579 of CP092096.1, read as the reverse complement.
TTTAAATGATGTCAAGGAGTGATGAAAAATAATATTGGAACAATAGACTTAGATAAAAAATAAAATATTTTTACAAGAATTATATTTATTTGATTGAGTTTTATTTAATTTTTGAGATTTATTTAATTTTCTATTTCGATTGACGTCTTGAATATTAAGTTTATAATTATTTTAATTTTGATGATGTCAAGGAGTGATGAAAAATAATATTGGAACTTTTACTAAAAAATCTTATTAAGTTATTAAGATATAAAAATAATTATTATTCATTTATATTATCAAAAAAAAAAACAAGGAAAAGAGTTATGAATTATTGTATTTTTTAAAAATTTAAAAAACAATAGACTTAGATAAAAAATAAAATATTTTTACAAGAATTATATTTATTTGATTGAGTAATTAGAGTAAATATTTGTAAAATAATCAATTTACGAACATACATACAACTGTGTTATTTGAAATTAAATAAAATTTAATGTTTATTAATAAAATAGTCATTTTATTACTTCCTTTTATAAACTTTACTAGCTATATTATTATTTTCAATAATCGTTTTAATTGAGTGAACTATTAAGTATTTTTTTAGTATTGTAGCTACTTTTTTAATGTATCATAAAATAAATTAAGCTTTTAGTACTTTTTTATATTTATATAAATATAAAATAAAAATATTTTTATGGTATTAAGATATAAATAACGATCGAGTAATTTCAATTTCGTTTTAATATGCACATAATATATATATATATATATATATATATATATATATATATATATATATATATATATGCGTGTGTGTATGAGAAATGAATTTAGTAATTTGGTCTTTTAACATATATTTTATTATATGATGAAAATATAATAACAATTTAAGCAGTTTTTACTAAATTTAATTATGTTATTGTTTTAAAAATATAAAATACTTACTGATTTTTTTTATTAAATACAAATGAAGTGCACAGAAAAGAGTATCATAACAGAAGAGTTTTTTTTTTTTTTAAAAAGGTATAAATATATTATAGATCCTTATTTTTAAATCAGCGAGACGTTCGTTTTGCATTCATGATTCAGTTTAGATTTTTCCTCTCTTTGTGTGTAAAACAAATAATTATAAAAGCGCACCGAGTGAAAACAGATATAAATTCAGAAAGAAAATGAAATTTATAACTGAGCAAACAGAATTTACAGTCGGAGCTGTTTCATTTTTTTTTATATTCTTTTCTTTTTTTTACCCGTGTATTCATATGTACCCCGTTGCTATTCTGTAAATTTAACGTATTTAGTTTAGGTTGTAATTTATTCCAGATGAATAAGTGGTACGAACAGAAAAAGAATAATATATTACGACAATATAAAATGCAAAACAATGTTTATTTTATTTGCTCAAGTATCAGCCGGCGTCGTTCTAGTGTTACTTAAATAAATTATTTTTGCGTCGTCGTAAAACGAACCGTTACATCTAACGTTTGTTCCTTTCTATTCCTCTGCTTCCATCCCAAATAGGTCTTCTGAAAAATGACTATATGCTTCTCGAGTTTAATACAAACATGTTTATACAAATATATATATATATATATATATATATATATATATGTACATAAGCACGTATGTATCTATACAAACGTTCATACATACATGAACACATTATTTCTCATTTGCACACATTTGAGAATAACAGAGTCGGATTAAGATATGCACTATAGTATTAAATGATAAATTTACAACATTTACATGTTTAGAAACTTTCCACATAAGTGTAATTATAGAAACATTAGTTTAAAGACTCATTATATACGTAAATGAAATGCACATTGTATGTAAGTGAAGAATTAATTATGTTTGAAAAAAAGACTTCATTAAAGAAGAATGATCTAAATGTGTATGTGGTAGAATTATCTGTAAATGATATATAAGAAATAAAATGGGAATAAAATCTAATTTTTCAATTTTTAATAAAAATAGATAATAATTACAAGATAGAAATCAATCAGTATTTTTTTTACTACTTATTGTTTATAGATTTATGTGAATGTGTGGTGATTTATTAAAAAAAACAAGAATTCTACCTGTACTTTACGATTAACTTATTAATTATAAATTCGTTTCAAACAAAAATGCACGTATTTTCACATAGACTATTCATTTCCTATTCGCAATATCGTTCTGTTATGAAATTATTTCTAAATAGTAGATTTAATTAAAATCAGTTCTACTACTGGAATAAGGTTTTAATTCAAGTGTAATTACATTTATAAACTATTCAACTAATTAAGAAATCAAATAAAAAGATAAAATACTATTCAAATTGAATTGCACGGATCTGTATTTCGGTCCGTTCAAAATATTATTTCACAAATACTGTTTTCGTGTCGTTTAATTGTTCTTATATTTTGATATAAATTGGTTGAAACTTAAATTGTGTTATGAATAATTATTGAATGTGCTCTAAACGAATACAATTATGATTTAATTTATTTTTACAATAACTAAATTAATTATAAAAATCTAATAACTGAAAAACATTTATATATAAATGAAATTAAATTGATTTTATATTTTATTAGTACTGAATAAAATAAGAAATATATATTAGAGAAACGTATGAAACTTTTTAAATTAAATATGTTTATAAATGAAAGAAAGATATCTTTGTGTTCAATAATCTCAATTTAATCTCTTTTATATATTTTATGTTTTTTAATAAAATTAAGTTCAATTAGATAAAACGATTCGATTTTAAGTATTCAAAACAAACTCCTGATTTTTTAAAAAAATAATCGAGTATTTTTTCAAAACGAGAAAATGTTTTTGTTTAAAAAAAGATATGTATAATAAATTGAATATAACTGTATACATTCATTTTAAATCCAAACAGAAAACGAGATATGATTATTTAAAAGTTTAATTTGAAATATGGCCACATCAACGCAATTTCATATTAAAGAGGATGTGTAAAGATAATACATTCGTTCGTACATACGCAATACTAAAACATGGCACGAGAATAATAATAATGCGTCATTATTCCCATGACAAAGTTGTAACACACCTTTAGGGTTCCTCTTCGCGCCGCATCGAGCTTTATAAAACAACGGTGAACTTTTTTTTAGAATAACTCGGAATGTGTGTTTATTCATGTGAGAGTATCTTTGGGGTTATGATGTTTATTAGCTACTTTAAAGTATGGAAAAAGAAGAAATAATAAACAAAGGCGTATGTGTATACGAAGACTAGTCAACAAACATCATATTTAATGTACGTTGTATTTTATTTTTTATATGATATTTATTTTAAAATAAATTTTAATAATTAACAATATATATATTCGGCTTTTTTTAAATTAGTATAAAATAAAATCGAATGAATTTAACTCAATTAGACATACGTATTTTAAAACATTTTTTTGTAATAATCAGCTATTGATTTTTTTTTCAAAATATATTAAGGAGAATTTTTTTCACCTTTCTGGTAAAAAGAGAATTCCGCATCTAAAGAAAGACTCAAGTTTTTTTTCGATGAAATTATCTGTTAATATTTGTATTTCTTTAGAAATTTGAAAATGTGTGTCCTCTAAAGTGTGTTGCATCGATAAGAGTAGATGGTATTTATGCGTTTATGCAATACTTTTTTTTGATTAAATATAAAAATTAAAATGTGTCGAATCTGCTCTTCACTTTTTTTGTATATAGAATATATAAAATTTATTATAAAAATATTTTTATGCCCAAATTATGATAAATTTTCTTATCTATTTACGATAATAGTTAATGAAATATATTTAACTATTTTCTCTAATATCAAAATTAATCCCTAGCTACAAAATTTAATCGAGTACATTAAACAAGTTTACGTCCCAACTATAATTACAATAAGTTATAAACTTTATAACATACCCTGTGTTTAATAAAACTTTATAATCATATATCAGTTGTTAAATATGTGTCTTCGAGTGCACGGAATTCGATTCTCTCGTCGGCGTCTTGATAAAAGATTAAATTCCAATGTTCTGTCGAAAACTTTATACTTATGACACGCGAAAGTATTTTTAAATAAGGTGCAACTTTTGCATGATTCATGGACTCATACAATTATGTAATGTATTGTTGTTTTATTTGCATCTGTATCAAATTTCCTCGTAAAGTATTCGTCTGAAAGTTTAGTTTATCTTAAAGGATATTATTTTTCCATTTGAAATATAGTTTTAAATATTCAACGTTGTTTTCTACAATGAGTAATGGAATTGTGAAAATTGTCTCTAAAGAGTTTTATTGGAATAAAAATATTTAAAATGTAAGACAAAAATATATATATATTATGACACTGTAAATATTTTTAGAAAACATTTTAAGGTAAATGTTATTATAGTCAATGAGTTAAGTAAAAAATTAAATTTAAATACATATATTAATTGAATTGTAAAAAAAATATAAAAAAATATGTTAAAATATTTTCCAATTTAATTGATAAAAAATTATTCATTATCAATTAAAATACAATATATTACAAAAATGTAAAATATATGGAAAAATCTTAAAATCTAATTTCATAAAATATCATCTTTCGATATATTCTAATATTTCCTCCTTTTTAAATAACATGCTGGTAACTATTTTATTATTTTCATACGTATCTGAATATTGGCTATTATTAACCTACTAAAACTAAACAAAGTTGTGAAATAAATTCCATTATATTTTATATATTCGTTAAGTACTTACAAGCATGTACAAATATGTAGTTTGTACGTAGTTCGCGAACTAAATCAATTTCCTGAGTTTTCGCACGGTGTGCTTAATAATTAAGCAAACTTTACGTTCTAATGATGTAATAAATTTCGAGAAAAACATTTCGTCAGACTAGCCACGGCGAGCAACTGTCTTATTATATAATTAATTAGAACATTAAAGCGATTATTATAATGCTTTTAACAGCATCACATCGTCTAAAATAACAATTAAATGTTAAACATAATGAATTAGGCGTATTCAAATTAACTGAGCAGAAAGCACGAGATCTATAAGAAGGATAATTTCACCCTATCTTTAAACACTCGTAACGTTAACCTCGTTTAGCCTGTTCAAGTGGGCAATTTGGTCGATTATACCGTTTTATGTCAATGTATAACTTAATAAAACTTGTTAACTAAGATATCATGTACATATACATTCACACACAAATATATATATATATATACATATTTAAACTTGGTAGTTGCGTCCAAGTAATAACCGGTCTAACTTAATAAGTGCCCCATTAAATAATTAAATATAGTTATTGATGCAACTTCATTTAACTTGATTACAAAAGCTGATGCTAAAGCTGGAGAGTTTACACTTTAGTGAGTCTTTTCTTTTCGTTTTCCCTCGTATTTCTCTTTTTTGTAAAATAAAATTTCACGTCGTCAGTACACTTTGCGAAGTTTTTTAAAGAAATCAATATTTTGTTCTGAACGTATCTTTTATAAAATTTTATAAGTATATTGTATTTAAACAGCATTCTTCAAATAATTGAAAGAGATTACTGGTTGAAATATATTAAATAAAAAATATGAGACGTACGTTATTTTCTGTATTAAATTTTATACATATTAAATTTAAATGTAAATAGAAATATTATGGATTAGTAAACAAACACTTTTAGAATTGATTTTTTAAAAAAGAATGGTAAAGGAAATCACTTAGTTTGATCATTTAATATTTAAATATAAAAAGTTAATAAAAATAGAATATAAAAATTGTTCAGATTTTTTGACGTAGGAGTTTATTAATTGTAGAAATTGTATTTCTTATATATCTAATATAATTAATTTTAAATGTTTTATTTTATATTATAATACTACATAAATTAACAATTTTCTTATTTACGTTTGGTAAGTTGAATAAATTTCAATACTAAGGGTTCATTTCTAAAAATCATTCGAATAAATGTTTGAATTTCTGATAAGAAATATTTCTATTTTATTAATATATATATATATATATATATATATATATATATATATATATATATATATATATAAATGATCGATTCAAAAATAAATAAATATCTCTCTAATAAAAATTCCGAGCATTCTTGTTGACTAATAAAACGATCCTTTACTTACTAGAAGTGTACTTTCCGTCAGTAAAGTAGTACTTATATTGATCTTATTTCAAAGATATATAAGTCTTTTTATTGTCCTGTTAACACAATTCTCAAGTCTTGTCATGTGTAATCTGATTTTCCAATAGGGAGCGTGCGTGTATGCAGGCTGAGGGAACAGACGTTCATGGCTGTTGTATAGAGAAGTAAGAGTTACCATTAGTAAAGAAGTGTATTTCTTCTTTACGTTTTACTTTCTATTTGTCTGATTATTATACCCGCATACTGAAAAAGCATAATGACAAAGAAATTTTTCGAGAATGGAAGTTATTTCTTTTTCTAACGATGAACTTAGTTTCTGGTCTTTGTGTTTGATTTCTTTGAATTTAGTATTTTTCTTGATTGCATTTCTGATTTACATAAGTAGAATCAATATATATATATATATATATATATAATATTGCTCGAAAAATAGATCTTATTTGTTTTTTATTATTGTTATGAATATATTTTTTGAAATTTATATAAATAATTTCTAAATGAATTTACAAGTCTTTAAGGGACAAAATTTATAAAAAATCAAATGAATTAACATTTTTGTTTTGGTAGATGGATGTAAAATTATTTTTAAATATACCCTAGGTAAAGAAAAAATTTAAAAATGATCATTAATTGATTGTTAGGGTTTCCTATTTGTATTGTTTGTGTAAATTTCATTTGTAACATTCAGGTAAAAAAAACGTTATTAATACCAAAAAACTTGTTTCAGAATTTTAATCAATTTTTAAAAAAATTACAAAAATGTGTAATATTAATTAAAATACGTTTTGTTGTTTGTATTGTACGAATAAATTAAAACAGGTAAAAATATTTTAATTAGTTTGAAGATAAACATGCATATATATATATATATTTGTGTGTGTGTGTGTGTGTGTGTGTGTGTACGTGAGTATTTGTGCAAAGCTATTAAGTAAATGAGAAAACCTTTAAAATATCTAAAAATAATTTATATTTTAATACTGGAATTGAATAATGAAATTCAAGATTTTAAGCACTTATATTAAAATATTTCTAATTATTATGTGATATGACAAACATAAAAGCTGTATTGAAATAAATTAAATAAATTTAAATTTACAGATATGACGAATCGTAAGAAGTTTTATAGCATGTCATAAAATTTAACAACAAAACTGAATGAAATATATTTCTTTATATATATATATATATATATATATATATATATATATATATATATATATATATATATATATATATATGAGTTATTGTGATTTTACGTCTATGTCAAAGGCTATAAAACTTATAAAAGTCACTTAAATAAAATACGATTGAATATCTTAAATTCATACTAAGAGTTTTTCCAAACAAGTAAATGAAAATTTAAGAAATATTATCATTTTTATTGAAATTATTTTGAAAAAATGTCACTATTTTTTTGATATTTGAATATAAACGTCGATTAAATAAAAACATTGAAAATAATTTAACACATCACATACTCTTTTTTTGTCTTCGTACGAACATTTGTTATACACAAAGTCGTTCAATATCCTGTTAGTTCTGTGCTTATGTTTTTAAACGCAATTTATCAAAATTAATTTTGACATGGCAAACACACACGTTAAGCAAAAATATTTCTATATAGAATGAAAGCACACGCTTTCAATACATACCAGAAAATATATAAAACAGTTATACAAAATTACAAGATATTAGATCAGGAAATGCTATTGTACAGTATTTTGTTACATATATATATATATATATATATATATATATATATATATATATATATATATATATATTATGTTTGTATGGATGCGAGTTACATATGTACATCTATCTCGACAATATATGTACAACGTACCGGCTTGCATTCAATTTCCTCTCAGAAATGAACCCGCGTCAAGCGTTTGACAGCACCGTATGAATTTCAAATCAATATTTGTACAGGATGAGAGAGTGAGTGAGTGAGAGTCACATATTGATACATCTTTAGTATGTATCGTCGCCTGTGTAAAGAGGCACAATTACAAATGGTTTTGTGTATAGACAAAGAAAACAAACTATAAATATATTCACTAAAATCGATGTATAGGGGGAAAAAATTATATTTGTATATTATTAATATTTTTATAGTTAAAATAGAATTTAAGATCAGAAATGTTTAAATTCTTAATAGGAAAAAATAGTGAATCTCATGTAATGGTATTTACAGAAAATTCTGTTTGTGAGTATTTTGTATTGTCTTCAGATACCTTTTTCAGGTTTGAAAAACGATATTTTGGCTTATTACAAGCTTTTAATGTTACTATTTCGATGATCTGATTAATCAAACTAAAAAGATAAAAAAACTTTTTATTGAAATGATAAATAATAATTTCATACAAACTGGCTTTTTTTGATATCGTTCCGTGAGATTCATATTTTTTTTCGTAGACAATCAAATATTTAAACATTAAGTTAGTCATTGAATTCAATCGTCGATAAAACTGCAAGAATTTTTTTATATATTAGACAAAAATATTTTGATGCATAATTAATTTAATATTATTCTCAACAGGATTATTTTTAATCAAATGCTACTTTCATTTCTATTAATATAATAACATATGTATGTCAAAAGCAGGATAGCACAAATATACTTAAACAATGTAGCTTTTGAAAATAATACGATTGTATTAACTCTACGAATATGAAATGTTGTAATCTGTGTATCTTAAATTATTTGGGATAGAAACTCCGTTGTAAACAAATAACAATAACGAAGTGCTCGAATAACATTTCATCGAAAATAAACACATTGTAACGAAGTAAAATATGTTATGATTGTAACCAATCGATGTGTATGTTGTTTCAGTGTAAATTAATTTATGTTAAATATGCAAATAATTTAAATTTCTGTGAACAGAATTGTTAATGTGGTTAATAACACGTGTGACTTGACGCGTGAAAAATAAAAATATTGCAAATACATAATTTGAGATGTAACGAATTATTTATGTATCACTATTTAATTGAATCACATATTCGTATTACAATTTCAATTAATGTTTGTTTTTTGCAAGTTTAGTTGTCGTTTTATGTTAATGAATTGTTTTAATAAAAATATGTTGCTAGAATAAAAAAATATTTTATTGGATAAAGATTAAAATATTATTAATATAATAATAAAAAAAATCATTTAAGTTTAATTATTATTCTCATTATTTACTGTTATAGATTTTTGATTAAAAAATACAAGTAAATGAAACATTTTTGGTACTGAAATCAATTTAATACCATCCATTTTACTTGAAATAAATATTACTATATATTATTGTATCCAACCTACATTTCTACAGGTATATTGTGATCTAAAATTATCACATTTTCTACAGGTACAAGATATTTATATATATAGTTAAATCTCTTTTTGGATATTTTGTATTTACTCTCCTTTGTTGTAGTGGTCAATGACGTCAACATAAATATTTTCCACGAAGGATGTGGGTAGAAAAAACCATTTTGAAATGACTATTATTAATCTTTATATACATATATATATATATATATATATGTATAAAAATATATAATTGAGGATAGTCTATTATCAAGTTTGATTAAATTTGAACCATAAAACGTCGTTATTAGATATTTATATCACTTCGAATGAATTTCTAACTATAAAAAGTTTTATTCTATAAGGTTCAGACTATAAATTTACGAAAGTTTTTTTATGATAATATAATAATATTTGTTTGTACTACTCTATAATAAATTTCAGTGCTAATATTTTTTATATCGTGTTATATTACACTAGTATTTTATTTAGATTTTTTTATATTTTCTATACACTACATGATATGTTTGTGGTGAAGTTTATATTTTACACCAAGTTACAATGTATTATTATATTGGAAATGTACCAAGTTTTTTGTGTATTTATAGTGAAATTCGTGATACGGTTATATTTTTCATTAAAAAAGATATATTTTTTAAAATCTAACAATTGGAATAGAAAAATTGAAACTAAACTAGTAAAAGGAAACAAAAATGTTTTATTTACAAAAAAAATCTTTAATGTGTTATTTCTATTAAAAATTAATAATTTAGTTTCATTTCAATAAATTTATAAAGTAAGTTCTGTATTTAACTGTTATGTATTTAACATCATATATTTTTAATTTAATTATTTTCCATATTATATATATAACATATTAATTTTTACACAGATAATATTATTAATTATTAATTTACTGGTTATTTTTTTTCAAGCAATTTACCTTTTGTATAGATAATGATTCTTTAATTTTCTTTCTACAAGTACTCTGAACATTTCTAGGGAATTATTTAAAATATTAATTGGAATTATACAAGTGTACGAAATGTATAGTTATTTATCGATTTATTTACATTAAAAATTATTTACAAAAGAGAGAGTTTTTGTTTTGTAGATTAATTCAATTAATTAAACAACTTATTATTGTATTATTTAGTAAATTCGAATATTATTCATTAACTTTTAATTATATATATATATATATATATATATATATATATATATATAACATATTAATTTTTACACAGATAATATTATTCAATTATTAATTTACTGGATTTTTTTTGAAGCAATTTACCTTTTGTATAGATAATGATTCTTAAATTTTTTCTCTACAAGTACTCTGAACATTTCTAGAAAATTATTTAAAATATTAATTGGAATTATACAAGTGTACGAAATGTATAGTTATTTTTTAGATTTATTTACATTAAACATTATTTACAAAAGAGAGAGTTTTTGTTTTGTAGATTAATTCAATTAATTAAATAAATTATTATTGTATTGTTTAGTAAAATAGAATATTATTCATTAACTTTTAATTACATATATATATATATATATATATATATATATATATATATATATATATATATATATATGTATATAGTATAGTACAATTTGCTAACATTTGAACAGAGAAATTCAATTTGAATTGCTGCATACATAGAAAGTAATTAGTATTGATAATATAACATTTAATGTAGTTTTAAGACAACCGCATACGAATTAATTTGTGCTTCGAAACGTGTGACTGAAGTCCCTCAAGATTCGACTCTACTGTCCAATCGAATTATAGTCAAATAATAGATTTAGTCTAGTCGTATACTTGGAAAATGAATTACAGGAAAACTTGTTCTCGAATTATATATCTTCGGGTATAAGTAAGACTACGTGCGAGTATGAACATTGGAACAAAACTGAAAGACATCTTCCATGCTCATCTGATCCGACATTTTAAGACTATCATTTATTCTGATCTATACACAATTATATTATAGAGGAAAAATTAAATTCTTATTAAAAATGAAATTATGTATCGAGGCCTAGTTTTGGATTTAGATTAATATGTTTTAAGAGGATAGAATAAATAAATTTCCTAAAATATTGAATAAAGAAATTATGAAAGTTATCAAATTGATTAAATAAAAAAGGAAAAGATTTTTTTACTAATCAAACATATATATATATATATATATATATATATATATATATATATATATATAATCATTATAAAAGTTATAAAAGCCTATATTAGACCATTTCTGAACGAAAAAAAATCACTGGTTTTTCTTAAAACTTTTTTCAAATTTTTTTCTGTCTACGACTAATTTTATCCAACCCTCCACTATAACTTCATCTTTACCATATTTCACAATTTTATCCCTCTATCTTTGGTAGGATTTTTATCTTGATCTTTTGGTCACTATTTCATAATACTTTTTGTTTATGTAATATATTCCCTTTTTGCTCTATATCCTACTTAAATCCATCTTATTGATTTTATATATATATATATATATATATATATATATATATATATATATATATATATATAAATGTAGTAATATAAAAACTAAATTAGCTATAGACTTATGAAAAGGATAGAATTTTCTATTTCATCCAATACTCTGTATTACAATTTCTCATGGTTTCATCATTCAAAATTAGAGTGTTTATTATGATAAGTTTTTGAATTAATTGTATTTTATTCGACGTGTTATATTTGTTTAAGAGCTTCAATTAATTTGTGTTCAATTATAGGAACAAAATTATACAAACAGGGAATTTTAGATTAAAATACGATATTAATTGTCAATTACGTTGATGGATATTTAAGCAATATCTCAAGTGTAAGACAAATACTCAACAGTCCACACTTGCATAAACCACATCGCTGCACACATACACACATAAGATTATACATTAATTAAATCAAAATGCACACGTCAGTTGTTTATATTATCAGTATGTGTTACTGTTAAACAGTGAAGTGTCGCTGTGCGTGTAGGTGTGTACACAAATGGAAAATCGCTCTAGCATAAGTAAGCGGTAAGCAAGCAGCAGCAGAGGCAGCGTGCGCGATGGTTACACGATGGAAACCGGATAGAGTTTTTAAGAGTTTGTTTATGTATAACGGGAAGCGGATGTTCAAGAGGGAGCAGATGTGTTTGACGTTGAGCTCGAGTTACGTGCAAAACGTGTATGTGTGCGCGTTTGGCTGTATGCGTTGCGGTGGCTCCAGAGTGCCTCCGCTATGTATGTGATGCCGCACCGATGATGTTGTGCGCTGTCCGCACGTACCGCACGTTCGAGCTTTGAATTTAACGGACAGTTATACTGTAAATGTAGGTGGTACGTATTTGTATTGTGTGTGGTAAGCATAATAACAGACGCCGCACAAGGAATTATTATCGATTGAATTTACTATATAACAAATAGTTTACTGTTGAATAATCAATTTCAATTTCGATTGAATTTATTATCCGATTTATAAAATATCATAACACTTAAAATATTTCAATCATTGTTAATAATTATTATTTTTGTTAATTTCTAATAATATTAAATCAAGTATGAGACTCTTTGGACGACTGTGTATAAAATAAAAAAATCAAAAAAAGTTATTAATGGTAAATAGACATTTCAGAATGGAAATTTTTAGTGAAATAATAGAACAGTTTGGATAAGAGAGTAGACAGAAATTGAGTTGTCAATTGGATTGAGATAAGATTATGTTGTCAATTAAATGAAGAGTAAAAATGCGATTGAATGTACTTTTATTCGATTTATAACTAAAAATAAATTTGTTCTTTACTTGTACATTATGGAAATGTGGAAATACATCCATCAGATTGAATTCAATAAATGGTTATGATATTAACACTAGAACTACCGATGTTAAATATATACCTAGTTTTACCGCACTCGTCAAATTGACGTATTTTTGATCATGGCTTTCATTTTAACTTTTCACTTAGTTTATGTAAATAAAAGAATATAATTTAATAAAAACAACACTTAATATAATAATTCATTAATTATTAATACAAAAACACTTTCTATTTGCATTTATATTATAGCACATTTGATATGTATGGAATAACTATGAATCACATATTTTACAAATACATGTTATCTGTGATGAACACTTGCCACAAACATATTTGTCAGTTCGTAAGCGAACAACTCCTCTCGCTTTTTTTGTCGAAACGAATGAATCTCATAATTTCCGAAAATCTATTTCTACTTATAGTTTCGACAAAGAAAGAAGGTCCCCAATTTTTTGGACCACAAATACGATAACTTCATGTTTCTTGCTTCGTAGGCTCCTCGAGCATACAAAATGGCTATAAAAGCATATAATTCGTCCATAGTAATTTTCCAATCGTTCTGTAAAATGTTTCTGGCCTGTAGCTCAGTGCAAGCTTTTATGTGGCTCATAATTCTATTATCAATTATAAGACGAAATACACTACTAACATTACCGAGCATAATGTTTCGCTTCACATAACCAGTTGGGCCCGAAGTATCCTTGAATATAGTATGTAATGGCAATCTACCAACACAACCATTCCCTAATTCTTCCCATTCAGTACCGTCGACAGCAATGTCTTTTTGCTGTCTTGGTTCGGTTTCTGTTTGGCTATCCGATTCAGTATCTGAACATATTCGCAATCGCTTACTGCGTTTGTGGCTATTTTGGGGAATTTCATCTTCACTCCTTGAATCTTCACTTTCATATTGATCTTCTTCACTTTGTTCAATATCTCGTACTTCAATTTCATCCTCAGCTTCTTCAGAGTCTGAAAAATCAGTTTTATTTTCCACGCAAGATATGTCTAAATCATTATTACTTGAATTAGTATCCGAACTGCCTTCATTTATACCAGTGAGTTCTTTGAATTCTTCGAATAATTTTTTGGTTCCTGTAAATCGTTTCATTGTTGTTTAGGATTTACAAGAAATAAATTTGAATTTTTAATAAAAATATGTTCATACTTTTTTCCCAGATTGGACTTTTCACAGATTACACTTTGCACCAAGAACTTTATCACATTAGAAGTACAACTGATAATGATTGCAACCTATTTTTCATATGAAAAATGTACCTAAATTTTTTCCAGGAAATGTCTGAAAGCGATATATGTGTATGCAAGGATGGACATCAATACGTATTTACATTCACTTGAATATAAATTATTATACATTTTGAGATTGCTAATGTCGTCAATTTGACGTGTCTTGGTATAAATAGGTATAAGTTATACTAATTATGGAAGTTAAAGTAGCTAAGTGGAAATTGAATAGGAATATTTAATTGTTCTTATATTTCATTAAAAGTCGTCATAAAATTCTAGAACAATACATAAATCATATCGAAATTTTTAAGCACGAAATTTGAAAATCGTCAAAATGACGCTTTTGGTAGTTCTAGTGTTAAAGTTACTTTTTGTGGAAATATGCATTTAAGATTTTTAGAAAAGCTGATAATAGGTTCTATTTTAACAGAAGTACGGTTTCATGGAAAGGAAAAATGACAAAAAAATAAATGATTTAAAATTGATATTAAAACTATTGAGGAGGCAATAATTATCGATCATTATTAAATATTGAAAAAAAGATTTCTGTATGAAAAACAAACATTTCATATTAAAAGATAATAAATATATATCAAATAAATATTTTTTTAGAAAAAGTAAATTCAATTATATATATAGCATGTGTGTGTATGTGTACATTTGTGTTGGTAAGTTATAGAATATTTTATGTTGTTAAACTAGTTAAAAACTACCCTGTTTCACATATTAATATAATATACATTTATTATTGTTTACATATATATATATATATATATATATATTATATACATGTGCGTGTGCATATTAATATGAATATGTGATTGTACGTATGTGAGGGATAATAAGAAAATGAGCCAAGTACCCATGGGATATAACCTACTCTCTGTTTCTGTATACATGAAACTAATGTCAATGACGGCATTCACTACCTGTTGTAAACAGGATTAAAGTTTAATGTAATTCTGTTGTTTGTAATATAGTTGTCAGTATTAAAAGC
Organism: Neoneuromus ignobilis; assembly: GCA_029203775.1. Classification (NCBI taxonomy): domain Eukaryota; kingdom Metazoa; phylum Arthropoda; class Insecta; order Megaloptera; family Corydalidae; genus Neoneuromus; species Neoneuromus ignobilis. Next base: position 16,174,077 of record CP092096.1, on the reverse strand, counting down.
TTCGTAACTAGATGATTGTCATCTAACAAAAAAAACAATGCACACCAACACTATTCAATATACAAAAAATGGTATGGGTAGTGGAAGTTAATTACCGTACATTGTAGTAATGTTATAACAGGAATAAAAACGAATTCGATTTAAAGTTGAAATAGATTAGGATTTTGAACGATTTAAATGATGTAATGAATTTTTTTTTATGTTATACGTATTTAAAAAAGATAACAAGAAAATTCAAATAAATATAAAACATTTCCTACCTTTATGTAGCTCTCTGCAAAGCTTAGTTGATGTTCGAACTAACTGCATTATTTCTTTAAGCTGCTGTTTGTTATAAAATATAACCTGTAACGATATAATTTGAATTTTTTAAAATGTTAACACATATAAAGAAATAATAAAAAATAAAATTTAAATAATACTGTCTAATATATACAATGAAAAATTAAGAAATTAGACCAATATTTTTTTATAAAATAAAATACTTAAAATATAAATTAAAACTGTGAAAAAATGAATTTTTGATTCGAGAAAAAGGTAATTAATACAAAATTACCTTTTTTGGAAATTTCAAAACTTTATTTATAAATAAAAACATAAAATATTTCACAGGTGGCAATACAATTATCATCTTACTGCTATCATTATATTTATTTCTTTTTTATATCTATATATTTATATTTAATATATCAATTCAGCTATATTCAATGTGTGTAATAGAGTAGATTTTTTCTCATTTATTTATTTATACATACATTAATCCATTCCATTAAGTATTTCATTTTTTTTTTACATTTAAATTATGTACAATGAAAGCCAGATCGTAGTGGTTTGACTTTAAGTTACATTCATTTAGTGAATATTTAATATAATTAAGTATATTATATTTATTATAATAGAGATATACATTTATTTACCAATTTACATCGAATATAAAAATATGTTATGTTTTTTTTTCGTAACTCGAAATGTATTTTTTGCAGATTCGATTAAAATTATTTTTTATATATATTTTTTGACTCATTTCAAAGCGATATTTATTTTACTCAATATTTATTTTCAGAGATCGATCATTTTTTGGACAAGATCTTTCAACCATAATTTCAATATCTAAGTTAGATTTGGTAATGAAAATGTAACTATATTTCCTTTATTAAAAATATGTATTAAATATTTGAGCTTTATATTATAGGCAATAAAAGTCATTCGATGAATAACAAACTGTTTCTTGTTTTTTCCCTCGATTAAATTATTTCAGTCTTGTGATTTGACAAAAGGTGTGTCTGATTTGTTGTGTATTAATTAACAGGAAATATGGAAAATTAATACATGATTACAAAATGACATTATATGGATTTCTTATTAGAATCCTTATTTGAAATAAACTATTTTGTACATAAAGTAGATTATTATGGGTATTTTTTAATATTGGTATATATTATTTTTTTCTATTACATGTAAAGAAACAATAAATTCTGTTGATTTAAATAGAAAATTTGATATCATCTAACTTATTGTCATAATTTTTATATTTAAATGAAATCGACAATAAACTAGCCTCAAATTGATTCTTCCATAAATTTGTTAGGAAATTGTAAACGATAATCCGGTTCTATCAAAATGAAATATGGCCGATATCTCTGACGCAATATCGCTTTAAATTGAATATAAAAATTGTTTAAACAATTTTTATAAAAACTTGAATACATCTCATGTAATATACTGGTCATTTTTATAAGTCAACTTTCAACGAAATTTCAAAAACATATCTATATATATAATTTTTTTTAGTTTCTTTAATAATTTTATACGAATTCTTTCATGAAATATTCATACATATCATCGTTACTTCCACTACATGTATGTACTTTTTATATACGTATATACATATATATATATATATATATATATATATATATATATATATGTATATATTGTATACATTTTTTTGTTCCTCTCACAACCACGTTATGTGCAATATATTCAAAAAATATGTCGACATGACCACAATTTTTTTGAATCACAAATTAGTTTTGTTCTTTTTTTACTATTTTTTTTCTTCTGACAGACGTTTATTATCGTCTGACTTTATAAGAATCACAACGCATAAATAGTATTTTATAAAAGTTTCATTTTGACTCGAGCAGAAATATAAAAGACTATAATAACAACACACATTGAGTTTTTCTTTCAAAAAATCAAAGTTACGTACAATGATAAATACATACATACATATGTATATTTATCTTAGTTAAAATGGGATTTATCAAACAATATAGAATTTAATTTAATAAATTGTATATTTTCATATCAGTAAACAATTAGAATATTGATGATTTATTTCTGTATTTGAATAAAAAATTAAAAAAATATCAGTATTGTTAAGTATAAATAGATTAATAATAGAATTTAATTATAAATTTATAAGTACGTAAAATTGATTTTTTTATATCACATTATAATACACGAAAAACTGAAAATGACATATATATATATATATATATATATATATATATATATATATATGTATATATATATATATATTATTTTGTTAAAACGCACAATTTATTGAATTATTTAAAAATATTTTCATGTAGTTTATTTCGAAAATGTTTAATACATAAACTTTTAGCAAAGTCTAGAATAAAAGCCATACATCAGTTCGTTTACAAATTTTCTACGTATTTAACAGGTTCGGACTTATTATATGCGTCATATATCATTCACAAATATATTTTTTGTAATTTAAATATTACTAACTTCATACAGTACAAGTCTTGTATAAGCACACTAGTAAAAATTGAATTTGATTATCAAAATCAAATTCTTTTATGACAGATCGTTTATTTATTATTTTGTTTATAAAATAATCAATTATTTTCACTTTGATGAATATATAGATCTTTTTCATTTTATAACTACCTGTTTCTAATTTGCATAAATCAAAAAAATATTAATTGTAAATCATATATAAATTTGATGTTTTTATAGATTTCTAATATTTGAAAAGAGTTGATAAATTGATATAAAAATAAATATTAATATTAATTCGAAAAAAGAATTATTGATGCACAATACGTTTTAACATCTACTGTTTATTTATGAAATAAATTAAAAACCAAATAGAAAACATTAAAACACAATATAGAATTATAACAATAACTATTCACCAACAAAATTCGATCATTAAATTATATGATTTTAATATACCGTAATGTTTTCATTGGATTTTATTAGTGATACGTTACGATGATTGCATTTTGAAAATTTAATTTGATCTCACACGATTATGATTGCGGAATAAAATTAAAATAGATCAAATAATAAATAAAATGGAAATAATTATCGTGTTTATTATTGTAGTTATAGATTTAGTATAACGTTGCAATAGTTTATAATAAAATTCATTGAAAATATATCGGTTAAATAACGATACATAATAAAAAAGCATACAGGTGTATACGTTTCAAATATTTCTTCTTTTATTTAAAATTTTCATTTAATTGTATTGGCAATTAGCTTTGAAAATTATTATATTCATGGGAAAACAAAATATTGTTGTATTAAATTTGACTAATGAATAATATTTTTTATGAAAAGGTTCATTGATGTTTGTTTTGCAAATTTTGATAAAATATTTTATATGAAAAATCAAATATTTTTGACAAGAATTTCGAGATAAACATTATGAAATTGATTTTATTTTAAGTTTGAATTCTGATAAAGTTGAATAAAACTTTCTTATATAGAGAAATACCATTACGTATAGAAAAACATTCTATTACGATTTTTATATATGCAATTGCTTTTTTATTTTTTTAAATAATGGATATTTTCGATTAAAAATATTGATTCCATTAGTATTATATTTTTTTGTGAAAAGAATATATGATGTAACAATGTATACATTTTAATCACCATGTTTGTTATTAAGAAATAATTATTTTTTTAACAAAAATAATACATATTTCAGAACAAATTTATAAATAAAAGAAAATACATGGATTATAATAAATTCTTAAACAAACATAAAAAAAATGTTCACCTTTGAAAAAACGATTTTCGTTCTTCTACATTGTTTTAAAAATCCATTGGACGACAATGAAAATTAAAAGAGTTTCAAAGAAGCACACGACCGTATCAAATATTTAAACACAAAATAGGTTTACTGTTATACAAATTGTAAATCTTTTTTTACGAATATTTTTTCACTAAATTTCATATAAACATTTTCGAGTAATACGTTTTATGTGTTTTCACTGTATCTCTCTGTTTAAAAATTCATAAATGTGAACAATGTACACATTACGTTTATATTTTATGTATATTCCGTGTTATATGGGCGTAACATATTCTTATAATAAAACTCCTTGTGACAGTTTTCAACTCAATTTTTTTCTAAACTGAATATAAATAGTATGGCCGACGTTTGTATCATTACGTAATTTTTCATTTACCATAAAATACGTCATATCTATTTATTTGTTTGTTTGTTTTTCGTTCGTTCGTTCGTGTTGAGTTGGGAATTTTTAGGAAATTTTATAATTATATAGTTTTATATTTTATTTCATCCTGCAGTCGCTGTGAACGGGTACTGTATTAGAGATTTTGTTAACGTTTGCGTTTATGTTTTGAATTGAGTTATAAATGTTTTAACACACATTTTATTTCAAGCGTAAACGGGTTAAAGAAATTATATTTTAACACACATTATATTTTAACAACACAATTTATGGCTGAATAGATTGATAAAAAAATTAAAGAAAAATTCTTAATATTATTTAATTAGCTTTTTATATATCTATGTACTTTTTTATTTTTCGAGTATTTATATCATTATTGTTTGTTTTTTATATGAAAATTACACATACACGTTACACTTAGTATGAAATTAATTTGAGTATTGTTTTATAGAAAACACAAAGCTTTTTTTAATTATATATATATATATATATATATATATATATATATATATATATATACACACACGAGTAAATGTAACCATTTAAAAATGTAAGTAATAATTGAACAATATCATTTACTAAAACATGAAAATTGATAAGAACGAAGAAAATAATTTGTGAAATATTTGATTAAAAAAATTGCGAATTAACAAGTTTTACACACACGAATTATTATTTATAGTAGTAAGAAGATTTGAATGAAATTTAAGATGTATGCATGTTTTACAGTCGTGTAATTTTTTATTGGGAGAATATATGTACCAAAAATTAAGTTTGGACCCTTGTATATATATTTTTTAATGAACGTTAATATTAATGAAAATGTTTAATAATGAATTTCGTGTAATTTAAGTCATTAAAATTATATGAACTTAAATGTTGTTATCAATGTAAGGTTGATTAGTTCATAATTGATAAAAAAATTTCTTTAGTTTTGAAAAATCATTTTTATATTCTAAACATAATTAAAAATTTCTATTTAATAACTAATTAGTAATAGTGTGTTTTCGGAATAGGCAGTAAAAATTGAATGTTTGAAAATTAGACCTTTTTGTATTAAGGCTTAACACCACTGTAGAAATGTCAAAAAATCAATTTTTTTTTATTGGCTTAAAATATACTTGAACCTTTTAGAATATAATAAAAAAGGTTTTATTCTGAAAAAAAAAATTTCTTTTGAAATTTCGGGACTTATACCTGTCGTCTTCGGCCGCTCCGAAACGGCCGATCGAAACTTTAAATTGATTTTTCTCGAAACGACTTTTTCTCAACGGGCACGCAGCATAACTTAAACAGTTTTTTTCCAATCAATTTGAAATTTTAATCATGATTTTATTATTATATTTCGCAGTGAATCACGTAGGGGATTTTTAATAAATTGATTTAAACAATTTTTATAAACAAAAACGTGCCCTTTTTTTATGAAAATTGAAATTTTTTTTTCAATTCGCTGCCAAATTTACAAAAATCAATATTTTCAAAATCCCCTACGCGATTCACTAGCTATTGACATCAAGAATAAGTGGAATTTTTTTTTTTGTTCCAAGTTCAAGTGTGCGACAATTATGCTGCGTGCCGCGGAGCGCTTCCGATGAAAGGAGCCTCGAATTATTGGCTCTAAATCAGCCATTTTGTATTTTTTTTATTTTATATTTTTAGTCAATATAGTATAATGTTAGATCAATAACGTATCAAAATATTTTTTCTTTCCAACTTTCCTTTCCATTCAAAAAAAATTCCCAAAAAAACGCTTTTTTTTCGCGATTACAGTGGTGTTAGGCCTTAAAAATAATCTAGTCTTAAAAGAATTTTTGGTATATAATAAAATTTTTGAATTTTAGTATTTGTAAATCAATTTGTTTATAATATAATATAGTATTTAATTGACAGGAATTTGAATTTTTCAATAAAAAATAGATGGTCGATTAATATATTGAACTTTTAATTTTAGAAGCAGGTTTACAGTTGGTTGAATTAAAGATGAAAAATATTTTTAAATGTTTTGGTAATTTTTTAAACCGTACTTGAAAAGTGGATAGAATTGATCAATTAATATAAAAATTATTAAACTTTTTTTCAAAGAATTTTCTTCATTTTTATATTTTTAAAATATTTGAAATAAGAGAATTTAAAATGTATTATTATTCGTTCTGATTATTATTTTTATCATTATATATATATATATATATATATATATATATATATATATAATTTGAAAAAAAACATTTTTATTTAAGTATTATTTTTTTTGATTAACCGAATAAATTTTATTGTAAAGAAGATAGAAGAATTTAAGAGAGTATTACAGTATTTATAATATGGTTACATTTATATATATATATATATATATATATATATATATATATATATATATATATATGACTAAAAATGGACTTATAGATAAATTTCATATTTATATATTATATATACTTTTGGCAGAATTACGAAAAAATATATGTTTATTTTTTTATTTTCGTACGTTTATTTAATAAAAATTATTATATATTTTGTATATTATCAAACTAGCTTTAAAGAACTAAAATTGAGACATCTCAAATCGAAGTAAAATTTTCTTGTAACTGGAAGCGTTACACTTATATATATTTATATATTTAAACATATTTTGTGATCACAATGAATACGTTAGAAAAATCACATGTACAGTTTATGTATATATATGTATATCTTAATATTAAAAAATTCAGCAAAAATCACGTCTTTTAGTTTTCGTACTTATTTACGGATACACACACGTTATTGTATAGTTTTCAGTTAATTAATTCATTTTACAATATTTAAAAAATGAAACAGATGTGTTGAAAACGTAACGAACAAATCATCGACAGTAAATTATTAGCGATATAAATGGAATTAATAGGGCGAACGGGCTTACGGATACGACGATTGGTGCGTGCGATGCGAGGGCACTTGCTGCGGTCTCCAAACATTGTCTGTATTCTTGGTAATCGACACGTGTAATCGCACAGAAATGTGTGTGTGCACAACTTGGTTCGCAGCCTCCATCGCTGGGACTTACGAATAAGTTGACGGAATTCGCAACGTAGTATCTACAACAATATATTTGTGCAATACATAGATAATTCGATAGAATTCGTAAGAAAAATTAATTATATGCTTATGAAAGATAATTGATTTCAATCGTAGAGGGTCTATAGTACAATCATTTACTTGGAAATGTTATTAAAGTTAAATTTCGGTGAGAATTTAAGACGATTGTTTCTAGTGAAAGATGATATGTGTGCTTTACAATTTTAACACCTTAGATTCGAATTCAACACACGTAGTTTGATGTCGAATTAAATTAGAACTGAATATAAATTGGTGGAACAGGTTATTTAAGAGTTGGAGATATTTAAATTTCGTATCACACACAATATATATATATTATTGGAAGATATTTTCTAACGAATTTTATTTAATAAATTCTCTTCCTTGCGTTCATGTCATCGAATTTAATAATTTCAGTAAGAAATAAAATTTGAAAAATAAAAGAGATTTCAAAAAACATCACACAAAAAATAGATCAAAACATTGGAAATATACATTGTAAAAGAAGTACTATATAAGATATATACACATTTATTAATATTATCAATTAATTGATGATCTGATAAAAATGTTATATTTAACAGCAAAAATTTCATATTGTTTGAATAGAATACAATTTGAGATTTATGAGATCTATGTGGCACTGAATATACTAATAAATGTTTTTAATGCTAAAAAAGTTATTTAAACATATAAATAAATATTTGGTAAATACTGAATGTAAATAAAATATATTTCTTGGTCATCATGCTTGTTTTAAAAAAATAAAATGGAGTTGTTGGATTATTAAAAAAATAGTTATCTAATATACATATTACAATAATTAGTATTTTTATTTTAGATAACTAATTTAATAAATATTTTTAATTATTTAACAGTTTATATGAAGTGAATATATATATATATATATATATATATATATATATATATATATATATATATATATCATTTTGAAATGGATTTTGGTAAAGGGACTATACTCCAAATATACTGAACTCTGGCATGACCATTCTATTTTATGTTATCAAAGTAATTTTATTGTACGTTTTCATACTTTATGGGTAACTGTACAGATATATATTTTGATGTCGTTCACATATGTACTATATAGGGTTTGTGAAAGATTATAGTTGAATCTTTCAGAGATTATTCGAACGTGAAACATATTTTTTGTAAATTTAGTATTATTTAATTTTGGTTGTATTTTGGATAAATATTTATAAAAGATGAAATTTCATCTATTTCATCATGGTATATAAAATAAGTACTGACTTTTATACGAAATAAATAAAAATAATATGAACAATATATTATTTATAATAAGACATAAATTATTTTAATTTTGGAAAATGGACTAGATTTTAAAACTCTGCCATTTGATTGGATACAACCACTTATATTCAAATAAATTGCTGAACAAACCTGAAAGGGTAGATCGACTTTGTTAATAATGGTGTGTTATTAGTTTAGTACAAATAATATATAATAGATGATAAAAATTTAATATTTTTATAATTCATAATTATAAACTTTAATTAAATTAAGTTATTAATATTATGTGTTTTGATATTATAGAAATTCCAGGATTCAAAAAAAGTTATTATATGGAAAAAATGAGTGGTGCTTAGTGTTTAGTTAATTATGATTTGGATAAATAGTTCAGAGTTAAATTATTTTAAACTGAGTAGTATGTATGAAGAAAACTTAAAGAAATTTTTTTAAAAAAATGATAATTTTAGTAAAAATCATAATCCCCTCACTGTATTATGTATATATATATATATTTAACGTGATAGAATTTTAAATTGAATCCCTATTGAAATTTCTATCTAACCTAAAAAAAAATCACTTTTTACATATATATTTATCTGTATGTATATATAATGGTATGATAAAGATGTTTTTTAGGTTAGTTAGAATTTTCGATGAGGATTCAATTTAAAGTTCTATCACGCTTAAATTTCTTTCTCTCTCTCTCTCTCTTTACACACACATATATATATATAAATATATATATATTTATATATATATGTAAAGAGTATATAAATATATATATATTTATATATATGTCAACAAAAGAAGCAGATTTTTCTATCTTCAGTTGAATGAAAATCTCTCCCAAAACGGTCTGTTTCTTTTTAATTTTATTCCTAAATGAGGTGTTTCCCTATGTCTACCTCATTTACCCACAGGACTTTTCTCGGACATTTTTCTATTTTAAGGGCTTTCAATAAATAATTTTTGTTGTCTTTTGATAGACTTTTCTTTTTTTATATAACTGTACCATTTTTATTTAAATTATTTCCTATTGTTATAACATCTGTAACTTTAGTTTTTTCAAAAAAATTATCTTTTTTTTTTGTATTTACATGCTATTTTCAGCATAAATTTTTTCATGCTTTTTGTATTGTATAGAGTAGTTGAGTTATTTTGAATTTTAAGCATATGTTTTATTAATATAAATGAGAACAAGAGGGATGTATAACATAAAAAAATACTCGGATTTTATAATACGAGAATTTATTCCTAATTGATATTTATTTTTATTATCTTGTTCATTTCTTCTTATTCTGTGTAATAAGATATATATATATATATATAAAACAGAGGGAGAAATAATGTTTTTCTCACAGATTTGTTCAATTTCAATCCAACATCCATTTAACTATTCCGTAACATCGCGTTCTTTTTCCCACGAATTGACTCGAAAGCTATCAAAACGGTATGATTTGATATTGTGCAACTGTTGTAATACTATGTAAGATATAAAAGTGGCTCGGGTTCACACATAAACGTAGACCTGTTCGAGCGTAAATAAAGGCTGTGGACTTTTATGTGTCACTGTGTCGCTTACAAGCGAAATGTCAATTCTTTTGTTTCCGAAAATGAAATAAAACATCACATGATTTTCCATTATAAAAGGAACGAGAAAGAATTAGATATTTAATTATGTGAATATATCGACTGGAACTTTTTTCCGTTCTAAATTGTGTTTTTTTGGAAGAGCAGTAATGAAATGTGATAATTTAATCAATAAAATATAACTATTGTTCGTGTCATGAATTTTCATCTTCTTAGCTATGATTAAAATTTGTTTCTCTCTCTCTCTCTCTATATATATATACATATATTGGACAATTTAATTAACATTATATTTATAAGAAAAGTTTTTTAAGTAAAAAGTTTATATTTTCGATAAGTTTAGTGTTGCAAAATTAACTACGTTTTTGACATAAAAACGAATAAGTATTTTTTTTAAACTGAATTGAATTAGAAGTTAGTGTATTGGAAATAAGAACAAATATATATACATATATAATACTTTTTAAAAAAATATGTTTATTAATTTTGAAAAAAAATCAGAAATATTGTATCGTATAATTTTCGTTTTAGTTTGTAAATAATTTTTATTTGAATTATTTATAAATATACGATTTTTTCCATAATCCCATGATTTTTTAAATTATATCTCTGAATTATTCAATAGTCTGATATTTATTTTTACGATGTTATAGATTTCCATAAAATAATTATATTTGGTCATGTTATGCTTATTTGCATAAATGTGTAATCGTTATCAAAATATGTAATTTGTTCTTTTATCCAGCTGTCGATATATATATATATATATATATATATATATATATATATATACATATTAAATATGCACGTATACATTTTATAACCATCCGCATTATGTTTTATTAAATTTGGTAGTAAACATCAAAATGATAGACTGTTTAAACACATGACGTTTGAATATTTTCATTGAATTAATGTATCACATTCTATTTAATAATGGTAATTTCTGTGGAATATTAGACATTAATAGATAAATATGATCCTATTAGTAAATACAACACACAAAGTATACGTTATTGTTATAATAATTCGTTATGAAAACTAATATTTTTAAATGATTTTGTATGATAATTATTTAAAAATTATTTCAGATGTGTTGTGGAAATTATTATGATTCATATTTTATGTACATTGTTGAACGAATTTGTTTTAATGACTGTTATAAATTTTACATATATTTTTTTTAAAAAAAATAAATTTGTTACTGTTTTCATAAAACTGAACTTAAAATATTCAAATAATTTTATAATTGATGTTGGATTAATTAAAATTTACAGCTTTGTAATTTTGTTGTTTTTATATTTCATATTTGAGTATTAATAACGCGAATGATAAAAAATCGTCAATAGAGAATTGAAATACGTTGACTTTTTAAAATTACATTGTGAAAATATTTCAATTTCAATTTAAATGCAAAAATTATTAAATGTTTTCTTACAACATACCATATAACTATTTTAAACAAAAAGAAAAACAAACGTTTGACATTAATGAATGAAACTGTGTTAATAGAATTAACTAACGTACCTTGAAAATGCCAAGTTATCATCGGGATTTGACTGCGTGAACTTGTCAGCAAGGTTATGCAAAGTCATCGATGTCACATGGTTCAAGCCGTAATAAGATGTCAGATTATAAGCGGCTGCCCATTCTGTCGGCCAGTCGGATTCGTCGTTCGAGTTCGCCGTCGTTAAATCCAAATAAAATTGTGTATAATCGAGTACCTTGAAAAAAAACATACATCTATAAATTAACCTCATTTGAATATTTGTTATATAAACGTCTGTATTAAATGTTAAATGGAGCTCGTTAGTTCTTATTTATTTATTTTTAAAATACAACAATTACAATATCAAACCTAAACGGCGATCGTTTAACTCTAACGAATTACATTAAAAAATGTCAAGTTCAAAAACATACTCGTGTAATTTATTAAGAAGGACACAAAAGAGATGTCTAGTTTTTTATTCGCGTGTAAAATAAAAATTAAATAAGTTGAATATAAATATGTGCGTGTAACGTAAATATTACATATTAAATACAGAATAATAATTCTGTAATAAATATAGAAGTCAGGTTAATATATACATATATATATATATATATATATATATATATATATATATATATATATATATTAATATGCAAATGAAAAAATTAAGTTTGGTACAAATTTTATCACATTACCTGTCCTGTATCTGTATCGAATTTATACAGACGAAGACCCGGGTTGTTCGCTCCACCGGAAATTCTTCGAGGTGTCACTGCAGGTGCCATCATTATCCATGAAATTGGTTGACCTGGAAAGAAAGTGAACATTGAGAGAGATGTTTCATTTCGGTTTTATTATTTTATTCAATCAATATTTTATATATTTTTTATTTCATTTATATATGCAAATGTACACACACACACACACACACACACATATATATATATATATATATATATATATATATATAAAACACATAAAACAACAAGAGAAACGAATGGATTTAACAAGAGTAAAATGATTCAATAAGATTGAAAAGATTAAAATGAAAATGGGGTGGTCATATGACAAAAAGAGATCATCAATGTACAACACAAATTATTGACTAGATGTTTAAATTATAAAAAAGCCATAAAAGATCCATAAATAGATGGGATAGTAATATAAGAAATATTAGGTTGGCAAGTATCTCCCTTCCGCTTTTTTTTTGTACATAGCTGCGAAATTCAAAAGACCAGAAGGCGGAAGGGAGATATTTGCCAACCTAATATTAATATTGTGGATTGGAAAAGAAAGACATTGGATCGATCGAAATGAAATTTTATGAGGAAAGATTTTATACAGCAACGGATAGAAAAAGGCTGATAATGATGATATTTCACCATCATCATTAACTTCTTCCAATTCTCTAATAGATGAAGGGTTACTCTAAAATCTAATTCAATGCAATTCTTTTTCATTCTATTTTGATAGTTTTTTATCTCTGTCTTATCTATTATCTGTCTTTTCTGAGCCTTTTTATATCTTTGTGTTTTTAATCAATATTTTTGTTGTCTATCAGTGGTTTTTGATCTTTTTTTTGTTATATGGTCAATCAATTTCCATTTTAAACTTTTTATTTTCATTTTAAAGTCCGGATCTTTGTTTTTCTGATTTAGTATTTTCTGTTTTTGTTTATATATATATATATATATATATATATATATATATATATATATATGTATACATAATAGTATATAAAAATAAAAACGAATTTACAATATTTCTACTAAAGTTTATAGCACAAATTTATTATAAATAAGAGAGAAGTGTAATTTAAAAAAAATAATTAACATGTTATATATGAATGAATATATAATATCTTGATCTAAATACTCAATAACATAATTAATTAAAAACTGATTTGATTTTGAGATTAATTCATATTTTTAATAAAGGAATTATTTCATCACGATAAGATTTTATGAACGTGTTGAATTGATTTTAGTTTTAAAAACAGAATTGGTGTGTATTTCTTTGATTAGATTTTAGATCATCTGTTGGTAAATTATTCAAGTATTTAGTTCATTTATTAATTAAAATAATAAATGATTGAAGTTTTTTTAAAAGATCATTAGGAATCACTCTGTACATATTTGACGTATAATATATATATATATATATATATATATATATATAATTTTAAAATAACGCCGAGTTTGTAATTAAAATCAAGATTAATATTGAAGATATTGAAAGTCTTATCAGAATTAATTTAATATTAAACTTTGCTGCATCACTGATTTCTGAGCTTTATAAAACGTTGAATATAATTTTAATAAATATTTAAAAATTGATCAATGTTTCGATTTCATAACAGATTTAACAATTATGAAAACTCGTTCTAAATAAAGAACATTTGAACTATAGTCATTCTCATTTAAATAATTATTTTTTCTTCCAATGTTTATGACTAATATAGATTATCTTGTAAAGCAAACACAAATTTATATGAAAAGTACAATAATTAAATTTAATAACATATATATATATATATATATATATATATATATATATATATATATATATATGCGTTTAAATTTCACATAATGCCCGGATTTAACTGTATTTTATTTATAAAATTGCTGCATGCAAATTTTGACATTAACGTGTACCCTTTCCGTAAACTGTTCGTGCCTAAACATAAAAGAAAATACAATATTTCATTGACGTTATTGGTAGAATTGTATATTTTTTACTACTATTTTTGGCACATGATTCGATTATGGCTTTGAATTTATCAACTTTTACGAGTTTGTGTAGATATGATTGACATTTTTATAGTCCATTTACACCTGCCTGTCATATTTTACGTACATAAATTATGGAAGGATTTGTATTACATTTGGTTTGAAAATTTTTTCAATTTTCGAATGACAGAAAAATAACGTTCATTCAAAGTGACATTGATTTTAATGTATGTTTTCCGGATAAAAAAATTAATTGATGATTTTAATGAAAACTGTTAAATATTTTAATCAATTATCAATGATATCATAAAAATAGTATTAATAAAAGACTATTTGAAATGATAATTGTACAATGAATGAACAGTTTGATGAAATTAAATGAAATGTTAGATGCAATTTGTTTTTTTCATAAGGATCTGTAAATAATTTAATGTATTATTGGATTTTATAAAAAAAGTAAAAGGATTATTTGTGTAATCTGATGGAGTTAGATTTAAAATTATTATTGGAAAGATATTATAGTATACATAAATAAGAGACCGTAACTGTAAGTTATAAATACACTCACGAGTATTAAATTTAAGTTAAGTATGAAAATGGAAGAAAATGTGTATAGTTTAAGAAAAATTAAGAAAAACAGAAAAGAAAGAGAGTTTAATAAAAAGAGTTGTTATGATTTAAACACAATAAACATGAACTTAACGAACACTGATTTAATAAATGACATGAGATTTGAACGAAATATGTTCGCTTTATTTTCATTAGCGGCGTACAAATATATATATATATAAATTATTGTACGTAAACTGTAATTATAAACGTATTACTTATAATGTGTGCGTAGTTATGTTAATAACGTTAATAAATTTATATTGTATATCGAATGAACTAATGTAATTACACAATCACAAGGTGAGTTCAATTAGTTTTTATGCACGGTGATACACAATGGGTAATCGCGTTTAAACGGGAATCTCATGAATTCGGATTATACATACGCGCACGTTAAGTTTTCTTGCCCGTGTGCGTGATTTGCGAACGAAATTTAATTTAATATTTGATTTTATATGTACAAAGCAGTCGAGCGAACGAAAACTTTAGTATTTGTGGAAGATTTACATATTTGTATGTTACAAGAAATCCAGTAATTTAAGTAATGGGAAATTGTTATATGCGTTTCCTGTTTTTTTGTAATTCTGTTTAAAATTCACGGTCCATTTATTCATTGCTACTAATTAGTAAATCTTACAATATATATATAGATGTATATATGTGTGTGTGTGTAATTATCTCCAAATCCCTAAATGCATTTTTTAAGAAATATTTTGTAAATATGTGAATTTAATATTTTAATCATTATTAACTATATATATATTGATAGACAAAGATACAATGCTATGAAACAGAAGAAGAAAATTATTTCCGTTGAAAAAACGCCATTAAAAACATATTAAACATTAATTACAAGAAGTTGTATTTAAAATTCAAGATCGTTACAAAACTTATTCCTGATTACAGTACAATATTTAAAATGAACGATACTGAACGATTTATATTTGCACAAAGCTGTAAATACTCGTGACCACAATCATGAGGTTGTATTTCGAAGTCGATTATATGGAAATACAAAAAAAAAATCCAGGGGGAATTTTTATTGTCGATGGACTTTTTTCTACAAATGACTGAAATTTGGTTTCGTATGTATATATATATATATATATATATATATATATATATATATATATATATATAAGAAAATACAATAGAAAATCCGAAAAAGATACAATTAATACTGATTCTTGAACTTTTAATTACATTTCCTTTATATTTACGACAAAGTAAATATTGTTCATATACTTTTGTATTTTTAACTTCGTATTCTTTAATACTGAATTATGTTGTTCTATAGAGTGTTTGAAATGGAGTTTATATTAAATAATTTTTTTACATTTTATATATATATATATATATATATATATATATATATAAGTATGTTTGTATAAATAAAATAGTATATAAATTTATATTAAAAGTTTGTTATTAAAAGTCATAAATAGTTGAGAATTTTTTTTGTAGAAGTAGTTTTTGTAATATAAATGTTTAAAATAACATATTTTTTATAATATGAATGATGCTCCTTTGTAATTAAATTTAATATTTTATTTACATTTTTAAAAATATTATTCCAAAAGTTAATATGGAATAATGAATTTAAATTTAATATCATTTTCTTAGATATAAAGTACAAATATAAATAGAAGATTAATAAATAACTGAATTATTTTTAAAAATATAAAATACTTTTTAATAAATCGATTAGTTTTTTTATTGAAATAAATTTATATTGTCAAGAAATGAGATTAACTTTCAATTAAAAAAATGAAAATTTATTAAGAAGTTAGTTTTATTTAATTTTATAAAATGTTAATTATCAAAAAATTAATTAAAACACGTTTTCATTTATACATGTCTCGCTAATTTAATATTTTTCGTGCACGAAACACAACTAATTGTTTCTTATAATACTACATATTTTATTATATAAACTGAATACTCTGTATTTCGAGAAACGAGTATTAAACCACTTATGTGAAGTAATTAGAACAAATTCGAAACCTATTGGTTGCAGACGGAATTCACCTCAGGGAGGTTGAAAACTTTCTTGGGTAAGACATGACTTCACTGTGGCTAACTACTCGTCCCCGAGGAATATCTACCTATCCCACATCGTATCTGAGAAGAAAAACGGAGAGAAACTCCATTAGGAAAATCAAAGACTAATTACTTACTGATAGGAAAGTGCGAGCTTTTTAAAATATTGTATATATATATATATATATATATATATAAATATATATATATATGTAAGAGAATACGATGCTGTTTATTAACGCGGTATCAGTTTGCAATCATAAAAATATCTGTTTCATTAATGAGTTTTTTTTACGAACGAGGAACGAATGAAAACGTAGCTAATTTTATTGAATATACAGAACATTTTTTTTGAAAAGCAAGAATTGATTGAAATTGAAATATATGTACATAAAGTAATGTTTGCTTTTTTAATGTCATTTGATATTTAATTGAAAAATACATTTTGAAATTGATGGCCAGGCCAATACATATATGCATATATATATATATATATATATATATATATATATATATATATATATATGTAAATATATGTAGGTAGTAAATATTTATCAATGGAGATTTCAAAAAGAGTATTATTTCATATGTATATAAACATACTTGAAAGAATAATAGAAAAAAGTTTCAATGATGCTACACTGGTCACGTTTTTCATACACTTTTTTTTCAATTGATAAAGGAATGAGGTTATGTAAAAAAATTATTTAATTTAGTTTTTATTGATTTCATAAGTCATTAGGATAACAAAAATAACGATTTTTGTGTATTTATATAAGAGAGTTTCACTGATTTCATTAATCGAATTATAAATGTTTGGAGATTGAAACTTTTTACTTTTCATTTCTAAGAAGTTTTTGCAATCGTGATGATTTCTGTACTTTGGCAAAACTTCATCATTTCAATTAATAATTACTTATGAATCGATAATCAAATTGCAAGTTATTTTTGATATACACTTCTGTATTACATTAATGGAATGTATATTTACCTAACGAATCTTCTTATAAGAACATATTTATAAAAGGTTCTTCAAATAATCTGGTATTAAAATTGATCACACATGCATAAACTTCGAAAATAATCAGCATAATCAAATCTAAAACTAGAATATTATCTTCAACACGGAAAATATTCGTATTGAAATTCATGTGGAAATTAAAACAAAACATTCGATTAACTCTTTTCGTTGTTTACTAACTTTAATCTTGATCTCAAAGACGCACTGACATAAAATTAAATTTTAATTCATTGTTTGAAATTATGGAAACATTATGCAGGCTTTCTGAAATTTAATTTCAAACACAAAGCGCTCGCAAGATGATTTAATTTTTTAGCAACGAGAAACCTGTAATTATCGTCAAAGTAGAGCTCAAGTATGAAAATGACATTCTGTTTAATGAATCTTTGGTTCGAGTAATCAATATCTGTTGCGTTCCGTAATAGTCGGTCGTGTGTTCAGACGTTTTTAGATGTTACAAATTAAAATTGTTTATAAAACATTGTTTGGAATTTAATAGCTATATTTTGATTTATACTTTTGAAAAGTTTTAAAAAGAATTCTATATTAAAATATTCATTTTTAATTTATTAAACAATTTAATATAAAAGAGATTTTTCTGTCAAACTTAAATATATTTTATTTAATAATTAAATTTCAAGCATCAAATATTTAGTTTAAAAATATGTTGTTTTATATTTTTTATAAATTATTAAAAAAATTATATTAAACTTTAATATTTTCTATATAGTGAATAGAACGTTTAAAGTATATGTTTATCAAAATGTAATGCTTAGATTTGTGTTTTATTAAAAAGAAACATGTGTATAGGGAAACATGTGTACATTTTATTTTGTTTATTGTTAATAAAACACAAATCTAGGTATCGCATTTGGATGATCCTATAGATTAAAATTTTAAAAATTGCTGTATATATATCTAGAATATATTTTATTTTTCCAAAAAAATATTTAAAAAAATGATTTACCTTTTCTGTTGTATATTATTCGAAATGTATCTGAATGTAAATGTCCAAAGAATTGTCCCACAATAATACTGTAGTACTGTCGAACAATATTTAAATAATGTTGGTTGTGTTTATCGGTATAAGCATGTTGTGGAAGTGGCAAAGCTCCACCTTGTCGTTCGTCTGCTCCAGGCGCTGTATGTCCCACTAAATAAACCTGAAATTAAATAAAGACATTTTAGAACGCCAGAAAAATATTTTCAACGTTATTATTTTTATTGAATTATATAAACATTAATAACGAAAAATCACTATTTAAATTTACAACTAAACATTTTGAAGTCAGACTTTAATAAAATATTTTCAAAAATAAATACAGTTTGAGTTTGTTACTTTATTACAAATCTGAAATGGGTTTCTAACAATTGAAATCGTTTCCATCAATGTATAAAAATGATCGAAACTTCAATACATTCCCGACGTTTTACATTGTAAGTTGTCGACGTTATCAAATGTTAGTCGTCAATGGTGAAAATATTGAGAAAAGTTTGCTCTAGACGTTGAACGTAAAAGCTTGTCGAATATAGGTAATTACAGAAAAAAGTAACAAATTGAAATTTATGATAGCTGTTGACGCCAAACACTAATGTCGGTGTTTCTCAAAGTTTTTAATTTAATATTTCAATCGTGTACTGCAAACTTCTGATTGTTTATTTGCTTTTTGCAACTTTGTTATTTGTCCAATGCTTGAATAATATATACGACTTTTAATCAGAAACGATTAAATCGAAAAATATAGTTTGTAACTATAGAAATACATCTAGTATTTTTTTTTATAAAAGACAAGCATTTCGAAAATTTCATAGAACTATCTTAATATTTATTTAAAAATTGATTATTAATTATTACAAAAAATATAATAAACTGTATTGAATATGAATATTAAATAATTACAATTGTAAAATGACTATTTGTTATTCAATATTAAAATATCAAAGTGTTACAGAATGAAATAACGTGAAACAGTAATAAATTAACTAAAAAGAAGCTGTACCAAAACAGTACAATTAGTTTTATCGTTTTTTCAGCAATAAAATAAAATGTAATAGGCTTTTATAGAATGCAGTTCGAATGCAGTATTTCTCATTAAGTTCACAATCTAATCTTAGTTTATGTGTTTGGCATCGTAAAACGTTTGATTTTATTCGAATGATCAATGGTCATAGTAATGACACATATGGTGAAAGATATTGTCTTCTTTCGCTATTAAATCGGCCTTATTATTACATTTACTGCTCTAAATTAACGTTCGCAGACATATATTATTAATAAACCAGATTGCATTTACTTGTACAGCTAAGCGATAAAACTTTGCGATATATTGCTTGTATTTTATAGGTATTTTTATGTCTGTTGTAATTAATATGAATGGCGACGAATATTGGAGGTATGTCTGTGATATTCAGTATTTAAAACAGATTTTATGTGGTGATGGTATTAATAAAATGATAGGTATTTCGTGTTTTTTTGTCAATAAACGTTTATATAAATCATCGGGTTAATCAATAATATCATTGTATTTTATTAGAATTAAAATATTTTTGAATTTTCACAGATATACTTTTTATAATATTTTTTTTCGATTTATTGGAATGATGGGCAAATATTGTCGTTTTTAGAAATTGTAGGATAATTTTCTTATGTGATTCAATCACAGTAATTGAGTTATGAAATTCATTTTGTACATAAATTAATTATCAATGTTATTTTAATGAGGTGCAGTTTAAACAAAGAAGTCAATACGAAAGAGTTGTTATAATGTAAATACATAAATGATTTATATTTGGGTTTTAAAAAAGAACAAATTTAGTTATTTGAACAAAAAAATATTTATGAGATGAGAAAGTTATGACATATTGTTGATAGGATCATCGATGTGTAATTTGTTACAAAATCTTTCATTTTCAAAAAATTATAAACTCAGATCTACACTACCAATAACTCGACAAATATAATAAGTATATAAATGTATATTCCAAATATATTTGTATGAATTTATGAATACAAGAAACGATGAAAAGTTACACATTCAATTTGATATTTCATTTAATTTAAATTTCTATTTTTTTATAATACAATCTACATAGTCTAAGCCGAAAAGTACGTTCATAATTTCATTTAACACTTTCATCAAATAAGTACAACAGAACTACGCTCGTATCGTTTTAATTGAATAATAAGAGTTTGCTAAATTTTATAACGAAGTTAATGTTTTAAAACTTTATGTTTGCAATTACTAACTTATTTTTAAAATGTATTTCTTTACTGTCGCGTTCAACTTCTATTTAATTATATTTTTATCAATTTCGCACTGCGGTAAACATAATTTAGAAGTTGAAAACTGAAAGTCTTGTTGATTTTAGTGTTATATCCACGCGTTGGAAATTAATAAAATATCTTTCAGACGTTACTATTACACCGAAACTATAATTTTATTATATATTTATTATCGTAAAAGTTCATAATTCTAAAGTTTCGTATTTAAAATGCATCCGCTTTTAATGGATAAACTTTCCTGTTCAAAACATTGTGATTTATATCTTCTTCCGTTTAATCATAATGTGCAGAAAAATGACTGTTATGGAATTAATGTTAATACAGAAATATGTAGATAGATTATGTGCTATTATGGATAACAAGCATGGATTCTTTGTACTTACTGATAATAAGATTGAACAGTGTTCACCACCAGGCACCGAGTGTTATTATATACAGCTAACATTTATTAGAGTTTATTATACTCTAACGAAAGTTTTGATGACCATGTATGTTAGGATACAATGTTCGAAGTTCTATTTTGAAAAAAAAAATTTTCATGAGAATTATTTCTACAAATCAGATTTTTGTAATTTTGTATAATAAAATTAAATTATTATTTAGTGTATATTTAAATATTGAGCCAGTATTATATAAAATTAAATATTTATGTCAGATTTTATTAAATAATACGTATTTTATTCAATCAATAATTTATTGAAAAAATACTAGAGAGAATTGTATAAACATTAAATAATATTGAATAAAGTAATTATACAGTTTTTTATTTATAGTTTGTAATATTAAAATGTAAAAGCGTTATTATTTATTAAAATACAAGGTTTATATTTGAGGTTTAATATAAAAATGATTTCAGGCTCTATTTGAAAAAATGAAATAATGTCGAAGATTTTAAATCTATTTTTAAATTTCGCATTAAATTCGTTCGAAATCTCAACGATGTTCTATGAATGTCGATCATTTTCAATGAAAGCAATATTTAATCGAGCATATGTACTCAAGTATGTTTTCGTGAACGTATTTCGTAGTCGAACAAAACCGAACCTCGTATGATTGATAATAGATTCGAAGACGAATCAGCTATTTAAATTCCAGATAGATAGTTTCAAAAACCACACCGTTTATTCCGAATCGTACGAGTATAAAATACGACGTAATTTCGCTAGACTAGTGATAAAAAGTACTTGGCGAATGGAGCGTACACTTTTAATGCAGTTTGGTTGGAGTGAATTGTGTGACACGTTCGTAGCGTGACGTGAAAATGCATTAAACTCGCCGCATCTCGAACTGTCTCAAACCGTATGTTTCCATCTAATAAAAGGAACAACGAATGAATCGGAGAACGATGGAATTTTTATTCTTTGCGGAATGTTTCCGTTTTTCTTATTAAATATGTAATTTCGTCACATCGTAACAGAGTTTTATGATAAGTTGAAGAATAGTTTCGTATTAGTATGAAATGAACACATTTTTAATTTGTTTTTATAGAAGTTATGAATTTTATTATCAACTGAACTTGACTGGACGATATTTTTTTCTTTTAATGTAGATTTTATTTTAATTGAAGTGATATATACGAACAGAAAATAATATTAAAAAAAACAGATATCATTTGATTAGTACAGAATGTATTTTATGTATTTGTATAGACTAGGTAGAAAGTTATAAATTTCAAACATTAATATGCAAATAGAGATAGGTCATAGTTGAAAAATAAAGTAATTAATTTCAGTATGTAATATATTTATTGTTAATATGTTTGTTATAAATTATATACATATATATATATATATATATATATATATATATATATTTATGTATTGACTAATGTTAATGCGAATAAAAGTGTGTAAATTTTATAATTAATGTTAACATAAATTGCAGTTGCAATTATAATTATTCCGTTGACAATTCTCGTTTACATGAATCCATTTACAAATAATGCATAGAATCAACATTTGCACAACACATTTTCAACTTGAATACAAAATGAGGTTCGTGTGAAACAAGTTTGCAACGTTTCAATCATATTACAAGTTTTCGGTGCAACTGACACTAATTAAAACCTCCCGATCTCGTATTCGCTATAGCTATATTGGCGGACTGTTAGCGCCGTTGCCTCCTACACAACGCCGTCACTTGCTTTCCGATTCAGGTTAAAATTCAACTCACGCCATTATATAGCTCGACTCTTATGTAAATACATTACTAACACAAAGTTAAGTATATTTACGATATTTCGATGTACTTTGTAAAACTTAAGTTGTACACAACCGCTGTGTTTTATTTCGTGCACTTATTTCTGAATCATTTCAATGCGACGTGCTGTTTGTTTCTTTTTTATTTGAGTTGTAGACTTGCTTACTGATTATATATTCAGGTACAACACAATATTACTAATATTTTATATAGTGTTTTCTCAGTAATTATGAACAAAATATTAATTAAATTTTACAAACTGAGAATATAAAGAGTTTATTCAAAAATTTGCGATAATTTTCAATTATCACAAATGTTTTCATCAAACACACACATTATTAAATAATTTGTTTTATATTTTTTATTAGCTTTAAGAATTGAAATTTACCGAAAGAAAAAATACAATTTAATATTCGATATCACTAACATTTTCTTTTCCTACAGAATAAACAATTATTTTGTTGAAAAGAATTGAAATTATATTAGAAAAAAGGATAGCGAAAGAAAAAACTTGAGTGGATTAAAAAAAAACTATTAGAATAAAAATAAAGTAAAATCTTCTTTAGAAAAAATCAATTTACATAAATAAATTGAATCCAACGTAGAATATACAATTCCAAAAAAAAAACAAACATACAAACAACGCATACATTCAGTCGTACGTTGAAAACTTGAACTTCGCCATTTCACCCACATATGTGTAAGATAAGATGGCGACATAGATGGTGACACGACGTGTGACGCAATGTCGTACATATAAAAATTCCGATCATTCGTCTTCAGTATTCATAAACGGATTTTTCTTTTCATTAAATGAGAATCTTGGTGTCGCATTAGCCATGTTAGGTAGTCAGGTCAGGCCTGTTTCAGGCTGTCTTCATACGTGTCAACTCGTCACAGGATTTCCGAACTCATAAAAAGAGGCGCCGCAACGGTGGCGCCAACTTAGAGAGTATCATAACCTAACGCGTGAGTAAATATGCAATAACGCCTGTTTGTTACGTCGGATAGAGAGCGTCGTACAGCATACGACGTGTATAGCGAAACGGAAGACTACTTCTTGTAGATAATAAATTTTCATACTAAACATTGTACTGTATGTGACGAAGATAAGTTTATTGCGTCTAATGAATAAAAATGAAATGGTCGATGATCGTTTTCGAACAACATATATGCAAGACGTCGCCAAAAATGTGGATAAGAAACAGACTTATGAAAATTGTTTGCGTAAACAAAGATGCTTTGAATATGAAATGTTTACAGCGTCACTGCTCACCGTGATACCATCATTGACACTGATGGGTTGTCTTCTCGGAAAATTTTCTTACTAAAAAATTTCGGCTATAGAGTATAGCGCCAAACTATCGGGATTTATATAATGGTGTTTTTTTATTCCGCATTTCGCACGTTTTGCAAAATCGTACATATATGGGTTTAAAAGAAAATTTTTCAGCAGTGCTGAATATCTTATATCTTATATGCATTCATGTATATATACAAATATATACAAATATATATATATATATATATATATATATATATATATATATGTATATCTTTCCAATAACGTTAGCATAATAGTGGATGTTTCAATTTGAGTCTTTCGAGATGGAATATAGGTCAAATGAATTTGAATAGTATATGATTTCATTTCAATATCAAGTAGATACTAAATATTGTGTATGCATATCCATATATATATATATATATATATATATATATATATATATATATATATATATATATATATGTATAAAGTGAGAATTTTCAATTTCGGACGAAAAAAACTCTATAGGATAAATAAATTATTTTGCATCTTGTATCTATTGATATTTTGTGTATATTTATGTATATTATAATGTTGAAAAATTTAATACATATTTTTTTAGTAATTATTTCTTTTCAAAATTTAATAAGAAGTAATTGTATTTTAATTAGTTTATATAAAAAATTATATTTATTTTATAAAAGATCTATGAATATTTTTTTTAATAGACAATTTTTGAATTTTGTTAAGATATAATAACAATTATTAGGTTTTATAAATATTTGTAATTATCAAAACAAGTAAATTTTAATTAAAAATTGATAATAATTCAATATGATTACTGTTTCGAGTTGATAAAAGATATAATTGATTGGTAAGTATTGATGTGTCTCTTTAAGAAATAACTGTGTAAAACTATAAGTTAATATTTAAATTTATAAACAATTTTATTTTTATCGTTCAATAAACTGTTTGACTATATATATTAAAGAAAAATATATAAAATTAAGTTCAATACCGAACATTATAAATAGTAAAACTCTTCAACTTGAAAAACAACGAAAAACTTCTCTATGAAAATTTTATTAATAAAACACTTCTGACGGAAAAAAACTACTATATTGCTATAGAAGTCAAAACACGTCCACAATTTTTCATGCATACAAAAAAAAAAAAAACGAACAGACCACTAAGAAAATATTTTGCGAACAGAAACCCTCGTCGTAGATGTTTTTCTTCTGTGTAATACAATTTCCTCTTCCCGAATTCAATGCTTCTATTTGTTAAGTGAAACAACAGCTCAAGAAATTATTGCACAAAATAAGATTGTAAATGAAAGGTTATTAAATTATACAAAAAAGTTAAGTTATTCAACAAGTCAGTACGAGGAACGCTTAACAATTTCAATGAGGCAAAAAAAGTTTTTTTTTTGAATTTATGAATGACAATGAATTGCTTGCAACTTTACCATGAAAACTTGCACAGGACATGGAAATTGTGAATTAAAATTGTCATGTTAGAATTTTATTTCATAATCTCGTTTCTTAAATAATATAGAGTGTTTGTTTCTTTCCCGTTGACTGAGAATAACGTGTCACAAATTATAAACCTTTTATGATAACAATTTAATTTCGTTTAGATCGTTTTAATTTTATACAAATACAAGATGTATAATTTTTTATATTCAAATTATTTTTGAATACAGAAAGAGTCTCAAGTGTTTCAGATAATCGTTTATTCAGTACAATTCTTAAATTATGTATTTGGATAAAAAATATGTTTTCAAATATAGATATTTTTTATGAATATTAAAGAATATTATTCAAATTATTCAAAAATTACGAATATTTATGTTACAAGAGTAATTAAATATTTCGTATTTTAAAATCATATTTTCAATAAAATAAATTAATAAAAGTATTTTTTTGTTATGGAATTTACTTATGTTTTATTATAAGAAAAGAAATAAAATTATATATAGACATAAAATAAAGTACTTTTTATAGATTAAAAGAGATTTATTTCTATCTTCGTTAAAACAGCAATTAACAAGCTTCCAAAGAAAAAATCTACAGGATTTTTCCAAACCTTAAATTACTAATAAATTTTCATTTTATAAAAAATACATGTACAATCGAATGAACATTTTCAGATACCAAATTTTAATGAAACACGTGTATAACTCATAAAAGTTTTCATATAAATATGTTTTAAAATTAATTAGACATTTATATTTCTTCTTTAATCCACAAGATGAAAATCACAAACGTACACATACATACAAGCATACCTATTATGTATAATGTATGAAGCTAAAAAGGTATTAACGTAATTAAAATGTACTTTTGCTCGCTGAGATTTATTGGAAATTGTTTGAGAACATAAATACGATGTAAAAAAGTTATTTGAATTTCAAATTATATAATAATATTTTCCTTTTAATCACTACATCTCTCTTTTAACTGTTTTGTCTTTATTTTCGCATATATTTAGAGAATAAATATATATAAATTTACAACAAAGAAAGAAATACATAAATATCTTGTTTATTTATAAATTATATTCTATGAATTTTTTTTTATATTTCTTATAAATTATATTAATATCAAAATCTTGCAAGATCAAAATTATATTATTAGATTAAAGTATTTAAATTTAAAATTCATATATTTACAATAAATTTCATAATATAATTAATATAAATTGTTATTTTCATAATTAATTTTGTGAAAAATTTCAAATCGATTCATTAAAAATTTTGGTCGAGATGATGATTAGGGGATTTTATACAATTTGAATACTAGATTAAAACGTTTGTAAAATAATGACAAAATTAATTGAACACGTTTTAGTAGAGAAAATATATACTGTTTTCAGTACGTTATTTTTCCATTCAATAGAGATTTTGTAATTCTTTTCGTATGTACAGATACTTTTTATGAGTTTGGTCATATAACATGGTTTCAAAACGAGTACGGCTCTCAATAAAAAAGTAGTTTACGATACATACCGTTGAATAATACTGTTTCAAGTTCTAATAAAAATTAATAGTCGTTTATATACAAATAAGTCGTAAAGATTTATCAAAACAAAAACGAAATTAACATAAAACACTTTAATTCAAAATAAAACGTTCGTATCTCGCACAGTTTCACAAAATTATCTTTAATATTTGCATAAGTTTGGTTCATATATTAAAAATAAATCGATACGCTATTATTTCACATACAGAGTTCTCCAATCGAATGTATATACAAGCACTTCAACAACGTTTATATTTATTTGGAACAGACAGTGATTGCACTGAGTTTAATGTATTTTACCACAGCTAATGATCAAAATGTCCGTAGTTAATTTCTAAATACTTGACAGGTCGATAGACATTTGTGTACGTTTTTAATGAAATAAACACACAAACTAATGAATTTCACTGTAAAAAGAGTTTCGATATGTCGAAGAGTTTAATTTTATTTTTTGTGTAATTGGAAAACGGAAAGAAGAATATATACGAAAATACTAGTTGATTTTTCAAATAAATATTGTTATTGAAAATTTTTAAATTAAACAAAATTGTATAGGGATATTTTATTTTGGGAAAATGTAAACAATTTGATATATTTAAAATGTATATTAGCTATTTTATAAATATTTAAAAAATATGAGTATTACAATATCTCAATTATTATTTTTTAAATAAAATCAGTAGAATGATATTAGAATATCGTTTGATACATCGATTAAAAACACAATATGTTTATAAATTAAAAAATGTACTATTTTAAATCAATTCATTTTTTATTATGGTAAATCAAGATAGGTGTATATAAAATGGTATAAGTTTAATAGATTTGGAGTAGGTATGTAAAAAAGATCAGAATAATATAGATATTCGTTTCATGAATTATACAAGGATAATCGTAGATATATATTGTGGTTAAGTCATGAACCACTAAGTCTAGTTGATGATTCTGTTTGAATTTGTTAATGTATTTTTAACATATATAAGAATATATGTTATTAAACAATTACAATTTACTATAAAGGAATTTAAAATTGTATAGGAATACCTTGTATATATGTATATATATATATATATATATATATATATATATATATATATATAATGTTTGAAACGATCACCTTATCACGATAACACGATTATTCGGTAGCATAACGTTTTAATTTAAATTGTGTCGATCGAAATGTAAATAAAAATAACGTTATTTAAAAAAAAATGTTAGAGATTTACGAGCGAGCAACACGCTCACTTTACTCCGGTCACGTAATCACCCCCTGTTTAATGGCATACGTCCCTTGATATGTTCGTAATACGTTTAATGAAAATTTTGATTCGTTTGTTGTGTACTAAGTTGCTCGCGGAAAATGAAAAAAATTTTTTTTTACTCTAACACACGACGAAATCGTTTAATTAAATTGAATATAAGTGTGAATGGTATTCGTCGTCTTCTCGAATAACTAATACCACAATTTATTTACATACATACATACATACATACATACATACATATATATATATATATATATATATATATATATATATATATATACAGTGTTAAAAAAAAAATAAATCATTTTTAAAAATTACAGTAACAAAATTACCAATTTCATCATGTATATATATATATATATATATATATATATATATATATATATATATATATATATATATATATACATTACTACTACTGCTAACATCAAATTCATGTTATCTATGATAACAGATATTTCAGTAAACTTGTAATCACTAATATGATTCGTTAAAGAAACAAAGTTTGATCTCGTTATAGAAACGTGATCATTAAAGTTACAAGAAAAACTAGAGAAAAAGTTTCGAGTGATTGGCCGTTAATTTTAGTTCAGATCAAAGTTTTTATCAATTTTATGTGCAAAATGTACTTATAGTGATTGGAAATACTGTTGTTTTATTTGAAATAGAATTATAGGAAGAAATTATTAAAATACGATTAAACGTTATTTATGTTTAAGTGAAATTTTATTTCTTTTAAATATATTAAATACTAATCTATATAATATTTTTTTTAATATTAGAAACTTATTGATATAAATAAATATTCAATTTGTAGATTATAAACATAGTGATCTACAAGGATTTTAAAATCATTGAATATTCATTGTTTTTTTTGGAGATTGTATATTTAAATATATAATGAAATTATAATGATTTATTTTGAAATATTTCTTGTGACAAGTGATATATGCAGATGCAGTGACTTGAATTTCCAATATGCAGTCACTTGTGTATGTATTAAATGCAGAATGCACAATTTGTTCGAACGGCTTCATATTGAAACCCACTGTCAAGAAACAAGTAAATGAAGTGCAAAAAAGAGGACAAGAAACAAGTTTACAGTTTACTCGGAGAGAATATACATATTACTGCAGATACAAAACTTATTGAAATACAGCAAACATATTTGTCATTGCCATATTGAAAATTTATCGAATTTTCGTTCGGAACTTTTCCTAGAAGTATATAATTTCATCTCGCGAGTTGCATCGAACAAACAGAAAACTTGCGACCGCGTAACTTTTCTTCATATCTCTGTGTTCGAACCATAACAAGTTTTGCGGCCGAGCGGCAATACCACAACCGAAACCAAAACCGTCTTACCACCATCGCATTCAATATTCATAGGCTGTAAAAATCTTTTCCTAAGTGAGAACTTTTGAATTGGATTCTTTTTTTTCCTCGGCGAGAGCGACGTCGTGTATGTGTTTGCGAGAACGTACACACATATATGGAGAGAACGGTGTGGTACAAGTGACAATGACGGAAAGAAGAAAAAATAAACTGGATAAATGCCAACTTTACGATGATGCGAATCCCTAGTCCCGCCTAGGGTCATATCTAGTGGCACGTAAACGTGACGTGTACAACGATGGGGTGAGGGTGCGGAGACCACGGTGTTGGTAAGTTTAGTGAGGATGAATGCTTGTTTCTGTGAAGTGAAACGGGACTGGAAGGTTGATCAATATTGCAACACGACGAAGAAACAAAAGAAATGATGCGGTGCCACTTTTTTCAACGTTTCAAAAGTCTCGTGTAATGTCATGCGACAAGTTTCAATATCTATGAAATTATATCAGTCGGGTTTTCAAACAATAACGATGAAGTGTTGCTGTATCATATGATTCATGAACACATTACACTTACGTACACATGCAAATTGAATTTATTTTTACTGTAATTTATACATAAAAATATATTGTTTCGAATGTTTTATTTTTTTTATTATACTTTTAAATTATACATTTTCAACACGTTCACCTATATATCATTTATATGTTCAACATTAATGTACATTTTTGCGTATAAAAATGATTGTTCAAATTATGTTCATTGGAATATACAATGCGATAACGTCGGTTATTACAGTATGTCTAGACTATTTCATATTGTACAAGCTTCAATGTATGTATATATACAGAATTAATTTTCAGCATGAAGAGTTTGTTGTATGTGACGACGGACAATAATGAAGTTGCTAACGTTCTTACTAAGTAACACTGAGTAATTTAAATGTTTATATGTACACAAATATATATATATATATATATATATATATATATATATATATATAAATGTAAAAGCAACGATGAGCTTAAATATTAGAATCTCAGTCCGTTGAGAATCGTAACATGCAGAGTTTTCATAATGTATTTCATAATATAATGAATAATTGGACAATACAAAAAACAAACACTTTTTTATACAAAAAATTAAAAATAAAATGAATAACAACATGAGATTTTTTAAAAAATGTATAACTAAATTCAGAAAAACAAACAAATTCCATGAAATGAAAAAAACAGTTTTAAAACAGATTTAAATTTCAACTATTTATGAAGAAATAAATAAAATATGTCAAAAGTGTAAAACGTTTAGTAATGGAAATTCATCTATGTTTGTACTTGAAGAAAATATTTTATATTGTTATTCGAGGCAAATGGTTATTTTTTTTAATGAAAAAAAAATAAAAAACATTAATAATAATAGGCTTATAAAATGTTTAGCAAAAAAATATAAAAATATGCTATTGTCGAGCAAATTTATGATCGTTAAATTTAAAAAAATTATTTACACTTAATTTTCACGTGAAACAGTGCTGAAAATTAACTACTATTAAACTTAATGTTAAAAAATAAACATGTACTATGTGTATAAAATAGATCTTTGCATTCGATAATATGAAAAAATGTATGAAAATATATTCAAGCACTATTAAAATTTTAAACACTGACATTAACTCTAACGTTTAAGAATTATTAAAACTGAACATAAGCACATGTTATTTGCATACGTTGATTATTATTTTCATTTACGAAGTTACCTTTTAGAAATTGATTAAATTTTAATCACTACTAATTCAAGATGCTGAACAAATCACAGATTAATTTTAAGTATTAATACTCATTGTTCATAATCGTAACTTGTTTCTAAATATTTTATTAATTTTTAGGGTTTTATCAAATGGAATAGGAAATGAAATAAAATGTCATATTATTGACGAAAATTCTTGAAAATGATATTGTCAAATAAAAGCGTGCATTTTATGTGGGACTGTCGTCACTTTTGAAAACGATAAGGGAATTTCTTACATATATATATATATATATATATATATATATATATATATATATATGTACATATATATTGAGATAATTACATACAATTAAATGTGTTGCGTGCGATTACGTACTATAAACACTCAAATTAAGTCGTCACGAACTTTACCGTTGCAAATACTGGTCAAACATTACAGAAACTTTATATATCCTGATTATAAGTTACAATATTTAATCAGGATATGTAATTGTATGTCATATTGAATTTGTATTGTTTAACAATAAATATATTATTCGTGTTCATATTCAATGAACATTGATAATAATTTACCATGCAATAATTTAAAAGTTCTTTGAGGACAAACGTCTGTCTACTAACTCAATTTCATAAAATTGTTTTTGTAACCGTATGTATGTAATTTAAACTCGTTTATTTTACATTAACAGTCCGTATCGATTTTATTTTTAAATCAAAAACATTTATACAAATTAATAACACAGTATACACAACAAGCTACAAACAGTGTCATTGAAACGGAAATAACAGAATATTAACTTTATTATTAATGTAATACCGCGTACAATTTAAAGCTCTCTTCTATAGTTTGTTAAATACCACAACTAAAACCGCTGCTCTTCCACTTTACAGTGGAACGAGCCGAAAGTTCCACCGGCCACAAATTCACGAATTGTGTGAATGCTGCCGGAACGATTACAGATGAACAACACATGTGTGTATGTGTGTTTGTACGTTTATATACGAAGCAACATACACGTACATGCACACATACATTCGTGTAAAGTTCTTGAAACTGTATACGATCAGTTTTGGAATCATCAGGAGTGGAGTGGTTTGTATAAGTTTGACCATCGGATTGCTTTTCACGTTCCAGCACGATAACAACAAACAACAAAACAACTTGGTTCCTTTCGACTCGTACTTTTTGGCGACTACTGTTATTTGGAAAATAATGGAGTTTTGTTCAATGTCTTCAATTCGGTTGATTGAAAAATATATACTGGAAAGTCAAAAATAGTTTACGTTTTTTTGTTGTTTTATTTTGTTGAAATTCTTTTTATAGTTTTCTGTATTACTGATCTTGTTTTAGAAAATCTAATAAATGAGACTTCCTTCAACTTTGTTATATAATAATAGTAGATTTACGGTTGATTTATTTACGATTTTTTTATTAAGACTTTTACCTAAATCAGCAATATTTATAACTATATGAAGCTAAATTATTTTTTATTTTGTAATCAAAGTAATTATGAGAGAAATATTTAAATTACATGTAAAATATTTTTAAGTTGTTTAATTTTTTTTAAGCAAACTAAAAGATGTATAAAAAAACGTTTTTATTGTATTGATATATTAAATAGGATGGATGATAAGATTTTATTATCATCAATTTCTATAAAACCAACTGTATTTTTCTAAAACAAAATAAATCTTTCAACTAGAGCGTAGATTTTATTAATTTTTGAGATGCGTCACCAGTAACCATATAAAACAATAGTTGATTCCGATATGTCCACGTTACGATTTAAACGATAGTTTCACTTCAGCGAATTGTCGGTAGATATACGTAGATAGATATAGAGAGATGGATAAAAGCTGATGCTAGCTCATTGTAATCAAGAGGCCAGCGGGCAAAGAAGCTAGAGAAGCTGACAGAACCGAAGATGAGATCAAAGGCTCCCCTTAGTCGCAATGTCGTCGTCTGCCACTGCATTGTTTGCTTTCACCACAGCCGTGGGCCACTTATGTGTAGTGACTCATGCTATTGGTTTATGTTCTACGACGACGAAAAACAATCCGATCAGGCAAACTGGATTCTTCGTTTATGCCAGAGTCGAGACGCAATTGAGTATATGCA
Organism: Neoneuromus ignobilis; assembly: GCA_029203775.1. Classification (NCBI taxonomy): domain Eukaryota; kingdom Metazoa; phylum Arthropoda; class Insecta; order Megaloptera; family Corydalidae; genus Neoneuromus; species Neoneuromus ignobilis. Next base: position 16,139,555 of record CP092096.1, on the reverse strand, counting down.
TAAAATAATTAAAAAAATTGATAGATTTATATTGATAGTGGTTTTTTGTGATAAATGCGTGTGGTGTAATACGAGTATGTAGTTTTGTTAAAATAGGTTTTTCGTATTCCCTAAAATAAATAGTTAATTTTGCCTCGAGTACAATTTAATCGAACTGCATTAACATCCGTTTGAAAACATGCGATTTGTTTATTTACAAAGTAGGTAATTAATTGATATGTTATAAAAACAACGTGCTTAACATAATATTTATTTCAAACACATTTATTAAAATATATTGTTTATTAATATTTTTCTTGCATAAAATATTAATTAATTTCGATAAATAAAAATCAATTTATTAATTAATCATATTAAAAATAATTTAAATTTAAACAAATCACGTATTTCAATCTGAATGAACGTTTTGATTTTTTTTCAATTACTAATAGAAAAATGTAAAATGATAGATTTTATATACTCATTTGTGTTTTTCAACCAGTTTGATAAGTGCGTGTAAATACGATTTAAAATACGTTCTACTTGAAAAAATACATTATCGAAACAAAGAAAAAGAATAGTGTTTAATTTCAAATAATTTCACTTCATTCAGCAAGTTCCATTCAATGTAATACAAAAGAATCAAGAAGTTTTTACTCTGTTGTCTTGAAAAAAAAGAATAAGTAAGTTTAACAGTAAATAACTCATGAGTCAGATTTATTTTTCAATTGAACAATACATCTATTGAACTTATTTTTCTCTCTTTTCATATATATATATATATATCCGTTTGTGTGAATAACAAAAACCTTTCTCCATTAAAACGTACGCGAGTGTGTGTATGTATGTAATGTGTAATTCATTTAAAATGTCCGAAAGACAATCAATAAACCCGAACGCATGAAAGAATTACTTTAACAACAGACGCACTAATAGCTTTTCGACAAAATCAAATTAGACCGTTGTTATCCAAAAAAGACACATTCATACAATTGAATAATAAAACCATTAGTGTAGGTGTTTGCGTGAACATGAAATTTTATATGTTTGTATGCGTAGAGGACACATCACACGAATGTTCTTACTTTTACATACACACACACACACACACACACACACACACACACACATATATATATATAAATGTATGTATATGTGTGTGTATGTATTAGCACGTGAGGACAACGACTTCAATTCATGTTCCGGTCCGAAACCTCAAACCCACGAAAACCTTTTCTTCCTTGCGTAATTGTGAAGGGCTAACAACGGTGGAAGAACGAAGACGGGAAGACTAGAGATATTGAATGAAATAAATAAGGTGCTAAGGCAAGGTCGGAATTTCATAAAACGAGTAGTACGGGACGCAATGGTGATAAAATTTATATAGGTTAGTAAAGCATGATGTTATTGAAATCAAGAGCTATATACCACGTACGTGGGCTGAATTTTTATTATATTAGATGTATTCATAAACAAAACGACGTTACCTGTTCTATTATTATTATTGTTATTAGTATATTTCGTCATTCGTAGTGACGTTTCGCACCGTATAAATTATTCGACGAGTATGAGACAGTTAATGCGATGAAGACATTTAATTGTCGCGACGTGGGTTATTATATTTAATTCCGGTGTTGGGAAATTTCATATCGAAATATGGAATTACGGTTCAGTGTTGTACTGTTACTGGGTCTTACTCAATGATACATTGGTTTTTGAAAATATATATTAAATATGTTTATTATCAGGATAACAAATATTTCATAATATTACAAACATATAAGTGAGACAACAAAATATTTATTCATTGATTTATATATATATATATATATATATATATATATATATATAAAATGAATGATTTATGAACAGTTTTAAAGAATATTAAGTACGAAATTGTTTAAATTTCATGATAAAATAAATATAAACGAAAAAGAAACTTTAGACATTATTTTTAAATAAAGAAATATTCATTTCTCTATGTAATTTTTCATCAAAGCATTTTTGAATTTCGAATTTACTTATTTACTTAAAAAGTAATATATATTTCAATTCGTTTTTCTAAAAATACTATTTTAATTATATTTTTCGTCGACTGAACTTTATAATCCATAAAATATATTAAAAAAGCAGAGTACGATCACAACGTAATCTTTTTATGAACTATAATACTGGCACTGCTATAAACATGTACGAGGCGGTTTGTGATAGAATTTTAATATATGATACAGGTAAATGTTCAAATTTTGTTTACATACTGTAAATAAATGAGATAAAATGAGGTTTTTAAGATCATTAAAACGAATATTTATTAAAAATTGTATGAATATCGGTTTTGAAATTTGAACTAAATTTATTTTTTCGATTGAAATATTTAATGTTTTTAAATTTTTCATGAACTACAAAACTCTATTTTACAAACTGTGAAAAAAGCGTCATGGTACTTTCGAATTGTACTGATGTTGGTTCATTTCATATGTAAATATCTTTGTACATTTCGACTTCATTATACAGATATGAGCGACCGTAACTCGATATTTCATCGTCTGGTAGAATATATATATATATATATATATATATATATATATATATATATATATAAAAGTATATGAAGCTTGACTATAGAGTCATATGGATGCACGGGTATATGTTCTGAACGTGGCTCAAATTCAAGCTAGCCTGAATTCCGGCATAGCTCCGCATGTAATAGAAGCACTTGAGAGTCCAATATCTTAGCGGTGGCGTCGTCGGCGTCGTCGTTGCTCCAACGTCCCGATATAAGTTATTTACTGTGACAATTTCAGACCGGGGTTTTAACGGATGACACTCTCATGTCGACCTCTTGACCTTTTAGTGGCGGTACCGTCGTTGTTTTAACCTCGACGCTGTGTAGGTCGCAGGTCAGGCGCGTACTGACAGTAAAAACCGGGGGTGACGATAAACTGCGGAAATCGGGTATTCTTTTACGGGTTGCGATCCATTATTTATGTGACTGATAATGGGTCGGTCGGTTCGGATATGAAACGGTACGAAAGGTGTACGTATATGTGTAAGGTGTCGCGCCGTGGGTGTTTATACATTATGACGAGCAGTTTTCCGCTTCTTTACTGTACGACGGTTGTTTATTTATTTTTTTTTCTCGTGTTCTTTTACTGTAAATGGAATACGGAACGGGAAATAGAATATGGGATTGAATTAAAGGATATCGGATGTAATAAATCAAAAGTAGTTTTTCGTTTTCTCTTTTTTATACGTTTCGTATTAGTTTAAAAATATGAAATTTTGATTAACTTTTTATAGTTTGGAAAAAACAAATCTTATTACAGAATATATATATATATATATATATATATATATATATATATATATATATATATGAACATAACAATTATTAAAAAAAGAAACTATAATATTACAAAGTACAAATTAACAATTTAAATATCATTAATATTAAAATATTTCTTAATATTTTTTTGATAAAATATACACAGGTGTTTTTAATTAAAATGGTAAGCTTAATAAAAATTATATTCTTTTAAATAGCATAATATATTATATTTTTAAAAAATGTTAATTATAAGATAATTAATTAACTCATATATATAAATTCATTAAAAAATTCTATCATGTCTAACAAATATTATTACTAACGTTTTTAAAGAGATTAATTTCAGTCATTAATATATAAACTTTTTATACACATTATTAAAGAAAACATATAAGTATAATTGGATGAGAGAGAAAGTAGTTGAAAATAATAGGAAAAATCGAATAGATTTAGGTAAAGAAAAATTCATACAACGAATTTTTTTTAAAAAATAGTGAGATATATTTTGGGAAATAGTTGATAAATGTAGATGAACTTAATGAAGGTTTATAGGATTACAATGAAGTGTGAAACTAATAAATGCAAAATCTGTTCAAATATAATAGAACAGAATTTAATTCAAACATGTAACCATATTGCGTTCTGTTAGATTAAATACCCAATTATTATGCTATGTTGAAATCTATGCTATATATTAACTTTTAACGTAGTTTTGTATTTATATATGGGTGGCCTAAATGAAACTGAATGATGGTACAGAATAAAATTATAGTATGTCTAAGCTCTTCAGTATCATTTGGGTTGCCCTATATATATATATATATATATATATATATATATATATATATATATATATATATATATAAAATTGCTTAAGTTTACTATTGTTTTTGTGTTATAAGCAATCAATAAATAGAAACATATATTTATACAATATACATACATACATATAGTAAAGAATAATTATTCTTAGATTAAAATTAATGTACAATTCTGTTTAATATAAAAAAGTATAAATTAAATTTTTAAATCAAATCACTGATTTAATGAAAAACTAATTAATTTGAAAAGACAAATTAAAAACTCATATTTTTTTAAAAAATAATATAAAATACTATATAATTCTAAAATGTTTCATAATTTATCATTTAATAGATTTTTTTCGATTCAAATTATTCATACCGAAGTAATAACATTACTTCGTTCTAAGATTTTATAATTGAATTTTATGTCAGGAAATGTCTTTCACCAGAAAAATGAGAATCTCAGTACAAATCTGAATCGATTTGTTGCAACGTGAAAAAAAACGCAAAACACTTATAAAGGTCAGATAGGTGAAGTACGTGCTGGATTGCACGTATCTCCTGTACTATTATTTTTTAATACGAAAACTAAAAGGATTGCTTTGAAAATGGATGTGTTTCAAAGTAGATTCTGATTACTTTTGTATTTTTCAACCAATGTTACGTTGATTAATCTTTTGAATTTTATATTGAATATTATTCTTATTATATTATTTTTTAAATGAAGTGAACAAATATTATCATTAATAATTTTTCATTAAAAATATAAAAAAATCTGTTACTATAACAAAAAAATTATATAGATCTTTCTAAATTAAATATTTTGTTAAGATTTAAGCAATACATATTTTACTAACATAAATATACTACGCTGTTTACATTTTATTTCAAAGAATATAAGGTTAAATATTAATGGCAACAGTGACCTTACTAAAACTTCAACGTATAAGGCCTTTAATCCGATTGAAGGTTTAAATCACAGTCAAAGTAGTTTTCAATAACAAAACATTGTATCTAACGGACGTTCGAGTGTCTGAAAGTCTTAAAGACTCAGATAAGCTTAAATCAAACAGTGATGGTGTTTCAAGAGTTAAAGAGTTTTATATCGAGTCATTCGTTCGTATCAATCGAAGTAATAGAAATCTGACTAAATTTCGAAACATTCCCAATCTTTGAAGAAACGAGAGATAACGTAAAACATTTATAAAGGTTTTGATTTTTAAATAAATGGGTTATCGGACGTTCTGTTCAGATTTAGAAAAGTTTTGGTATATTTAGATTTGTATTATATATTTGGAATTATATGAGATAGATATTGGTTTATGAACGAGATATAGTTTAGAAAAAATATTAGGATTAAAATCGAAAGAGTTTATTATTCTATCAAAAATTTTCTTGGTAATAAACAAAAATTTTTCAAATGAAATAAGATTATGTATTTTTTTTCCAAAAAGCACATGCATTTTATATATTTTTTTATATAATATTTATGTGAGAACACAAACATTTTTCTAATTTAATACTTGGAAAAAAGAAATGTTCTACAAAGATAGAAAGAACATTTGTCTATGTGAAAATTCTGCTTTGAGGATTTTTACTGCAGCAAAGAAATATATTACAGAATAAATGTTTTTAAATATATTTCCTTTAACTTGTGTCTTGTGAGTAAAAGCAATTTCATTCAACGTTTAATATAAATACAAATCAAATCATATACACGTCTTGCTCATAGCGATGTTTATTGTGTTTAAACAAAAAGATCAAAAGTGAAAAGTATCTTGAGAATTTTAAATGTGTACATCATTTATGTCACAATATGTTTCAAATGACGGAAACGATGATGACGTTAGTTAAAATAATATATATATATATATATATAACCATAATAAAATAAGAATAATATTTAATAAATTTTCAAAATCGAAGAAGATTTAGAATAATTAATAAATGAAGAGAAACGTTTATGGATGAAATAAATAGAAAAAATGAGATGGTATAAATGTGAAGAAATGCTTACATCATGAAATCAAATATTCCTCTATGTTTTAAGAGAAAATTTTTGATTGATGTTTCTTACCTTTTTCATGATTATAAGTTATGTTAGTGAAATGTGGATCTTAAATAGAAGAAAAATTTAATTACTTCTGATACCACAGTGAATATTAAGAATAAAACGTAGAGACAAGAAGAGAAATTTGAGGAATCGAAAGAAAATAAAAACTGAAGAAAAATAATGTTATAATAGAAGTGAAAGGTTAGAAAAATAGAAATGAATAATTATATAAAAAAATATTTGGATAAAATCATTTTAAAGTAAAGATAAAAATTATACGTTATTAACTTTTTTGTGTTAAATGTTAATTGAACGGAACAATTCCAGAGAGATTTATATCTGTCAGTCGATAAAAATATCATACCGAATAAATAAAAGTGAAATTGAAGTGTCACCTTCGAGGAATATCATGTATATGTATTTATATACCTTGTGATAGATTTGTAAAATAACATATTTCGATATCCATTGAGAGCGATTCGAAGCGTTACGATTTTTGATATAATAAATTAAAACCGATCATAAAACACATCATTCAAAGCCGACATCAATAACTAAAGTCATATATCAAGATATGGTCTCATAATTCATAAAACGTTCCGCCAACTTTCGATACAGCGCCAATTATAATCGTTCAGCGTCCAACGTTAAGTTTAAAATTCGAAGATACATTGTTATTGTGCAAAATGTTTTAGGCGTAACTTCATTATATAAGGCTGAGAGGTAGGTAGGCACTGCGACGAAGACGCGAGTATCAATAGGACAGCTGGTATGGGTCGACGGTGGCAACAATACGTGAAGACTTGGAAACGTGAGAGAAACGCTGTTAGAACAGCGTCGCCACTAACTTTGTTTTTGTTGCCTTGATCAGTAAATAAATTTCTTGTGTGCTTCGTTAGTTTTGAAACTGAGATCATAATGAATTTTATAATACAGAGTCGCTTTTTGGTGACGATATAGAGTGGCTGCTTCTTCTTATGCTATACGCTATTGTTGCGGATAACTTTCGGTATCGCAATAAGCTATCGCTTTTCACGTTTATAGACTATTTATAAATGTTAAGTAAACTTTTTAGTGAAACGAGATCGTAAGATTTTAATTGGCAGCTACGTCAATGACATAAATTAAAACTGATTTTTGTAATTTGTTTTTGGATGGTCGAAACGGTTTCCAAACATTTATTATACGGAAAGTTTACACTTCAAAACTGTCTTGAAAATTATTAATTTTATTCAGTATGAGAACGAGATTAAATCATTTCTGAAGAAAAATATGATTATTATATGATTTTAAACTTTTGACTACAGTATATTAAGAAAATCATTTTTATTAAAACAAAATAAAAATATATACGAAGCAAACAATATTTCGAGCTACAAAATCATTTTCAGGGTTTTATTATGAAAAAAAAACACTTAAAGACATTTATAATACATATTGAACGAATTTGTAGAGTGTCTATAAGTTTTGATTGCATTTAAAGGGTTAATTTAATAATTTACAAATAAATATACGTAAGTATAATACGAAAGAAAAGATATAAAAGAATAATTATTTATTAATTTAACATTTTTGATGAAATAATTCCTAAAATACCAATTAAACAATAAATTAAAATGTCATTAAAATATTTTCAAACTGTAAAATTAATAACGAAAAAAAATAACTGGCAAAATTTATTTAATAATGAGAAAATGTATAAAATATATTCAGTGAAATGTTCTTTTAATTTTGTCTGAGTAATTGGTTTATAAAAAATAATAATGAAACAAATTGAAAATCGTACTGCGTAATACATTTTAATGAACCGATAAATAAATTAAATATTCGAGAAATATAAATATTCATCCTTTATATAAAATTCAAACGCTTCATATTGAATACGTGTTTATTTAATATTCGAAATAATAAATTAATTACTGACATATTCAAAAAATACAATCACTCGATGGTAACCGCTCTAAGGTATCAATTTAATTCACAAATTAATAAAACGAGGAACCGGTGGAATGAAAAGGTCCGCCAGATATTATTTTATATCAGATTGAATGTTTTCGAAGGGACTGTAACATAATTGGAAAATAATTGTTGATGAATATATTTAGAAATTGTTATTAATACTTCTGAACATTTTTAATAGTTTTAGTTTAATATGTTTTATGAAATATGTAACAAGTAAAATAATTCTTGTATTATAATAAGAATTCTAAATGAATTAGTCAATTGAAATAACTATCTATATAATGTTAATGTTTGTTTAACATTGACAAACATATTTTCTATTTAATTATTACTAAATCTGAAGATTTTTTATTAACTTGATTATTTTATACAATATTAATCCATCACACATTACTGTTTTGTAAAAATATTAAGTGTGTAAACAAATTTTCCATTCAAAAATCAATTTATAATATTAACTAAGCTCAATCACTTTTCTGAAAAGCTTTAAATTAAATAAGAGAAATGACGAATCGATAGAAACGTCAATTTAATATTTTCCGATCAAACCACATAAATCATTAAGAAAAAAATTTCTTCCTTTATCAGAGGACCACTAACTATATTTCTGATTTACGTCGTCGAGTCGAGAATTAAAAACTTTTAAAGCACGCAAATCATTTAAAAGCTCTAACATGAAGTTATGAACGACCGCAATATTTTTCCTTTACGTTATAAAAGTTGTGAAGTTTATTAACACTTAAACATATTTGAATAAACTTTGTAATTTTAACGTAGATGTTTTTTATACAACGAGCCACATATTTAGATAATTTGTAATGAAACGTTTAGAAGAATTTTCGTTAGTTATTTGGAAATAAAAGTAATGGTTTCCAATCAATGATGTATTAAGTGGTATGTAAATTTCTTTTACTAAACATTTTTTTTCTTAAATAGTTACAACAGTACTTATATTTTCTTTTAAATTTTTCTTAAGATTTAATCGTTGAAATTTATTAGTTTTGAAAATAATAAATTTTATGAAGAAATATTAAATTAACCAAAAAAATATTTATTTTATCTAAAATGAAATTAATGTGATAAAAATTATAATTTTATATATATTGTTCATTTGTAGAAACTTTTCAAATGAAATAAATTTATATTTAATTTTAGATACCAAAATCCACTTTTTCAAAATTTTTATAAAAATATTTAAATTTCAATAATAAATTAATATTAACAAGAATTATGTGTGTACATATATATGTTTGTGTGTGTGTGTGTGTGTGTCTGTCTGTAATCATAAGATAAAAAATTTAATTTATTTTCTCATAAAAATACAACCGACATTAATGCTTAGAATATTATACGAAGGAAGAAATCATTAGCTTATATTAATATCAGTATGCATTTTATTAAAGCCTGGAATATGCAGCATAATTTTCGAAATATAGAAGGCGAACGAATAAATGAATACTCTCATATATATATATATATATATATATATATATATATATATTATGAATATATAGTAAAGATGAGTACAGGAAGAAGGAATAGTGAGAACAGAATTCAATTTTGAGAAAAATTTACGTTCGTATTGAAAGTATACGATTCTGAGATAGAGAATATACGAAGAAAGAAATAATAAATATATCTTTAATACACATTCATACACATACATACATACATTCCAAGTAAATTGAATATATATATATATATATATATATATATATATATATATATATATGTGTGTGTGTGTGTGTATGTGTGTGTATGTGTTTACTTGTGTATTTATATACGCGTGTAAATAATCAAATATTGTAAATGAAATTATTTTAAAACTTCATCAATTATAAATATGTATAAGATGAATTTTCATGAATTTTTTATTTATGTTGATTTATCTTAGTTTGTAAATATTGCAAGAATAAAATTAATTTAACAAGTTTTTAATATTAGTAGTAATAAAACTTAACTAAATAATTTTAATTATATAAATATATATGTAAATTTTCATGTAGTCATTGAACTGGAAGTTCGTATGTCCCAGTCCTAAGAGCTTTATTATAGTTTAGATAGTAATAGGTTCATGGTTGTTCAACAAGAACAATATTTAGACTATTTTACATTTTCAGGTTCTCCCAAATAATGAGGATTGAATGATGGAATAACACTCCATTCTTGTAAAACTAATAATAAAGTAGACATTTTTATATAAAACTATTGAGAATGTTATTGAAAGAATGGACATATAATTGTTTGTGCTTATTAAAGATTTTTGTTTATTAATGTCATTTTTGATAAAAATCATTTAAATAGTAGACAAATTGATTAGGATATACGAGGGCCGTTTGATAAATATGGTAAATTTATTTATTGTTTAAGGGGTTATACGCACTTAGAAATTTCAAAAAATCGTTTTTTTTGCATTTTCGGAATGCACATATATTTGAGTATATTCTCTGAAAATTTGAAATAAATCCGATAAATATTTTCGGACATACATCTGAATTTGTAAAAAATTTTTAACTATGTGTAAACTACTTCCGAAACTTCAAACGCGTTTATCTCAAAACGGTGTTTTCATAGTCGATGATCTCGATATCTCAGAAATGGCTGAACCGATCGGTCTCAAATTTTCACACAATCTTCTCAAATATATTCCTCAGGTATTGAACGAAGGAATAAGGTTTACAAAAATTATTACTATTTTTTTTAAACAATTTGGAGCGAAAATTTTAGTAAAAAACGAAAAATTTTTTTTCAAGTAGACGCCATTTTGTCAAAAATGAAAATTTTTATTATTCCTTCGTTCAATACCTGCATTAATCTATCCTTTAAAAGAATTGACCATATTTTTTGATTTCAAATAATCCAAACCGCCGATATGGAGATCACCGCCAAGCGCATTTTTTTGGAGGTCGTTCGGGACATCGTCTGCAGGAGCGGTGCACTTCAATATTTTTTTATGATCGACATGTTATTTTATTCTTGAAAGTAGGATCTATTCAAATAACCATAATTTGTAATTGCAAAATAAATACTGTTTCTAAAAAAAATTCCTAAAAAAACGTCGTTTTTGGGCCTCGCAAGTGCGTATAACCTCTTAATTTAATTGATTAAATAATTTTTTTAATTTAGTTTTCCTTACTTTTTTACCATACTTATCAAACGACCCTCGTAAACTTATCAGATATTTTTTTAAAAAAAACGTATTAAATTAGTCCTTATCGACTTGAATATAAAAATATACAATTATTTCATTTTAATAATCATCTTTTAATACTATATTACTATATTTAACTAATTTTAATGTTATAAATGATTTAGCTTCCAATACCATAAAGTTTTATACACATTGTCTGAAATTATTCTTCTGTGATCTGTATTTCAATGAAAATGTCATCATGTTTTATTTTAATGAATATTTTATTTTCAATACCATATTTTTTATTCCGATTTAATAAAGTTTAAAGTAATATATCAAAATATTAATCATTCATTTTATATAATTGCTTTTCCAAATTGAGTTGGCTTTTAATAAAAAAAATATTTGACATGTATTTAAATATGTCAATGGTAAATATTTAATAATATTGAAATTGTTATTGTAGGTTCCTTTTTTATATTCATTATGCTAAAATGATTTCAGTTTTTTGTATATTTTTCAAATACATATATACTTTAGTTTTATTGATAAGATTGTATTCAAACTATATATATATATATATATATATATATATATATATATATATATACGAGTATATATATATATATATATATATATATATATATATATATGTATATATCATCATCATCTCCAGCCCACATCAGTCCACTGCTGGGCGAAAGCCTCGTCGAATGTCATAATTAAAAAAGAAGAGTTTTCTGAGCCTCTTCCATTCTTTCCTGTCGCTGGCCAATTTCATCCAACCTTGGCCTCCACAATATTTCACAATTTCATCTCTCCATCTTTGATGTGGTCTTCCTTTGGGTCTCCTTTTATCTTTTGGTCTCCATTCCGTAACAATCTTCATCCATCTGTTGTCCTCTCTTCTCGTTATAAGTCCTGCCCATGTCCATTTTAACGATTTAACTTGCTGTATTATATCCATTATTTTTGTTTGTTCCCTTATCCATTTACTTGTTTTTCGGTCCAGTTTTGAAATTCCTAACATTATTCTTTCCATACTTCCCTGGGCAGTTAACAGTTTCTGTTTCATTCTTGTGTTTAGAGTCCAAGTTTCTGCTCCATACGTACAGGCCGGTAGTACATATTGGTTATATGCCTTACTTTTTAAACTGATTGGTATATTGCTTTTCATTATACTATTTAGTCTCCCAAATATTGCCCATGTAGCTCTGATTCTCGTTTTGATTTCTGGCCATAAATCACCATCGTATCTTATAGTTTTCCCAAGGTATTTTATTTCGTCCACTTGTTCCAGGTACTGATTCTCTAATTGTATTTTACTTCTTTCCGCGAAATTATTGAACATGACCTTGGTTTTCCCCTATTTATTTTTAACCTTACTTTTCGGCTTTTTTCTAAGAGGGTTTCGAGTAATGTTTGTAATTCTTTCGGTTTTTCACTTATAAGTAGTATATGTATATATATATATATATATATATATATATATATATATATATATATATATATACTGATATGTATACATATACATATATATATATATATATATATATATATATATATATATATATATATATGTATATATATATATATATATATATATATATATATATATACTGATTAATTTGATATTTACAAAATGTTTTTGAATTTCATGTAAATTAATACAATTTTTATTTTAAAGCATTTTTGATAAAAATTAGTTTATATATAGCATAGATTATACATTTTTTAAAAAAAATAGAATACATTTTTTAAAGTAAATAATTTATATATATATTTGTGTGTGTGAATATTAAAACCGTTATTTTCATTTATTTCGAAGAGCTGTTATAACAAACCGATTATTTATTCATAAAACAATTGGAATGTTTGTAATCAGGTCAAATCGAATATTTCGTACAGAATTCAATTTCGTGTCGAATTTACGTTCATATTCTAAAAACAATAATCACGTTATTACGTACAAGAGACATTGTAACAACAAACATTAAGAGCATATCGTTTGGCAAAGAGGTATATATTTATACATATATAACCCCACCTCATCCCTTTAATCCGGGACTGATGCACGAGTCGAGTGTTCCTCAGTTGCCGACAATCCCGGCTCTTTATATCGGCGATGTAAGCCCGACAGTGCCCTAATGTCCGCACTCTGTGTCCAATATCCGTTATTAGAGCGTCAACCCTCCACTAACACTATGCCTCGACCTCTAAAGCTTCGCTGTCTTTGCTCTGGCTAGCTGTCTTTCTATGGTTTGAAGATAGCCATCCAGGATTTTAGTACTGGCCGTTTCGTCACAGTAAATGAATATGGTGCACGAATTGAATTAATATGAGGTTCTTTTTAGGAATATCTTTTTCATTTACATAATTTATCTCTTTAATGTAATGTAAAATAATTTGAATATTTTTTACAGAAAAAATGAACAGAGATAATTTTTATTTCGAAATAAAAAATTCATCTAGTTAATATATAAAAAAATCATAAAAATTATTAAAAAATAATAAAATATTCACAATTAGAAAATTATTTTTAAATAAATAAAATAGTTTGAGAAGAGGTAGAAAAAAAATGTAATGGAATTTATTATCAATCTCTTTTCAAAGCATAATAATCAAACGAGTGTAGATTATTAATTAAAAAATATTTGAAATTAAAATCAACAATATCTATATATCATTGTAATTTTAAATATAAAAGACTTACTCATTTAATATGCTCTACAAAAAATTAAAACGTTGAATGTAGTTAAGTATTTATAAATTCTGATTAATTACGTTCAAATAATAATTTCATATTTTTTGTTTATATAATATTTTGCTATCTCAGTATAGACGAAGTTATTTGTATGAAATAGTTGATTAAAATATTTATATCGAAATAAAATAGGAACAAAAATATGAGAATTTTATAAGACTTGAATATCATTTTTGGAATTTCATCGTTCCATACTAATTAGTTTAGTTAATTGGAAATAATTGAAACATGATAATTGTTTTAAATAAAATAACTTTAATTTATTTTCGAGAAAATGATAAGTTTATAAAAATAAAATTATATTTGTGTTCATCTATATATATATATATATATATATATATATATATATATGTGAAATATTTTTTTTTAAAAAAATGAAATTTCCAACAAGAAGATATATTCTCGAGGTATTATTTTTTAAATTAACGGTACAAAGAATGCCTCAGTGTCCCAAAACAGAGAGTAAACAATAAAAAACGCATTAACGATTTTAATAAAAGATAATACTTTTTATTTTTATATATCTGCGAAATGTGTGTTATAAAAATATGTTTCATAACATCTACGTCATACGATACTCTTGTAACTGTGTAATATTCTTTTAAATTAACCATATAAAATACGCTCGTTCGTATACAGAGACCAATTGTCCGAGGGACATGTATAACGGAGCTTAGAACTGAAAGCCCATCGCGGCTTTGCAGCTTTTAAACGTTAACTTGGTCGCGGCCGTTGTAACATTTCACTGTTTTCGTAGACGAGGCAACACAACGCAGTCAGCCGAAGCGCTATCAGTTTATTAGTGTCTTGATAGCAATGGCTGTTGTGTTTTGTCGCGTTAAACATGTTTTACGATACGCTGTTAAAGCAATAAGATTGCACCACTAGTAAACTGCAATGATTCATGTCTTCAGTAGCGCGTGTTTATTACGTAACAACAGTTGTTGCCGGTTACTGATTTCAGTCATAGATATAAACTACGATTGTAAATTTACCATTGTTGCTTTTGTGCACTGTTTGAATTGTATTGTTGTAATTACACGTCTAGTAAAAAGAGGCTTTTGGAGAAAATGTGGGTCGACTATAACGTCTCTATTTATTTTTATATATGCATCTTAATTTCATTTAAACTAAAGTTAAATTTTAAATACAACACTGTTTTATGACAGCTATTTTTGTTTAAATTTGAAATTTGATTTGGTATTGTGATAAATTCACTCTAATAGAAATAAATCATTCAAAAGATTTTATAAAAAGTTTAATAATCACTTATTAAAGAAATTTAATATCACTTGATTATTTATTGCAGATTTCAATCGTCCTCATGTAGTTGCATTATTAATTCAATATTTTATAAAATAGCAATCTGATGATTATGTATCAGAGAATAAAGTAAATAATAAAAAAATATTGAACATTTATCTAAAATCTAATGGTTTTGAAACTAAATGATATATTTGTATTAAAGTTTATATGATTATTTTTTAAATATTTATTTCATAAAATAGATCTATTTTATAAATTTATATAGATGTAATCATGAATTTTTAATTAGTCAATTTAATTTTTACATTAGGACACTTATTATATTTAATATAAAACTTATTTTATTATAAATAAAAGGATAATTAAATTAGTTTTTTGTTCAAAAATTTAGCAATTAATGGATTATTGATTAACTATATACTTTTTGTATATGAAGGTTTATAATTATTTTTCTTTAAATATAATTTTTAGAATAACTTGATTCGATAATTTATAATTTAGTTTTTATAAAATGAAAATATTAAATGATATATAAGGTAAATTAAATGAAATATTATTTATATACAATAATAATAATAAAAGAGTATAAATAATTAAAGCATTTATAAAGAACTCACGTTCTTACATTCATTAATTGTTTTTCAAATCACATTTTTAATAAACACTGAATCAACATTCTGATATCAGTAAAACACGTACAATACAGGAAAAAATATAAAATAAAATATGAAAATAAATCAAACAAAAGCAATGTAATATTTTTGCTATATATCTTTTACATCTTTTCGTTCTGTTCTGGTATACAATTATTCTTCAGTCGTTCTACACAATAAAAAAATGATAAATACGATATATTTTCTTAATATCGTCTTTTTAGTGAAAAGAATAATGATTTTTGTACGATATAAAGTGCCATATAAGCATTTGGCAATAGTAACTAAGAAAATGAAAAAGTATATATAGATTTACAGAAAGAAACTACATTTGTACAACGAATGATAAGTCACGATTGTTCGATTTGGAGTTAGTGTTTGAAATCGTGAAATATTAAGTTACATTGTATATATATATATATATATATATATATATAACTCAACGTATTTTTTACATTTTCTTTAAAAATAATTTAAATAAACATATTGGTTCATGGTATTTTTGGTAATAAGTACATTTATAATTCTATCATTATTATACACCTTCAATATTCAATGCTTTATAGTTCCCTTGATGATTTTTGGAAATATTTCGTCATCTCTTTTCCTCCAACCAAAAACTCTTTATTCTGATCAAAAAATATTAAATTTGCTTTAATAGTACGATAATGCATTATATTAAAATTCTTGTTATACATTTTGGTACTCTTATTATGTAAATTCACTAAATGTACCTGAAAAAACTCAAAAATTAAAAAATATATTTTTTTTACAAATTTTCCTGAGTCATTTTTCAGTGTAAGTTTATTTTTACAACAACTGTATAAACATGGAAAATTTATAGAACGTATGTTTACAAGTAATTTGAAAAATACATATATTCAAATTTCAGTACAGTTCGACGACTCATCATTAATATTTCAGTGTTGTTGTTAAAGTTAATACGTCACGTCTTATCTAATTTTCATACCGATAAATCAACGTTAAACGATTCAAAGAGATACAATAAAAAGAAACATTTAAAAAAATGATCCTATTATATTTCTCTTTCGTAACATATAAATAAAGCGTGTCTCTATGTGACTTTTTTCTTTTTTGTCAAACATATAAATTAATATACAGTCATCTAAAGTTAATGGTGTTCGAGATAACCTTTGGCCAAGATATATACACATTTAGCACATATACAGAAACGATTTGTTCGAATGACATTAGACATTGTTGCATGTCGAGAGGAAATAAAACCGAAGCGTTTAGTGTGTTTAAGAATACGCAAAAAAATTCCATGTTATTATGTAAATATCACTTTCGTTTATAGATTTTGCACGAGAATGTCGCGCGGTGAACAGGAGTAGTAAATTGGTCAATTGGATCCTGACATTAATGTTAGTTACATTGTTTTATGATTGTGGAATGACGGTAGCAGAAAAGTATAATGAGAGGAGATTTGTATAAAATATATCACGTCGTTTGTTTTTATCTTGATGGAAATGTCGTTTCGTATATCGTTTTTTCTTGTGATTTTTTTCGTTATATACGTATGTGTCAAGTGGGAAAAAGAAATTATACTATATTTTAGTTTCAAGAAAATTAAGAATATGTTTTTTACTTAACTATTGCATTTATTTTTTTAATATTAAATAAAAGATTAAAAAACTTAAAAAAGGAATTTGAGATTTGAACAGGAAATAATATTTATTTCAATTGAAAAAAATATAATGAATTTCTGTTAAAAAATGATTTTTTTGTTTAAATCTAATTTTTAAAATATAAAAAAATCCACATTAAATATAATTATTAATATTTTTGGTTAAACATACAGCTAGTTAAAAAATCAACAAAATAACATTTAATTAAGAAATTTTCAATTTATTGGTTCGAAATGTCATTATGTTGACCGATATTGTTCGTTTCACAGAAACGGTTTCTTTTATTTATCGAGAAGACCAGAAAAAACATACGACGTATTTCCACCATCGAAGTTCGAGCCTACGTTCTTGTATATACACATACATATGCGTGACCGCTTATCTGTTTTGTGTAGTTGTGCATGTTTAATCTGAGGTATACATTAAATGAAAGATAAAAAACATATTGAATATGTTCCGGAAACAAATTATCAGATATGATCTTATTAAATTACTACCACTAATTATATGGTGCTGAGAAATTTCGTTTAATGAGGTTTATACTTTCAACAAATGTTATATATAAGTTTAATATTTTAATTTGGACAAGTTTGACTTTTAATTTACATAAAGATATATATATATATATATATATATATATATATATAATGTTTATTTTCAGTTTGAAAATACCAACTTAAATAATATAAAAATCAATACAAGTTCATCGTACTCAAAACATTTCATGTTTTATAAAAGATTAAAAATGTCAGTTACTATAATGCAGTTATTGTAAAAATTTAATGACATAGGAATTTTAAATTAAGTAGTGTTGTATAGCGTATAATACAATATGTTTGAAATATGTGAACGTTTCAAATTTATCGATATTTGATATATTAGTTTGTTGTAAATAAAATATTGTATTTATAATTCCAATTCAGTATTTAATTTATATTTTAAACATAACGTTGATTGAAATTTATCAAAAATATTTATAATTAAATTTTCTCCCTTCAAATGTATTTTTTTTAAAAAAAACATAAGGCATTAAAAAATATATAAGTATATATTTTTTAACATAGATTCGTGTAAAAATAAAATTATTGATTTGATTGTTAATAAACACAGATCATATAGAATTACGAAATTTAATAAAATAAGTATTAATAAAAATTATTGGAGTTTAATAACTTGAAATGTGAGTATTTATTTAACAATCTATTTAAGTTGAGGATTTGATAAAACACTGTATGCAATAGAACCTCAATTAGAAATCTAACACCAACAAAAATTTACAATTCAACAAACATACTATATGATGAAAGCTTTATGAAACAATTTCGAAATACATTTTTAATTAAAAAACTTCCGCTTCTATGTATTCAGAAAAAAACTTTTCTTTTTTTATTCAGTTGTGGTTGATGTATATATATATATATATATATATATATATATACATATATATATATATGTGTGTGTGTTGTACATTCTACTGTATTATTGTATTATAAATGGTGGTTAGTTAGAAATCAGCTTGTTGGTGTTCAAGTGGGTAGATTATCACAGGAACAAGAGGGCGACGTGGGGAATCTGGACGAGTGTTCGGCTGCAAGTATCATCTAGGGTGGGAGGTGTTAGACAGTCTGATGGAAGCAACGAACGTTTTGTGTGAAGGCTATCGTAGCAGATGCTTTCGACCATTAGCGAAAGCTTACACATACATAGAAAGATAGTCAGCCAGGCAGACAAACAGCGACGTCGAGACTGGCGGAGGTGCGGCTGTTGGCTGTAATGAGCCTTTGATGGTCAGATAAGATCCTTTCAGCCAATTAAATTGTCTTCAGCCCCGTTATCTGCATTATGTGACATTTATTTAAATTCGTCGACAGATCTGTTTCTACTTGGCTTGATTTTGATCCCCGCCGATGATGATGATGGTGGCGCCTGCTTGCTCTCTTCTAGTGCGACCAGTGGCAGATGTAACATAGGACCAGACTTGGATTCGATAGTTTTCCTTGGTAATGCTAATTAATGCGGTCGTTTGATTACTAAACTTTACTGAAATTGATTAATTAATCGCGAATGATACGTTGGATAGCAGTTTCGGTACGTTTTTTTACACGATTGCAAGAAAAGCCATCGAGTAGGCCATCTGTAATGATTATTGGAGTTTACCAGAGCCGAACATTCGTATTTATTTCGGATATGAAAATTATTATGAAGACATTATTTCGTTTATATTAGTTTATATCGTAATGTTTCATTTAATCATTATTAATTAATATCATAAATATCTGTATATATATACAGAACTAATTCAAGTACTTTTATTAGTAAATGAAATTGAAAAACAATTTTTTAAATTATTATATAAATATTAATAAAGAATAATTTCAAATCAAAAACAGATCATTATTAAATATAATTTTTTTCATATTTTCATACATCAAATGTAAATTGATCAGCATTGATATTGTATAAAAAATAAATGAAATTTTATTAAATCTATCATACGTACAATTTTAATTAATTATTTATTTTATGAATTGATAAAAGTAATGAAAAATATACGAAATCATAATTAGTTTATTTATAAATTTTATTTATAGTTTGTTTTTGTGAAATCCAATCCCAATTATTGAATAATATGTGAATATTTTCAATTAAAAAATATTAAAAATTCAAAGAAAATAATTATTTGATATTACCAATAAAGCTTACTATTCAGAATATATTTTATATTCAAACACCCCTAAGCCAATTCAAAAATGATTTTTAAAATATTTTAATGTAATTAAAATTTATAAAATTGAAACAAAATGGATATTTTTTGTTGAAAATATCACATTTTTTATTTTAAATATTTAAAAACTATCACAACAATTCTCATTAAATTTATTATAATTCAATTATAATATTTATTTTATTTTTATTTCATTGCTGGATGAAAGCCTCTCCCAAAACTTTTGAGCAATACAATGTCTTAATCTTCTATCTCACTTCAATGAATTTATTGTTTATGTTCTATTTATCCATAGACTCATCATAAACCTTATTATTTCTTTATGTTCTCAATCAAAATTTTTTTTGGTGGTCTTCTCTTGTTATATGACAAATATATTTCCATTTTACTACGACATTTATAATTTTTATTTTTTTTCTGATTCATACGTTATTCTTTCTATTTTGACCTGTTATATATATATATATATATATATATATATATATATATATATATATACAATTTTAAATAAAATATATTAAATAATTTTTTACTGTAAGAAATATTTCAAGGTAATGTTTTAATTATTTTTAATTAATATCTAAAAATAAATCAAAATTTGTTGGCTGAGAATAAATTTTCTTGATTTATATATATATATATATATATATATATATATATATATATATATATATATATATATATACCTCTATTAATTAACGTCATTCATCTCCATCAGCATGTTATAACTATAATATTTTACGACTTTTTGTATTGTAATTCTATACTTTGTTTTGTTATATCGTGTTGGTCGTTCATCGATTTTTCGAAATGATAAATGTAACAGGAAAAACAAATCGTATTTAAGCTCCCGAAATGAGGAATGTTTTTGTTTCGTTCAATGGAAAACGTGCCACAGTACACGTACTTACGGTATACAGTAAAATTACATAATCGCAAGTTTTGAATTTTCACGGCGATTGTTGTTGTTGTGTGTGCATTTTTTGAATAATTAAATGAACATGTTAAATAAAAAAATGCATACATTTACGTGTAATGTATTGCTGTTGTTTATTTCTTCTGTGTGCGTGGTAACATGTTCGTTTATTCAATATGTATAATAATTACGAGAATATGAAGTACATTGTTAATAATGTAATTGTTTTATAGTGTATGGGAAGTGTGGTGTGTGGTTATGTCTAACTTTTTTTTTGCTTGGAATTAATTATTGATAAAGTATCGATTTTTGTTTCATATTAAAAAAAAGAAATATAATAAAACAGCATTTATAATAACATTCTCTAATGATAAATAATGTTTAAAAATATTTCTAACTAGTTTTAATAAGAAACAAAGTATGATAGAAAAAATAAATAGCTATAGCTTTTAATAAAGAAGTCCGTAATGAATTTTAAATGAAAATACGAACATTCTAAGTTTCAATAAAACACTCAATTTATTTACAACGTGCACATTATGGCATTAAAACCGATCTTAATGAAAACCGTATTTCTTCATCGACACGACTGTATATGTAATCTAATGTTAGTTAACAAATAAAATTGTGCAGCCCAATTGAAAGACAATATTATCCGACTCTGTGCTAGTTCACATTGGCTGCCTACAACATGAAGGTAGAGATGTGTTAACGAGAGTCTATGGACTTTCTTATAGCTAAGTCGTTAGCGCTGGTTCTAATCTGGTCGTTACTCGTCCGTTATCCCCCTTATTCCTTTGTTTACCCCACTGCACACATCTAGCCCACACACTAGTTTCTTCTCCGTTTCATCAAAACATTAAGGCGGGCCTAGGATAAATGTATTACCAACAACAACGGTTCGTTTTACATTCGTTTATGGCATTAAGATTTTTTATAAAGAAAAATTAGTTTGTGTACGAAAGTAATATGAAGAAAAAAATTAAAATTTATTTTTGATCGTCTTATTTATTTTAAAATATTTTTTGTTGTTATTTATTACATCATAATTTAAAATAAAAAAAATGTTTTAAAAATAATACTCTTTTATAAAAAAGTTTTATTTTGTAAAAAAACACGCACGTATAAATACTTTGTAATATTTTATCAAGTTTTAAAAGATAAAAATATCTAGTTTTATAAGTTATATATAAAAGATTGAAAATACTGGGAATAAAGTAGAAAAGAGTGTTGTGTGAGTATTTTCTTGAATATTTCATAAGTTTTTTTAACCTATAAAAACTATCTAATGTAAAATACGAGTTTTCTTATTGTTCATATATTTATATAAAAATGATTATATATAGGTGAATCAATCTTCATACAATCTTCTCATTTTCTCCAGTCATATTTAAACAGTACGCAATACTTTAAAATTTATAAAATATTACCAAAATCCAATTCATTTTATACTGTTGAACGTTATGAAAACTTACATATACTTAGTGTACATAGTTTTAAAGTAAAATATTATATGTATGTAGTGAATAGATAGATGCGCTCTCATTTACAATCCGTTGTATGAACAAGCTTATTTACTGTTTTCTGATGAAGCTTTCTCGTATGAAAAATAGAAGCTGTATAATTTCTCCACTGTAAATTTGAATACTTGAAGCGATGATTTTTTAATTGACTATTAAGAACGACTTTGATAAATTATCCAATAACGAATTTGTTATATTATTTTTTAAAGTAAGAAAAATGATAACAATTTGCTTCGTTGTGATTGATAACAATTTAATTAATTTTATATTACATTGTTTTTTTAACAGTTTTTTCGACAAAATAAAATACTAATTAAATCGTTTTATGTACATAAAAAACACGAATTTATTTTATATAGTTAATGCAGTGAAAAGCCCAGCTGGATAATATTTCTCTGTATATGAAAATGGTTCATTATTAAGTCAGTACAAACAAATCATCCGAGAATTCATTTCTCTTCATTGAAAACATCGGTCCACAGTGACCTCTCAGATCTGAACGATAACATATAATTTCAACGTTTTTTTTCATTTGCCGGTGTACATTTTTTTTGTAACCACCGCATCTAAAGAAAACATCGCCGTACATATATACACAAATATACAGTTGATATGGCCAAAGTATCACATAACTGTCTGTTGAAATATATATGTATTGGTGGTGAGAGCGTTGGAAATCATCATTGTGGGCTTTGCGAGATCACCTCCGAGGTCCATCGTCGGCAAGCCTAACAATCTCAAAGCGGTATTTTCCATGCGTATATACAGATTGGAATTTATATAACGCCAATGTTTGTATAAATATATTAATAGTACATGGAGATATATAAGTCCCGGAAGGATTTGTCAATTACCTGACGGAAATTTATTTTCACAGCAGGTGTATATTTTTCAATACACTTTAATATCTATATTTATATATGTGCCTTTTTATATCTAGATGTTATGCTTTTCGAGAAATTACGCTCGGACGAAAAATAATACAGATAGTAATAAAATTTCATTTACTTTATTTTTTTCTCTTTCTCATTCTCTCTCTCCTTTTCTATACACACACACACACACACACATACACATATATATATATATATATATATATATATATACATACATAAATAATTTGTTTACAATGTTTGGTATGGAAAGATATTTAACTTTATAAATAATTGTAAACAACATATACTAAAAAATTAATATTTGTTACAAAAAACAATTATGGTTAAGAATAAAGTGATTATATGAATACATTTATTTTTCATTTTTAATCAAATTAAATATAAAATGATCAATTTATCAATCAAGATATTTAGTTAAATGACTTTTGATTGTACGAATGCATTTTTAAAAAGAAATTATTTGTTTTCTTAAAATAGGAAGAATGTTTTTTGTAAGAGTCTATGTTAGAAAATTATCCAATTAGAAAATTGTTATGGAGTAATGAATCTAAATATACTCTAAAAAAATCTAAATATTTTTTTCATCAAATAAAAAGCCTATGCTGATTCTGAGAATCAATCGTTATTTATATTTATATATTTTGATTACTACTACTGTGTTTTTAAAAAAATTAAACACAGTAGTAGTATCGTTCTTGTATGGGAAAAATTATTGACATAACGTTGGTTCTATTATGAGAATATGTGAAAAAAACATTAATAATTCAAAAGTTTTATAGAAAATACTATTGAACTTTATACAAATGACAATTTAACTATTATATGGAAATTTAGAGAGTTTCATGAATTATATTGATATATTCGACTAGCTAGTACAAAATCTCAATTTAATTTCGTTAAAAAAATATTGAAGGATATTAAGGTTGTAATAGGACACAAGCACTGTTTAAATTTAAATAAATTATGAACAATTATACGGGAAACTTTTCAAAATATATCCATTGATAAATATCTATGTTCAATTATAATTATTTAAAACAATGTAATGAGATTATAATAAAAAAAGATTATCTTATAAAATATTAGATATTTGAACAGTAAAATTGTTTTTCTATAATTTAAAACATAGATGTGTTATTTTTGTAACCACTGTCTTATGCATCAATATTTAAAAATTCACACAATTTTCATTAATATTTAGTATTATAAAGCTATTTTACTTTATTTTATTTTTAATTAACACTAGAACTAAAAGATATTTAAAAAATTTCGATATATTTATGTATTGTTCTAGAATTTTATGACGACTTTTAATGAAATATTTAAATATTCCTATTCAATTTCCACTTAGCTACTTTAACTTCCATAATTAGTATGACCTATACCTATTTATACCAAGACACGTCAAATTGACGACATTAGCAATCTCAAAATTTATAATAATTTATATTCAAGTGAATGTAAATACGTATTGATATCCATCCTTGCATACACATATATCGCTTTCAGACATTTCCTGGAAAAAATTTAGGTACATTTTTCATATGAAAAATAGGTTGCAATCATTATCAGTTGTACTTCTAATGTGATAAAGTTCTTGGTGCAAAGTGTAATCTGTGAAAAGTCCAATTTATGAACATATTTTTATTAAAAATTCAAATTTATTTCTTGTAAATCCTATAAAATGAAAGGATTTACAGGAAGCAAAAATTATTCGAAGAATTCAAAGAACAAAATGAAGGCAGTTCAGATACTAATTCAAGTAATAATGATTTAGACATATTTGCGTGGAAAATAAAACTGATTTTTCAGACTCTGAAGAAGCTACGAGATATTGAACAAAGTAAGAAGATCAATATGAAAGTGAAGATTCATACATAAGATGAAATTTCCCAAAATAGCCACAAACGCAGTAAGCGATTGCGAATATGTTCATGAATCGGATAGCCAAACAGAAACCGAACCAAGACAGCATTATATATATACTGAATGGGAAGAATATATATATTACATATATATTCAAGGATACTTCGGGCCCAACTGGTTATGCGAAGCGAAACATTATATAATGTTATTTCGGCTTATAATTGATATAAAAGCTTGCACTGAGCTACAGGCCAGAAACATTTTACAGAACGACTAAAATTACTATGGACGAAATGCTCGAAAAGCAAGAAACATGAAGTTATCGTATTTGTGGTCCAAAAATGGGGACCTTCTTTCTTTGCCGAAACTATGAATCAGATTTTCGGAAATTATTCATTCTAAGAAAATTTTCACAGTTGTATTTGTAAATTCATAGTTATTCATACATTTTATTAAATGATAAAAGTGTTTACTATTAATATTAATGATTTTGTCATTTATATAAACTAAGTGATTAAATCAAAAAATTTTTTAAAACTAGTAATGAAAATATAAAATATTGTTTCTGGTTCATATAAAATTTTCAAAATAAACAAAACAAATTGAATATTTTTGAAAGTGTCTCCATTTTTTGGCCAACATTATATAAATACACATACACATACACATATATATATATATATATATATATATATATATATATATACTGGAAAATACTGTATTTAGTCCTAAAATCTAATTATTCTAAAAAAAATGTTTTTCCGTTTAAAATCATTTTATTAGATAATTTACTAAATATTATATTTTGTCAGGTTTGATAAATCAATTTATTAGTAATGAAAATATGTTTAATACACAAACACACACAATATATATATATATATATATATATATATATATATATATATATATATAAAGTCGATATGTACAGACTTTCTCAATGATGTGTTAATTATAGTAGTTGGGAAATTGGTACCTTGTTTAAAGATACGAACTCGAAACAATAAACAGTATATCACTAAGAATTGTTTGCCTACTGCAGATAATATCCTTTTCGGTCAAAAGGATGTTGGGATGCGGCGAGAGCAAACCGATTGACCTGCGATCATGTTTCCGCAAATGTGTTCCAGTGTAGGATGACCGGTCGCAAAACGTAGTAGTTTTGTTGACCGGCAGTCAGACATTGCTTGATCTATCTGACGACTACACTGAATGCCTAATGAAATGGAGCTTTGTGTAAACAACGCCGCAGGACTACACACGATGATGATAAATGTGAAGTGGTGTTGGAGTGAAGGCCGCATAACATCACCTCCTGTACCATTTATCTGCGTGAAAATTTTATAGCATACCGTGTATGCCCTTAATATTCAAATATATATGTATATATATATTCGCTTTGTGTGAGTGACTGTACATTTGTGAGTGTGTTTGTGTGCTTCTTTTCATATTACTGTTCTGAGTGTTTTTTGTTCTTAAAAATTAAATTACACAATTTATATAATATATTTATTTTACAAAGAACTCTTATATCGTTACATTTCGTGTTTTACTTACACAGATACACACAAATATATATATATATATATATATATATATATATATATATATATATATATATATATATATATATATAATGAATTTTTAAAGGGCACTTAAAAAACATTCCAACGAATTATAAATGTTTTGTAAATTTTATATAACGAATTATACTCTCATTTCTGTGTATTCATGCTTTTCAAGTTTATGTGTTTTTTATTATTATTTTTAATCAAAATGAAAGAGAAATTAACATTTAAATATTTTTCATTTCCTCAAATATATTATATAGAGTTATATGAATAATATGATATAAATATTATAAACAAAACTCAAATGTTTATAAAAAGATGACATTAATAAAATATATGTAACAAAATAAAATAATAATAAAAACGTACATTGATATACGAGGTCAGACAATTAAGTAATGCGACCGATTTTTTTTCTCGGCCTGTGGTAACACTGCGAACCTGTAACTCCGCCACCGTAATAGCAGATCCCTACTCTCTCGATTGAGACCTTGACCACCCTCGTACGATCATTTCTTGGCCAGCTGTTTAGTGTTTTGTAACAACGCGCGAGTAGTGCATGTCACGAAAATGGAACAGAGAAATTTATTACTGGTTATTACTGGTGATGAAAGTTATTACTAAAAAAAAAAAAAGTTATTACTGGTGATGAAAGTTGGTTCTTTCAATATGACCCCGAAACTAAACGACAAAGCCAACAGTGGCTGTCCCCTGGAGCACCAAGGCCAAAGAAGGCGAGAATGAGCAAGTCCAAAGTGAAAACCATGTTGATTTGCTTCTTCGACAGCAAAGGGGTGGTTCACAAAGAGTTCGTACCACCTGGACAAACCGTAAATCAAGTATTCTACCGCAATGTGCTCGAAAAATTACGAAAAAGGTGCTCAGAGTGCGTCCAGAGATCGCGAAGACTTGGGTTCTGCATCACGACAATGCTCCCTGTCACAGTGCGTTCAGTGTCTCTCAGTTTTTGGCGTCTAAAGGCATCGCAACGTTACCACAACCGCCCTATTCACCGGACATGTCACCCTGCGACTTTTTCCTGTTCCCCCATATGAAAAAATTCGTCAAAGGTCGACATTTTGACTCCGTTGAAGATATCCAAGAATCTGTGACGAGGGTACTCGGAGAGGTCCCACAAGAAGTGTTCCAGAATTGTTACGAAAACTGGAAAACTCGCTGGAATAAGTGTATAGATGCGGGAGGGGACTACTTTGAAGGGGATCGCAGCGATGTACCTTAATTTTTAAATATACTCGATTTTTGAATTTTGTCACATTACTTAATTGTCTGACCTTGTATGTTTTAATAAAAGCTTTTTAAATATTATATAAAATTAATAAAACACTTGAAATTTATTTAAGTCAAAATAAAAAATATCGATAAATACATAGCTGTTTCAAAATTATTTGAACTTTTATTTGATATTTGTATTATTTTAAATACATTTCTTTGGAAGAAATACAGTCTTTACAATGACTAAATTTTTTTGAAAACATGTCTGGTATTTTTTTAATGTCTGCAATGACATCGATTAAAATGTTTCAAATCTTTGAAATGCTATTAAGTTGTTTTTCTATTAGCTTCATTTTAAATGTTGGAAACAGAAAATAGTTGCAAGATATCAAATCAGGAGGATAAATTGGTTGACTAAACACTAAGACATATTTTGTTATTAAAAACTGTATAAGAACAAATTGTAAAGAAAAAATTAAATTTACCAGAATTATTGATGTCCCTAATTCATCTTATGGAAATACAATAAATTTTCAAATAATTCAGATATTCTTTTTGACAATTTAAAGGACTTTCCATCTTTTATAAATTTTGCATATCACTTGTGAACTGGTATAGGTGATAAAAAAATTTCACCACCATTAACTTCATTCAACAGTTAAAGTATTTTCATAATTTTTTTGGTCCTATACTGATTTTTTGGTGTGTCAAAAAATTTAGCATTATAAATAATGACACATGTATCGAATTTCAATTAATCTGAGCATTTATAAATACAACAAACTAGTTTATTTTGAAAAATTGTCATTTTAATTAAAGTTCAGATACTTTTTGGACAGGCTTTTATTGTTTTAACTAATATTTAATTTTATATGTCTGAAAAATAATTAATCTATGATCTATTTGTATTCTGTCGAATGATAAATTATATAATGATTTATTGATATTTAAATGTTCAATTACTATATATAAATTATATTATAAAATTAAATTGTCAATCAAATAAAACATGTAACAAGTCTGTAAAAAAGTTAAAATTAATCTAAAAATAAAATCTCTATTTTTAATATTGATTAATGTTTAAGAATAGAATTTCGTTATAAACGAAATTAACGACAAATAATTATCTTTAAATAGTTGATCGAAGTATAAAAGTATGAAAAATGATTCACTTATCAAATTCGACTCCTGATTATAATAGATCATTGTCCTTGATTCCTTATATAATTAAATAATAAATATTTATATACTATTCTATATTCATTGTATATCAGTTAAATTGTTCATTATCCATTGATGTATAAATGTTAATAACATCTTACTGTGACATTATTATATCTAACCGCTATACAAATAATATTCCTTTGAAGTATTTCGAAATACAAAGAAACCTATGTTAAAGTTTAAGGCATAAAGTTTGCTCGTAGGCATTTTCAAATGATACAGTGAAATTAATTTATTCGGAGCTTATTGCGTCTCTATCAATTCAATGAAATCTTCAAAAGAAGTGAACGTTATAGTGTAATTTTCCGTAAATATCAACATAAACATATTTGTGATCGTATTATACTAAAACCGTGATGTTTACATACTATCTGTTTACGTAAGTGTATTCTTCGAACTTGTGTCAATCTCATCGCCAATTTAATATTAATTAAGCATGTTTTTAATCAATTCAATCTGATTTTAATTAGGTATTTGTGGAACGAATATTTTATTTCAGTATGAATTTATATTTAATTTATTTAAGAGTCTCTTTTATAAGAGATGGTGGTTAAGGAAATGTATCAATAAAATTAAGTGGTCATTTACTTTAATAATCTACTTGTATTTGTAAATGTAATCTCTAAAAGTACGAGGGTGGTCCCAGAAGTACCCGACCTAACAAAGAAAACACAAAAATTTTGGAAAAAATATATTTATTTTTCAACATAATCTCCTTTCAGCTCTATACACTTTTCCCAGCGATGTTCAATAAGTTCGATACCCTTTTTATAATAAGAACTGTCTTGCTCCTCAAAATACCCATTAACTGCCGACATCACTTCTTCATCGTTGGGAAATCTATGACCACTGAGCCATTTTTTCAAGTTTGGGAACAGAAAATAATTCGCGGGGGCTAAATCTGGCGAATAGGGTACATGAGGTAGCAATTCAAACTTTAATTCATTAATTTTGGCTATTGCAATAACGGATTTGAGAGCTGGTGCATTGTCTTGATGAAACATCACTTTCTTCTTAGCCAAATGCGGCCGTTTTTGCTTGATTTCTTCGCTCAAACGTTGCAATAAGTTCGCATAATACTCGCCGTTGATAGATTTTCCTTTTTCAAGATAGTCAATGAAAATTATCCCACGCGCATTCCAAAAAACCGACGCCATAACCTTGCCTGCAGATGAAACGGTCTTCGCCTTCTTTGGAGCCGGTTCTCCCTTTTCAGTCCATTGTTTTGATTGTTCTTTTGTCTCGGGTGTGAAGTGATGGACTCATGTTTCAGCCATGGTTATGAAACGGCGCAAAAATTCTGCTTTGTTGCTGTGAAACTTCGTTAAACACTCAATTGAAACATCTTCACGACATTGTTTTTGCTCGAGTGTGAGCAAACGCGGCACCCATCTTGCACACAGTTTTCTCATGTCCAAATTTTCAGACAATATGCGATGTACCACACTTTTTGAAATGCCTACTATGTCTGCTAGCTCGCGCACTTTCAGTCGACGATCATCCAGTACCGCTTTGTGGATTTTCTTCACCATTTCTGGAGTCGTCGCCTCACTTGGTCGACCACTGCGATGCTCGTCTTGGCAGCTCGCACGGCCTCGTTTAAACTCTGCTACCCAATATTTCACTGTTGTAAACGAAGGAGCAGACTCACCCAGAGTAGAATCCAGTTGAGCTTTTATATTGGTCGGGCTGAGGCCTTTCAAATAAAAGTATTGTATCACGTAACGATGACGAATTTTCTCCATTTTCACAAATTCACTGAAAACGTTCACTATTGATGGCTGCCAAACAAATAATAAACAACGTGGCATCCTCAAACTTGAAACATATGCTTTATATATTGTGTACTTTCTAATACAGTGATATTTTTCAAACAAATACCGCCATCTCTAGGTCAGGCCGGGTACTTATGGGACTACCCTCGTAATATTCAAATATTAAAAATAGTGATATATTAGGTTGGCAAGTATCTCCCTTCCGCTTTTTTTTTTTTGTACATAGCTGCGAAATTCGAAAGACCAGAAGGCGGAAGGGAGATATTTGCCAACCTAATATATTCTAGAAAATAATTTATAAGGAAAATTTTGAGATTATGTTTGATTTTGAATGGTTTTTTAATGGATTAACCTTGATTTTATATTTTGTATAACTAGAAATATATTTAGATTTTTTTAAAAGAAACATTTTATTAGAATTCAAAAAGAAAAATGTATTTTTTTCTGGAAAAACAGAGTGTTTTATTTTATTATATATATATATATATATATATATATATATATATATATATATATATATATATATATATATATATATATATATATATATATATATATATATATATAAAGTTGTAAAAACTCAGCAGTCGTTTATAGAAACGTCGTTTATAGAAATAGGTTTTCCAAGAAGTATTAAATACAGAAGTGTCATTCGAAACCTAAATAACCACAATCGCCGTTGTTGAAGAGTTCTTCGAAGACGTTCAAAGAGAAAAGTTCAAAACAAATAAAATAAACTTGATGATATTGAAACTTCTAGCGTACATTAAAGTGAACTTCCATATAATTCTGGTCTTAAACTCATTGCCAAGGTGCACCACTTGCCAACCGCAAAAATCACAGTCGTCGACCTGGCATTGTTCCATGTAAATTGTTCCTGGAGGCTAGATGTTGTGATTCGCCTCGAGCTATTTCAAATATACACTCCGTATGTTTCGTCGGGAAAGAATTCAAAGCCTTTTTGTAAAATCGTACAGCCAGGACCGGCGGAAACGATGCATTGAAACGAGCGTTTCGGTAACGGCGCTAACCGGTTTTATCGTCGCTTTGAATGATGTTTATGATTTCATAACAAACGTCAGACAGAACCCATCAACTTTTATTGTTATTTTATTTATTCCGTAATTACTATCACATTTATTTTATATCAGATTTAAATTATTTTTCCTTGGTTTGATGATACAACTGAATTGATTGTTTGAAGATAATTTGCGAATAGGAAATAAATACTAATATTGATTTTTAAATTAAAAAATAGTTATATGAAAATTAACACAACAAATTTTAAAACCAGGAAATATAAAAACAGAATATTATTGAAATAATTTAAAGTATTATTGAATTAGGATAAAATGACAAATGTTTTTCAATAAAAAATAACAAAAATGATTATTAAAAATGAAAATAACTCATTAATGATTGTTATTAAAATTATGTGATAGAATTAAAAATGAGTATTGTAGAAAAAATACCTAACAATGTACTTCGTATATAAAATTTATTGAAAATATAAAAAAGGATTGAGAAGTAAAATTTTTTGTATAGAAGAATTAAAAGAAACTGCTTTTGAGTAAAGAAAAATTTTACTTCTTTGATCATTTGAGTTTGTAAATTATACGTCATAAAAAATGTTTTGTTAATAAAGAGAATTATATTGAAAATGAAGAAAAAAAATGTTTTTCTACCTTGAAATAAGAACTTGTACATTTTTATACGTATTTGTTTAATTCTAATTAAATTTTTCAACATTTCCTTAAATTAATTCGAAACGTGAGATGTTTTTTTAAATCAATCTAATTTGTACATTTCTTTTGGAATTTATTACATTTTTGTTTATTGATTTTATATAGAAATATATATATATATTTCTATATATAGCAACAAAATTCACTACATAAAATGTATGTACAGAATTCATCTCGCTTTATTTATGTAAATCCGTTCCCTGACTCGATTTTATCGGAAGTTTCATGCCAACGCTGTCTCTACTAACGCGTCCAATAATTCTATTCACATTCTTGTACTGGTATCGCATTTCAAACCGTTGGTAATATTTCGTGGTTGGACTATGTAAATAAAACGCCGACGTTTTAACACGACTGTCGAATATAAAAAGATATCTAAACACAAATCGAGAAATTTTAAATGAGATGTCAATTGAACGCGCTGCACGGAACACAAATCGACAATAATGGTATTCAAACAAAGGTGCATGAACATGGTGTGAGGGCATGTACGGATGTATGTGCCTGTTTGTTCCCAATTTAAACGTATGGGACGGAGTCGAAGTACAAAACGAATGTGTCTGTCACGAGTCACGTTTTTAACAAGCTTTCGGGACATCATAGGAAGAATTCCTTTCGAATTCGTGCTCAGTCCTGATAAATAATTTTATTAATGACGAATGAGGGCTTTTTATATAATTTTTCAATAGAAAAATTGAAAAATAATTAGGGATAAAAGAATGATTTTTTTAAAAAACAATAAAAAAGTTTAAATTTTAACTGAGGATTTTTAAAAATTATATCAAGTTTATTTTCTAGATTGAAAAAAATGTCCAGTTATATATCAAATAAAGAATGATATACTTCACAAAGTTGATTTTGAAATCATATTTCGTGGTTAGACAGTTTAATATATTAGATAGACAGTTATGAGTGATTTTATTACTGGATAAAAAATACTTAAATATGAAGACAAGTCAACAAAGCGTGAATAAATAATAACTCTTGTCATAAACAATATCAAGAGTCATAATAACTATTCAGTTTTATTACCGAAAACAATATGAAATTAATGTAAGAAATAAATTACATTTGCTTAAATCAACAAGTATGAAAAAAATATAACTAGAAACGATAACTTTATTACGCCTTTAATGACGTAATAACATAAAACGAAGATGTTAACAAAATACAAGGCGAGTCAATATTAAATACAACAAGCCCTGTAGGAGTATTCGTCTGAAAGTTTCAGCAAGACCCTCGGGAACATTCATGAGAAGCGATACAAAATTGATAATCGATTTGCGTCTTGCCAAGATAACATGGTCAAGGTTCCCGGAACGGTTGTGTCTATCTCGCAGACAGACAAATTGAAAAAGTGGCGCGAGAAAAAGTTTGTCGTTTTCTTTTCAGGCAAAATAAACGTTCTTGTTGGCGATATTAATCATTTTCTCATTTTTTTTTCATTATTAACAAGATATATTAAATAGGAAGTTGTCAGTTTTGTATCGTTGTTGTTTTCCTTGATGAAAAATTATTTTTAAACGATGATCTCAACTGTCAAAATTACAATATATATATATATATATATATATATATATATATAAATTATACTTGTTAATAACCAATAAATCAATATTTAATTTGAACTCGATTTATTCTAATAAATTACACTTCATGGTAAATTATTTCGTTAGTAATAATCACTTCAACAACTAAAATATGTAATAATGTAAACATTTTCAGACATCATGGTGATATTTGGAAAGTATGACACTAAATTAAATTTTAATACAAATCGTTGCGGTTCATTGTTCGAATTATTTCCAAATAATTTACAGATAATAACTGTTATATAAAATAAAAAGTTGATTATTTAACATACCATAATTCTATTCAACTTTCAATAATTTTGAAGGAATGTCGAGGTCATGCCATAATAAATAAATGATTAGTATTGAAAGTATAATAATTAAATTTTCATTATTTATTTTTCATATAGCTAGAATGTTCATTCGTGTTGGGAAATATATGGAGTAACTTATAAAATTGCCATACTGATATTTTGTTTCATTAATTATTATATTCGATTAGAAGACGTGACGACATGATTTTACTCTTTATATATATATATATATATATATATATATATATATATATATATATATATATATGTTCTAAATTACATTTACAAGATCAAAGTAGTCGAATGGTAAGTAACCCGACATTAGCTTTACCCTTTCCTACAAAACACCAGAACTATTGCCATTTAAAACACAAGCACGTCTATATATTACCATAAATATTGTATACCGTCTGCTAGCTATTAGGTTTGTAGTAATTAAGTAATACATATATATATATATATATATATAAATATATATGTTTGTATGTATGTAAAGTCGTGTCAATATGAAACATAACCGAACCGCATTCGGAAAATACAACTGGAGAGAAATGGCAACAATGACATACTGGTATCGATCTCCGTTATTCTAGCGCAATTCCAAGGTAATCCCTCGCACCTTGAACTAATTGCCAAACATAATGCAAACAAGCCCAACGCCCCAGACGCACCATTCAAACTACATTGCATCTATGGAACTCAAAAGGGAATTATCGATTTCAATGTACACAGTGTATGTGTATATATACATTATAGTACCTATGGAAGGTAATGTAATGTATCTCATAGTTTGTGAGTGCAAATTGTTCCTGTTGGAGGAAGTAAGGCTAGAGGCGACGGCGCACCACCCATACCAATCTAACATCACTTCCATCGGTATCACCCGACGACCTCCTCGTATCCCAAACCATTGAAGATTACTACCTTCCTAGTCTTATGTTTATGTATTACTACATAGAATGTACCTACTGTGTTAGCATCGCCATCTTCCTTCGATGCAAAATTTACATAATTGTATATACTACACTTATATCACACAACGACATCGCAAGATATGATATAGTCAAGTGTACGTAACGAGGTTAATCTCATTGTGTTACTCTAAATACAACCATAACTCTTCATACTCATCATGTGTGGTTATGACGGAGAAAGTTGGATGTTTGACGAAGAAACGTTCCGCGATGATTCGGTGTTTTGGAATTGTTGTAAACTTTAAGTTGTGTTATAAAACGCGTGTTAGCCGAATGTTATATTTAACTTTTAAAGATACATTTAACATTGACACAATTATATCTAGACAGAGAAGAATGTAGATAAATGAAACTCAGAAACTTTTATTACCACTCTACTTAGAAATATTTTTAGTATCTGTACTATGATCTACTTATATTCCATTTATATGAGGAGTTTATTACAATTTTTAATTTTTAAGTAGCTATATAGAAATATTATTAAAGTAAAAATAAATCTAATATATTTATAATAATATCTATAAAGATGTATGTGTTATGTATGTACGTGTATTTTATTTGCATCTCGAATGTTTTGTAAAAGCATAAGTAAAATTATTTATAAACACCACTATTTATTTTGATAATGTGGAAAATTCACTTCAACACAAATCAATCATTTAATCAAATTATATAAGATTTTATATAAAAATTTAATAATCATTTTATTTGCTGATACCTATTTTTTATGATATTAAAAATATTTTCTTTATTGGAATTTAAAAAGAGATTTCTAAAAAATTTTCAAAATATAAAAGAACGACGTTGACTTTTTTCTCAAGCTTTGATCGTTAAACAAACAGAAAGAGTTATTTAAGAAAATGTAAATATAATGTAAATAATACATAGGAATAAAAGAAACTTTCGGTATAATATATAGTAATAAAAAGCAAAACGCAACGACAACATCTCATCTCGTGAAACAACAACAACAAACTACAAATCTAGCTACTGAATAAACACGTTACTTAACATAAGTTGCAAATTCTCCCTTGTCCAATATATTACTGTAAAGCTTTTATTTGCCAGTATAATCAAGGCAATGGACATAGAAGACTAGAATGTAAGCGGTAGTAGATCTTCACTGCTGTTCAAGCTCGAATTAAGAAAGTGGAAAAGAAACGGAGACGAGAGAAGTGAAAAAAATTTATTACCGTCTCTCGGTTCTGGCGTGATTTCTGTAGGACCATCTCGAGCCACTCCCACTGACTCCGGGCTGCCTCCTCGCTCATGCCGCCAGTAGGTTCCGGTCTCCCGTCGCTACGGTCACTACGGCCGACCCATAGGTTCGTGTTTAACACAACTATGCGTAGCTTGCGTTCTTTCATTTCGATCGTGTAATAACCACCTGGAACGAATAACTGAGTTTAAATGTTTCGAACATCGTTCACAGTACTCGCTGAATTGTTTATATATATATATATATATATATATATATATATATTTATATAATACATGTGTGTGTGTATGTTAATGAAAATTTATCGATTATATAAGAGGTGTTAAAAATTGTAAGTTGCTGAAAATCAATTTAGTATTTTAGATAAAGTGTGTATATTAATAAATTAATTAAAATAGACATTGCAAATATACAAATGTATTCACATAAATATGTGTATGTATATATAATTATATGTAATTGTATTTCCTTCAAATAAAATTAGAAGAAATCTTTAAAAATTTGTCAATAATTCTAATGAAATTAGACAACCAATAAAATAAAATTAACATAAAAAAATACTTATTTAAAATGAATAAAAGAGAGAAGTAATCGTTTAAAATATAATATTTATTACCTAATTTCTATTTTTCGAACACTGACTGAAATATCGTTTGTAGAATAAAATATTGATATATGATATGAAATATGATTTAATGTTTCGAGTTCATATATGGATTTTATACTTGTCTGAGTACGCATTAAAAACTGATAACAATTTTTTGTCAACAAAAAAAAAAAAACGAAATAAAGTGTCATATACTAGGAAAGTATTGAATATTTTTCGATAAAACTAAATTGTGTCTCCTGTTATCGAAAAATGAACGATTTGTGCATTTGATTTTCATTACAAGAATTCGATACTGGAATAAATTGAATTTGATTTATATATTTATATATATATATATATTGAGAACTCAATATAATTTAATAAATAAAATTTGTATATAAAAAATGTTAGAAATTATTCTGAATAGTTCAATTATGTTTTATTTATAAATAATATATATTCAATTGAAGTATATATTTTAAAATAACAAATTCATTAATATTTCACATCTATAAATAATTCACATTTATAAAAATGATTTATAAAAATGACATTATTTATTAAAAAAATCATTTAAATAAGGCTAAGTAGAAGAATTTATTTTAAAGGTACCATGTTGATTTATTAAGTTTAATCTTGTTTTATGAACATAAAAAATTATTAAAAATATTTATAAAAAAAATAAATGTAATATTATACAATTTTTTCAATTTTTATGATTGATTTTTAATATTAAATTTGAATTATAAAAACATTACATAAAAATCATTACAGAACTTTTCATTCATTTAAAATTAATATATGAAAATTGTATTTTATCTACCATAAGAATATTTCAACATAAAATTATTTGAGATTAATTGTTTCAATTACATTGACAAATTTTGAATCTTGTACGTATTTTTTTAACATTATTTTCATTCGATATAAAAATAATTAATGTCTGTTCTGGTTTATTTTCAATCATCAATATAGAATATTTCTCAGATTGGTACCATTTCTGACAAACACATTCTATATATTTTAGTGATCTGTGAAAAAGAACTTTTATTATCCAATATGGATGCATATGCAGGAGGAAATGATGTAACGTTTTCATAAAACGTACGATGTATGGCGGCGCGCATATTGGAATTGCTCCAAATAGGAAAATATTTTTACTATTTCCTGACCTTATATTTTTTTCGAAAAAAAAGAAAAAAGTATCCGTTCGTAAACTAACGTTATAAAAAAGGTCAGAAAACGTTTTCCAAGTGATTTATTACAAGAAACCACTACGCGTTATGAATTATTCATGTTTGAAAATTGGATACGATTTCGGTTTTGTTGCTCTAAAATCATCGAGAATGGATGAACAAGATGCCGAAGTCGAAGAACATAAGTTACTTTTGTCAGATTCGTTTTAGACATAATTGAATTGTGGTCGAGCAATCCGATTAAGATGCGGTTTTTCGTATCGAGGTTT
The DNA here is from genome assembly GCA_029203775.1 of Neoneuromus ignobilis. Taxonomy (NCBI): domain Eukaryota; kingdom Metazoa; phylum Arthropoda; class Insecta; order Megaloptera; family Corydalidae; genus Neoneuromus; species Neoneuromus ignobilis. The sequence continues at coordinate 16,100,359 of CP092096.1, read as the reverse complement.
CGCTACGAGTCATTTCAAATCGTTATATAACAAACAGTTTAAAGCAAGACGTACGAAGGAAAAAGAAAACAGGCTGTACTGGAATATCCACCGAGATCATGTAATTAGACTAGGAAAAATATTTAATTAAATTATAAGAAATCGATGAATTTGATCTGAGATGTACTTATCAGCTAATGGTTTCATTATTCGATATCTCTTGATAATAAAAAAATATATACCTGGAGCATATCAAATATTATATCGCAGAAATACACATTGAAAACGTAACTGCTCCAAGAATACTGAACCATGTAATTTTATATTACGAAAAATATAAATTCACTCAATCAAGAGAAATTTCATTGGTTCTCGTCGAGAGAATACAAAAGAATCATACGGGCTTATTTAACAGTTTAACCTTTAGTCGAGGTAATATTTTATTAAACGTTTTATTTTCTTCTCATACAGTTCTAAAATATAATTTATTATATTAAAAATAACTAACAGTTCTATAATTTTTTACCTTATTTACATTTTGAAATATTTTAGCACAATATTATTGACTTATAAAATTAAAATAAATGTTAAAATATTTTTATCCACTTTTTATTTAGATAATACACTTTTAGAGAAATCAAAAAAATCTTTAAACCATTAAAAGCTTGAATTGTTTATATGCTTTTATAATGAAATAAATATTATTAAATAATAGTCAAACATTAGATTAAAAAAATAAATAAATAAATTTTATTAGAAATTTCATAAATGATATTAATCTAGAGATAATCAACTGGCACTAAATCATCATCACTAACGGCTCCACAGACTATTCCAGACCCAGGTCTTTCTGATAATACCAGTTCAATAGAGCTTTTTATTGTCAGAGTTTTTCGACAGTTGTTTTTTTTTCAAGATGTGATTGCCAGCTTTATGTTAAAAAATCAAAAAATGAGGGACTATATATGTATATATATATATATATATATATATAAATACACACACACACACATATATATATATATATATATATATATATATATATATATAATAAAAATCATTTATTTCGAAAAATAATGCCAAACAGTACAATATATAATCGAAAACACAAAATATGTATAAAATATAAAAAATTACAAGAATATATTTAAAATATAATCAATAATATTTAATGTAAACATAAAATCTGCCAATTTAAAAACATCATAGGAATAAATTTTATTTTTAAAAATATACATAAAATAGAATTTAAATATATTACGAAAATATAACACAAAAATCAATTTATTTATTTAATATTTTGTTCAAAAAATACAAATACAAATTTTAATTAAACCTTTAGAATCACAGAAAAACCGATATAATTATTTTGTTTATTTATTTAAAAAATATAAATAAAGCTTCAAGTTGAAACATGTAAAAAGAGAAAACATAGAAACCAATTTGTTGCTTTATTTGCAAAAATGCACAATAAACTTATAATTAAAACCTGTATATTAAAAAAAAAACATACATGTACATGGAAATTGGTTTCATTTATATGAAAATACATAAAAATAATTTATAATTAAAATAAATCAATTTAAAAAAAATCATAATAAACGATGTTTTTTTTGGAATTCTTTTATTATAAAATTTACAAAGCTAGTTAATTATATATATATATATATATATATATATATATATATATATATATATATATACAATACTACTTTTTAAATGAATATATTAACTAATGAACATGTTTGAATATAATGCAAGCAAAAAGCAATATAAAAGCGATTGAATAATAATAATTAAATTCAAAAAATAGTATTAAAAAATCGTTGAGTGTAGAAAAGTATATATAATATATTTACACATTAATCCATACACACACACACATACATACACACACACACACACACTTATATATATATATATATATATGTATATACTGATATAAAATATAAAAATATTTTAAAAGATTAAAAGCATATAGCAACTAAAAAAAATGATTTTTCCAAAAAAATAATACAGTTCAATTTATTTTTGTGATATAAATATTTTCTATTTCCTATAAAATTAAAATTTCAAGATTCGTCACAATCAACAATTTTATTCTTTTATATAATTTTATTATTATAGTATCTTTTTTAAAAATTGGAGTAGATTTAAATCTAGTATATAATCATCTAAGAAAAATATTAATTCTAAATCAATTTTGATGCTACAGAGGTTTTTTTTATAAAAAAGTAGTTTTATTCAATTACTGAATTGCCTTTATTAATTATTTAGTTAAATGTTCATATATGTATATATATATGAGTCGTTTGATAAGTCCGTGTAAATTCCGAAAGATGGCACCACTGGTGCATATCGAGGTTATTTTTAATTATTAGCACCTCTTGGAAGAACACACATCAAGTTTCAGCCATATCGGTCTATTCCTTTGTGTTTGACAATCGTTGGAATTAAGGAAATCGAGTGATTGTCAAATAATGGACGAAAAAGAATTTCGCATGTTGATTAAACACTACTTCATTAAAGGCAAAACGCCTCAGGAGACTAAACAGAAGCTTGATAAACATTATGGTGACTCTGCACCTTCGATTAGTGCGGTTTATAAGTGGTTTCAAAATTTTCGGAGTGGCCATATGAGCACAAGAGACGCTGAACGTTCTGGACGCCCTGTTGAGATCACCACTCCAGAAATCATTGATAAAATTCATGATATGGTGATGGATGACAGAAGAGTGAAAGTGCGTGAGATTAATAGTGCTGTAGGCCATCTCGTGTGAACGGGTACATAATATTTTGCACCAACATTTGGACATGAAAAAGCTATCCGCCAGGTGGGTGCCGCGATTGCTCACGATCGACCAAAAACGAGGTCGTGTGAAGTGTTGCAAGAACGGTTTGCAGCTGTTTCAGCGAAATCCGCAGGACTTTAAGCGTCGTTTCAACACTGTAGATGGAACATGGATGGATTCGCAAGGAATAATCTTTATCGACTATTTGGAAAAGGGTAAAACCATTACAGGTGCATATTATTCATTGTTATTGGATCGTTTGAAAACCGAGTTGCAAGAAAAACGTCCCCGATTAGCCCACAAAAAAGTCCTCTTTCATCACGACAACGCACCAGCTCACACCTCAGCAGTTGTGGCCGCAAAACTAATGGAAATAGGGTTCCAAATCGTTTCACATCCCCCCTATTCTCCAGACTTGGCTCCATCGGACTATTATTTGTTCCCTAATATGAAGAAATGGCTTGCGGGAAAAAGATTTTATTCGAACGAGGAGGTGATTGCAGGAACGAATGACTATTTTACAGACTTGGACAAATCCTGTTATTCGGAAGGGATCAACAAACTAGAGCAGCGTTGGATGAAGTGTATAAGCCTAAAAGGAGACTATGTTGAAAAATAAAAACGATTTATTCAAAAAAATGAAGCAGTTTTTATTTTTACACGGACTTATCAAACAACCTCGTATATATATATATATATATATATATATATTTATATATATATATATATATATATATATATGTATATAATATTTTGGAGTTGAAATAATGTGAACTAAACTGAAACGGTTGTTATATATATGAACCTACATACACACATAAAACGTAAAGTAAATTGTATGCATGCATGTAAAAACTAATGAACGCTTACGTAATCTAAAATGTCAACTCAGTATGTTACACAGCAATAAATTGGTGTTTCATTGTATTTTCAATTAGTATTAGGTAGGTTTATTCGCTCTTTACTCTTTGGCCTAGATTCAAATAACAAAAAAAAACGACATAATATAAAATGTGTTTTTTTAAAAGAAAATCATAAAACTGACATTTATATGAATATATGTTATAAATAAATAAAAAAAGTCCATATTGCAAGAAATTAATTATTATTTTTTTGCTCTAAATTAATATAAATTACTACTAGTTGATTTTTAGATAAATATTTTCATTAAATTTTATTTCTTTCAAAATGATTCAGTATTTGAAAACAGAACGTTTAAAAGTATACAACAAACACACGAAACTGATTTTAAATAATTTATGGTAATTTGTTCGATTAACAATAAGTAATCAGAGTGGAACCGACACATAAATAGAAATAAGCCGACTTCATCGTCACGTCGAAAGTTTCCTTTTCTATATTCGATTATTAGAAATTCAGTCTATTTGAAATTGAATTTTTATTCACATTTGAATAGTGAGCAACGATGACTTCGATAAAAATTTTATTCGAATAAACCGAATAAAATTCAAAGAAATAAAAAGTTAAAACTTTTTTTAAGAGTTCTATATTAATATAAAATTTTATATCTTTTCCAATGCATCTGCAATTCTTTTCAGCAGTTTATTGATACTGTTCCTTTCGTTTTTTTATTTTTATGAAAGGCAATTACTTTTTAATTAATGTTTAGTATTACAGATTTACATACACACATACATAATTTTCATTTTCAAATGAAAAATGGTGTATATAAATGAATTTCTTTATTCAATTTAGTGAATAAATATAAAATTAAATTTTAAGTAATTTAAAAGAAAATTGAATAGAATTTTTCAAATATAAAATAATTTATATTATTTTTGAAATAATCGTTATAAAATGAAAAATTATCATTTTGATTTGAATACTAAAATAAGTTTCATCCTATGTAGATTATATATATATATATATAAATGATACATAAAACACAAATATGTGTATTTCAAATAAAAATCTAACTCTTATGTTATTTTGATAAGTTTTTTTACTACCAATCTTTGATCTCATACTGACCGAAAAGATCAAAGAAATAACATTTCAAAAAAGAATGTCAAATATTATTGTGACCTATTTTTTCAATCAAATCAATATATTTTTCAAAGTACATTTAAGAATATATATAGATATGTGTGTGTGTGTGTGTTTGTGAATGTTTATGAACTTGTGTAAATATAAAACGTGAAAATACTATTTCTTAAAAAAAAATAATTTCTTCTTAATTACTTTTTCGTTTCATTCCGAAATGAAAAATAAGATGTAACATTAAATTATTTAAAAAATAAAAACACGTCCGCCGAATACACAAAAAGAAAAACAATGCGAAACTTGTTTAATTTAAACTCCGATATGGGTTTTTCCTTGTTTGTTTTTGTTTAATATGAAATATCTCACGAGAAAACATTGCAGGGAAAGAAAATTGAGATAAATAAGTATATTTCACCTTAAATACGCGTAGAATAAATTGAACGGCTTGATAGGACAGTCTGGAATCCGTTTTGCTTATACAATATATATAAATATATATATATATAAATATATATATATATACCTAAAAGTATATAAATATTTTATATATATATATATATATATATATATATATAAGCTATTTGAATTTTACACGCTTCGAAACGATTTTAAATAAATTGAACATTTTTTTCATAATCTCATACAAATGCTAGAGATAAAATTAAAAAAAATATATTTAGGTAATATTTTTTGCTATGTTGTATAGATATTTCGATTTTAAGCTCGAATTCTGGGTTTTAAGTTCAAATTATAACCATTGGATTACGATATTATTTTCTTCATATATTTATATCGAAAAATTGAAGCAATGCTAAGAATCTAGTCAAATAATTACGATTGAAATGTGAGAAATATTCTTTGTATTTCCAGGATTTAAATTTCATTCTTTCAGTATTTTACTTTATTATAAGTTACTTAGTTGTCTTTATTATAGAAGTATATTAAGGAATTATAAAAGATTTATTGACTGTGTAGTTAATAAACATTGTTATATAAATTAATTAATTGTAATCATTCTATTTTTTTTGTTCAACAGAATATAAATTAGATCCTGAATAATTTATTTTTGGAAGATATAAGTATGAATATTAATTTAAATAATAAATGAGTGAAATTATACAGTCTGTCCAAGAAATATCTGAACTTTAATTACATATATAAATGATATTAATATGGATGTTTATTGAAATGAAGTATTTTTTATAACTATATTTAGTTCGGTTTTATTAGTTGTTAGTATTTTTTTTGATACACATCGAAAAATCAGTTTGGAATAAAAGAAAATAGTTACGAAATTATTTCAAATGCTAAATAAAGCTTGTATGGAAAACACTTTATCATTTATAATTAAAAAAATGGTACACAAAGTTTAGGAAAGGAAGAAAGTTTTTCGATCAGTCCGAAAGAAAAAAATTGAGGAAAAATATAAGATTAATTAGGAATATGACCAGTATTCGTAAATCGCATTTTTATTAAATATATACAAACAAAAAAAAATGTCGTGGTGTTTAGTTTCTACCTATTAACCTGATTTGACTATTTTTTGTTTACAATACTACATATGAAGCCAAAAAAATAAATTTAACAAAATTTAAAAAATATAAAAGGTCTTGATATTTCAGTCATTTCAAAAGAAGAGTTTTATTTATTGTAGAGAAAAAAAATTTTTTTAAGAATCTATTTTAAATAGGTAATAAATAGAATCATAAACATTTAATCAAAAAATTGGCTTATTAATAAAAGTTCAAATACTATTCGGACTACCCATATATAATAATAGAATTATTTACTATTTCATCATTTTTATTCAGTGTCTACGAAAAATTTGCATGTCACAAATTTGTTAAAAGCAAATTTATTTATTAAAAAAATACTTAATTTTCCAGTGATATATTTTTTTATAACATGAAAAATAATTTAATCATTACTAATTAAGATTTATAAAAAGATAGATTGAAAACTGACATTTAAATTTCGATCAAAAAAAGTATTAATTAGAAGCGGTTTCGTTAAAAGTAAAAAAAGTATTCGAGAATATCTTAATATTCCAAGTTGCATCGATTCTCAATTAAAATGGTCGTAAATCAAATTAGATCCGATACTTTAACTAATTGATTTCAAGTTCAAAGTGCTTGATAATTAATTATACTGATCACAATTGGAATTATCAATAAATGCGATACGTTATTAATGTTCGTAATCGTTCTTATATAATAATAATATGATATTGCGATATGAATTCAATAGGATTCGAGGAAAGATTACTGATAGAAGAAAAAACTGTAATATCTGCTCATCACGATTTCAACACATGAAAAAGAAAAATCTCTTTTCTCAGAGAGCTGTTTACAAAACTTTGTCATATCGTAGCAGATATTGAGTAGGTTTTTTCTTTCTGTATTTTTCTGAAGCTATCCTTTTTTTATCTGATAAAGAAAGAAGTGGTGTATACACATATATAACTAAATATATAGATATATATATATATATATATATATATATATATATATATATATATATATATATATATATATATATATATATATAAAGTAAAAGTAAAGTTCATAAACAGATAACAATATGAATTAAAAATTTATTTAAAAAAATAATAATCATAAAATTTCACTTCATTCTTGTTAATCTTATTATTCTTTTAATGAAAACATTCTTTTTGATTACTGTTTGTTTAGATTATTGCAATTTGATTTATTATGAAATTTTAAAGATGTAGAAAAAAAGGATTGATAATTTCACTATATCAAAACTTAAATCTATTTTTGAACTTAGAATAAATCTGTTAACAAAAATATAGCAAAAGATTCATAGAAAATGAAGGAAAATATATTGATTAACCTTAAGTTTCAAATTTGTTTGATTTTAATATAGGTTTTCTTCAAGAAATTTTATTTTCAATGCATACTCATAATACACACACACATACACACACACACACATATATAATAAATTTGACTTTGTTGATTTGACACTATGGATTTACATCTCAGCATGAACTCATTTTCATTCTAATTGATGATTCAGTATTTTTAGTTGAACATGAAATAATATTTTGGTTTCAGCAACAGTTAATTGTTGTTCGTAATTTGTTTGAACTTTGAAATTATTAAAACGGAACTCACCCGTGACGGTATTGTTAATTTGGCGTGTACGAATTACATTTATTTGATTTTGAAAGTACATGTTTTTATACTGAATGTGCTTTATGAAGTTTCATTCTATGTTAGGTTCATTCCAAGAATTCGATATATTTATGTAATCAACTGTTCATTAGTTTGATGAAATATTTTCGAATTTTCATACACATAATATGCATATGTGTAATTAATAAATTATTGTTTGTTTTAATAAAATTTAAAAAAAAAATAAAAATTTTATCTGAAAATATGAAAACATTATACATTAATTTATAAATAAGATATAATGTTTATATACAAATTATATATTAATTTATAATAGTGATTCATGGAATTAGATATATTTGAGTTGATAATTAAACTTTTGCATTTCATGAGTTTTATTTGTATAATTTTTAAACTACATGTTTAAATAATTAGTGTCTATTGACAAGATTGCAAATGTAAAAATATTCAATACAGAAGATTTGTTATTGAATAACGAACAACATTTTAAATAAATTAAATAAAAAACAATTAAAAGTTTTAGAAAAAATAGTAATTTTAACAACTCGTTGTAATTAATCATGTTATTCTATGGAAAAGTTTAAAATATTAAACTTTTCAAATTGTTTCCAACTCAATTATTATCGTAGTTAAAAATGATGAAGTGTTTGAATATAATTATTAGTTACAACTGTGATTAGTTTGAAATAATACTGTGGAAATTTACTAAAAGAAGACTTCTATTTACTTATTTATATTCGATCACAAATAATAAATCAAAACGTCGAGTTTTCTGATAAACTTTTTTTTAATACAGAAATCACGTTGAATATGTGTATTGAGAACTCACTTATCGAATTTTTCTTCTCCTATACATAACTATTTGTTAATAAATGAATTTTTTAAAGCGTGAAAAATTTCCGATTCTTTACGACTTGCCGATGACAGATACACATAGAAATATAAAATATAACGTGCAATTACTTAAATGTCTACTTGCACGTTGTTGACGTACGTGCAGTAAAGTTTTGACACTTTGACATTTTGACACATTACGGAAGAAAATATAAATCACAAAATATATAATGTGAAATATTGAAAAGTAACGCTTTCAAGATTTCGCAAGAAGTGTTTATAGCTAGATGGGTTATGAGGACGGAGGTATAAATAAGAAGCGTAATAACAGTTGAATGGGTGTGCGTTTGGAAGAGGGTGGTCGTTGCTCGTGGCAGTTGAGTTGTTGTATTGGTGGTTGCCACAACGATTATAGCAGCAGTTTTAACGTCGCAGTAACATGTCTCGCTTCCGCGACATTAATAATGTAAATAGTTTTAAGCTTCAGCTCTCTTTGAGCTTTCTAATTTGAAATCAGCTAAAAAGTTCCGCCACGCATTTCAGTTTTAACTAAATGCGTGCCTACGCAAATCGTCGAACAGGTGTATGATGTTTCGTGAACTTAACATAATTGAAAATAAAGATACAGGAAAAAGTCTTGCGAGTAATATGTTTGAGTTTCGTACAACCTACACCGGTACGCACAATACATTTGTAGACGTTTTCGTTTAAGTTTCATTTTCTATATAAATACAAAGTCTATACAGTTTCTACAAAAGACAAGAAATATCCATTACGTTAACAATATGCTCTAACAATATTTATTTTTGATAAAATTGTATTTCTTAGAATTATTGACATTTTAAATATAATTAAAAAAAATGTAATTATTAATATATTTTTTTCTATATTTATTTCAATCATTATTATTGATTTTCAATATTATTCTATCTACGAGGGTGGTCTCAGAAGTACCTGACCCAACAAAGAAAACGCAAAAATTTTGGAAAAAAATATATTTATTTTTCAACATAATCTCCTTTCAGCTCTATACACTTTTCCCAGCTATGTTCAATAAGTTCGATACCCTTTTTATAATAAGAACTGTCTTGCTACTCAAAATACCCATTAACTGCCGACATCATTATTCATCGTTGGGAAATCTTTGACCGCTGAGACATTTTTTCAAGTTTGGGAACAGAAAATAATCCGAGGGGGCTAAATCTAGCGAATAGGGTGCACGAGGTAGCAATTCAAACTTTAATTCATTAATTTTGGCCATTGCAATAACGATTTCTTGATAAACAACACTAGCCAAATGCGGCCGTTTTTGCTTGATTTCTTCGCTCAAACGTTGCAATAAGTTCGCATAATACTCACCGTTGATAGTTTTTCCTTTTTCAAGATAGTCAATGAAAATTATTCCCAAAAACCGACGCCATAGATGAAACGGTCTTCGCCTTCTTTGGATTTCCTTTTCAGTCCATTGTTTTGATTGTTCTTTTGTCTCGGGTGTGAAGTGATGGACTCATGTTTCAGCCATGGTTATGAAACGGCGCAAAAATTCTGCTTTGTTGCTGTGAAACTTCGTTAAACACTCAATTGAAAATCTT